>LR738711.1:199065366-199241122 GCA_902687465.1 Secale cereale
CCCCCCGCTGTAGGCCGCCGTCACCGCCCTTGCTCTCCCTTGGCTATGCAGGAGCTCCTGCAGCGTGCGCCTCCTACCTTGGCTGCTCGCATCTGCAGCCGTTCGATGCGCCGCCCCCTGATGCTCCCACTACGACATGCAGCTGCGCTGCTCCTACCGACGCTCGCCCAGCTCGCCATTGCAGCCGCTGCCGCCTCCGGCTGGTTGCTGCTTTACTTGTTGTTGCTCTGCTTGTGATGTTGCCACTCCTAGATGTGTTGCTTCCCTCTGCTGCTACTCTCTACTGCTGCTTGTTGGAATAAACCACGATTTCTTGTTCTACTCCGTCGAGTTGCTCGAAATCAACTAGAGCTAGTTTCGGCGAGACGCGTATTGTACGTTGTGGCTATTGTTCATCAATTAACCTGCTAGCTAGCTTCTATGCGCGGGTTGCTCCGGTGTACTTGTTCTAAGATCAAAAACCAACATTGATTGCTCCTACCCCTGGCTGCTGCTGTCGATGCTGCTCTGCCCTGCTAACTGCTGCCGCTGCTGTTCCTTTTGCTACTGCAACTGCTCCCCATCGCTGCCTCCCGCTTTGCCCACGCCCAACCATGAACGTCCGCCCCTGCCTATGCTCCTTCACCCGCGCCCACGCAGGCCCGCGCTATGTACTGCCTCGACCGAGCAGCCCCATGGCCGCAGTTGTTGCACGCCGTGCGGCCGCGCGTGTGTGCCAGCCAGTCGGATGTTGTCTCCACAAAATGGGCCAGCCCCCGCGTATATTGGGCACTAACTACATTTAGCACTAACCGCCTGTTTAGACTAATTTGGTTTTAGTTAGTAGCGCTTACCCAATGACATGTGGGGCCCAATGCTAAATAAATCAATTTGGTTAAATTAAATAATTACTAGTGAATGACATATGGGACCCACAACCCAGTTTGACCAGTCAACTTTGACCCAGACAACGTTGACTATACTGCTAACTTTGACCCGGCCCCACATGTCATTGGATGTGGGTGACACTACACTAGGTGACAAAAGTTTTTCGCTATTCTTTTTCAAATTTAATAATTCTAGAGAACTTTGAAAAATAAAATAAAATAAACCGTAACTCTTATGAAAATTATGTATATATGAAAATTTATCAAAAACGTGACTATTCCGAATACGCACTGCATTCATCTGTCACGCGCTCCTAGAATAGCGAACATGGAACCATCCCCCTCTGTTTCATTTGTCCGAAAATACCAACCTTCGGGAAAACATTCCCGGATGTCCCCCCCTCGCCGGTATCACCTAGCAATGCGTTAACTCACACGTAGCATCGTTTATTGCCATGTCATGCATCATCATGCACCTGTTTGCATTGTATTTATTGTTTCTTCCCCCTATTCTCTCCGGTAGACATCGAGACTAACGCCACTCCTGCTGCCCCGATCAACTACGGTGTTGACTACCCGTCCTTCTCTGCCGAGCTCCCAGGCAAGCAAACCCCCCTTGATCACCAGATATCGCCCATTCTCTTCTCTCTTATTCTTGCATTAGGTGCTATTGTTGTTGATTCGATAGCTCCTATTCTATTGCATAGCCTGTCATTGTTGCTACAATTGTTGATACCATACCTGCTATCCTAATGCTTAGTATAGGATGCTAGTATTCCATCAATGGCCCTACATTCTTGTCCGTCTGTTATGTTATACTATCGGGTCGTGATCACTTCGGGACGTGATCATGGGTATATACATACTATACATGTTACATGATGTGACTAAAGTCGGGTCGGCTCGTAGAGTACCCGCAAGAGATTCTGATGTGGGGGCTGAAAGGATAGGTGGTTCCATCCAGGTAGTGGTGGGCATGGGTTCCCGACGGCCCCCCAGTGATTCTTTATGGCGGAGCGGCATGGCAGGTTGAGACACCCAGTTGAGAGGTGGCCTAGTCCCTGGTCGTTGTCCGTGGTTATTTCATAATAACACGCTTAACGAGTTTGGATATTTGATCTGGGTTGGGTCGTTGGCCTTGTACGCACTAACTGCCACGTGGGACAAGATATGGGTAACCATCGTCGTAGTATCAGCCGAAGCCTTCCGGACATCAACGACTAAGCGGCGCGCGCCGGGTTGGACCGCATAACGCAACTTCCTTTGTAATGGAGGTTGATAGGTCTGCTCACCGGCGCGTACGAAACGTGCGGTAGTGCAAAGGGTGATGGGCCCAAGACCCCTGCGCGCTTAGGATTTAGACCGATGTGCTGACCTCTTCGTCGGGCCTATGTAGGGTTGTGACCTGTTGATCTTCCGAGGTCGGGCATGACCCGCGAAAGTGTGTCCAGCCAGAGTGATCGGGCATGTTGGGTTATGTGGAGTACCCCTGCAGGGAAGTAATCTATTCGAATAGTCGTGGCCACGGTAACAGGACCACCCAGAGTTGGTATTCCGACCTCATTACAACTAGAATCAGATACGTAATAAAACACACCCTTTCAAGTGCCAGATACAACCCGGTGATCAACTTCCCACAGGGCGACGAGGGGAGGATCGCTGGCTAGGATTATGCTATACGATATTACTTGGTGAACTTACCAACTACTCTCTTATACTGCTGCAAGATGGAGGCTGCCAGAAGCGTAGTCTTTGATAGGCCTAGCGTTCCCCCTCTTATTCTGGCATTCTGCAGTTCAGCCCACATATATTACCCCTTTATACAAATACCGTTGCATATGTAGTATAGATCCTTGCTTGCGAGTACTTTGGATGAGTACTCACGGTTGCTTTGCTCCTCATTTTCCCCTTTTTCACTTCTTCTCGGATGATGCAACTAGATGGTGGAGCCCAGGAGCCGGATGCCACTGCCGACGACTACTACTACCCCGCTGGATCCTACTACTACGTGGAGTCTGCCGACCACCAGGATTAGTTTAGGAGAATCCCAGGTAGGAGGTAGGTGCTTCTTCGATCTGCATCCATGTTTGTGCTAGCCATCTTATGGCACCTTGTTTAAGTTATGTTCGTACTCTGATATTGCTGCTTCCGCTGACTCGTTTATGATCGAGCTTATATATTCGAGCCCTCGAGGCCCCTGGCTTGTAATATGAAGCTTGTATGATCTTTAATTTGTGTCTAGAGTTGTGTTGTGATACCTACCCGTGAGTGCCTGATCTTGGTCATACACATTTGCGTGGATGATTAGTATAGAATCAAATCGGGGGCGTCACAAGTTGGTATCACAGCCGACTGCCTGTAGGAATCCCCCTTCCAACTCCTTGACTGAAGTTGAGTCTAGTCATTGAAAAACCTTTACTAACATGGTTGTGTGGCTTACGGGCCCACGTCGCCATTGGGTGGTATTAGGATATTTTATTCCTTGTCTTTACTATGGGACTCTGATCTCTTTCTTCTCGGGTTAAATGGTTTTACTAACTATGGCTCTAGGTTCTCGTAACTACTTCTTCCGAGAGAGCCCCTCACATGAGATGAT
Source organism: Secale cereale (assembly GCA_902687465.1). Lineage (NCBI taxonomy): Eukaryota > Viridiplantae > Streptophyta > Magnoliopsida > Poales > Poaceae > Secale > Secale cereale. The sequence goes on from LR738711.1 coordinate 199,068,829, forward strand.
TGCTTCGTGCGCGAGAAGATTCCGAAGATACTCTTTGGGGTTCTCTCGAGACTTTGTGCCATCACTTTTGCAATTTCTGTCGGTGCAACAAACCCTGGGTCTGTTGCCCTGATTGTGCATAGGCACAGGAGCAAGATTGGGGCACCAACCCAAGTCAGAGTACAAGAAACGAAGAGGTTCGAGGAACCAGCAAGCAGATCAGAGAGACCAAGGTCAGGCCAGAGGAGCAAGATATTACCAAGAGAAAGGCCTCCCTTGCTGGGAAGGTGAGCTCGGTAAGGGGTGAGGCCACCCCCAGAAGAAGACAACTAAGGCGCCCCGGCAAAGTCTGTCGGGACTCCCGGAGGCTAGACCACCTCACCAGCCACTCCTCCCCGACTCACGTCGTCGATCAGTGTGGTGTCAAGCCGCAAAGTGACTAAGTGGCAGCCATTAGCCACATGGAAGCCTCTCCCTATAGGAAGAACCCACAGATGACACCCGTCCTGCAACGCGTCAAGCAAGCAGGTGCGGAGCTGACAAGATAGCCCGGCAAGCCTTGCCAGGCAACCAGTGATGTGACACTAAGTGGTGCATTTAATGCGCCTTGTCAGCCCGCAGAGTTAGGTATGATAGCACCACTGTTATCATATCAGTGCACAATGACTACTTTGACACTGTGGTGACCCCTTAATCTATAAAAGGAGGCCCATGGCAATCGTAGACAGGGTTAGAAGATTGGTGAACTCACTCACCCATACGCGCGTAGTCGCCCCTACCCTGAGGCATGCCTTGCCGGGCAAGTGTACTACGCTCCACCATCATCAATCCACCAAAGCAGGAGTAGGGCCTTTCGCCACAATGGCGGCCCTAACCTGGGTAAAAATGCCCGTGTGATCTCTGCCGTGATGTCCCACGCTCGTCTGCTCTTTGTGCAACGCGACGTCCCCCCGCCGAACCAGCAAGGGACCTCCTGGTCCCATAGGTGGCCGTGGTTTTGCCCGACAACTTTGGCGTGCCAGGTAGGGGGGTCGCTTGCGCAAACCTGAAGGCGTGTGTGATGCATCATCTTCGTCACCATCTTCATCTTCAACGGCACCATCAACGATGGCGCCCAAGAAGAAGCCAACTACTTCCGTCTACCACAAAGGCTCCGCAGCCCGCGGCCTCTAATGTCGCGCGTGGTGCGGAGGCACGCGAGGACGCAGATGCTACTGGGGATGTGGTCGGAGCAGGCGGCACCGTCACCACTTCCCCCACGGCCGACGCCGGAGCAGGAGGCACCAGAGGAGAGCAGCATCAGCAACACCCCAACGACCATGCTTCCTAAGGCCTGAACGAAGAGGTTACTCCATCCGCGCCCCTTTTGCCAACAGACGAGCACAGTCGCAGCAACGATGCTCGGCCGGGGTGAATAGCTGTCCTCGGACCGTTCCCACCACAGGTGCGGTCATAGCACGTGCGCCTCCCCCGGGACGGGTCGACCAAGCCACTGCGCTTGACGGAGCCGCTGGCCCTCGTGCGCCTTCGCCGCACCACCCTGCCATCCAAGTGGTTGCCCCACAGCAGCGGGGGCGTAGTGCTGCCGCCGCTGGCACCGTAAGGAGCCGGGCGACGGTACGATCGACTTCTTCAGCACCCATACCAAGTACAGCTTCGGAGGCCATGGCGCGGGTTCAGCTGCTACTGAGGTTTCCGCCAGCGGCCGAGCAGATGGACGAATGGCGTGCCACCATCCAAACTCTGCTCGGTTTCGCCGAAGCTGGGGGCTCATGGCGAGCTGACCCGTCGCAGCCTCCCCAAGTGACAGCAACAACTCGTGCTGCTGGTCGTACGGAGGGAACCATCCCCACGGTGCAGTCCCCGCCACGGCAGCCAGCGCGAGTGCGGTAGAATGAAGACCCGGACGACTACCTGGTGGCCTCTTCCGACCCTCGAGCGTGTCCAGGCCAGCGTCGAGCCCCGGCGGATAAGTAGTGAGGAGACGCGTGCATTGCTGTCGAGCAACGCCGCGGCAACCTCTGCCAGACTGACGGGTGCGACAGCCTCGACGTCGACGAGCCTGCACTCGATACTGGTGGGTGCCTACCTTTCGAGGTTGGCTACCTTGCCTTTACTCGTGAGCTGTGGCAAGTCCGTTGGCCGCCCGTTCGCACGTTCAAGCCAGATATACCTGAGATGTATGATGGGAGGCTGAACCCGGGAGTGTTCCTGAGCATCCACACCATCGTGTTTAGGCTGTCGGGGTAAGAGATGAGAATGTGTTTGCCAAATACTTTCCTTTGGCCCTCAAGTCCAATGTGAGGTCTTGGCTGATGCACCTGCCGGAGAACTCCATTTTGTCATGGGCTGACATGTGCCACGAATTCATTGGCGCCTTCACCGGTGGCCAGCAAAAACCAGGCAGGCCCAGTGACATGCAACTTCTCCAACAGAAGGAAGGAGAAACCCTCCGTAAGTATTTACAAAGATTCAACAAAGTTCATAGAAATATCCCAAATATCCATCCAACAGCTGTGATAGCCGCCTTCCAGTCCAATGTGCGCAACCACCTGATTCGTTCTAAGATGAATGTGCGGTTTCCCAAGACTGTGAAGGAGCTCTACACCCTGGTAGATAAGTGTGCTCGGATGGACGAGGGAAGGAAGTTGCCCAGAGAGGAAGATTGCATCAATGTTGATTCAGAGGAGAATGATGAATCAACCAGTCAGAAGAAGAGCAACAAGCATAGTAAGAAGCAAAGAGATAAGGCAGTGATTATTGTCGAAGGATCGGGTATGCCTAGTACCGGCAAGAAGGCCAAAGTTGAGGCCCCGGCAAGGAAGTTGCCATGTGCACTGACTGCCGAGAAGCTGCTGCTGCGGAGAAAGCCGGGAAAGGTGATGGGTCGTATTGCAAGATTCATCCGACCAAGGGCCATGACCTTCAAGAGTGCCATTAGGTTGAGCTGCTTTTCAAGAGACGGAGAGTAGAGTACGAGAAGCGTGATAAGGAAAAGGGTCAGAATGTTGCTGGCAGTAAGGTCCGAGGTGGTGAAGTAAATCACCCTGGCAAACCCCTTTGGAACCAAGGAAATCCCGCCAGAGGAAGAGAAAAGGGAGCCTGTAATGATGAGAGTGATGGAGGGGATGGAGAGGAAACTAGTGAGCAAGAGATTCAAAAGGCCATTGACGCCATGTGCATTGACGGAGGTGCATCTCTCCACGCCTCTCACCGTCAACTCAAGCGGTGGGCATGAGCAGTCAATGCCATGGAGCCAGCGCCAGAGGCCCGGAAGCCGCTCAAATGGTCCCGTATACCCATCATCTTTGACGAGGACGATCATCCTTGTCGTACCACTGCGGTAGGATGCTTGCCGTTGTTGGTCTCCCCAACAATTTGCAATCTCAAGGTCACAAAGATGTTGGTGGACGGCAGGGCCGGGTTGAATTTGATCTCCCTAGCAGTTATCCAGATAGCAGAGGAAGAGTTAGAGGTTACCGGCACGTTTCAAGGAGCTAATCCCGGCAGGAGTCATTCTAAGGGAAAGATCACGTTGTCATTAACGTTTGGGGGAGAATTGAATTACCGGACTGAAAGAATTGTGTTTGATGTGGTTGATCTCCCCCGGCCGTACAATGGGATTCTTGGACGCCCGGCACTGGCTAAATTCATGGCGGCTGTGGCACCCCGGCTCAGAGAATCCGAAATCCCCGTATTCCAGACCAGAGATCGAGCTGAAGTCTTCTGGAATACGGCACTGCTTAGCATAGAACAAACCAGCTCTCTATTATAACACGCATATGAATACAAGGTCTCTGATATTACAATGAATAACATCGGCACGGCAGCACTAGACCAACCACAGTTGCTCTATGCAAGCAGCATAACAACTCGAGGCAGCGGAACCTCTACTGGCAGCGGAACAACGAATGACGATGATGGACTCCAACCTGCATGGACTCTTGCTAGAACGTTTATCCTAGCTCACGAACACAGGAACCACACCAAACAAGCAAGCAATCTAGGCACGACCTGCCAACTGGCATGACACGCCAGGTCAGTACATTGAATGTACTTGCAAGCTCACAATAACCAAAAGCAATCAAGACAAACAACAGCATGACATTAGCAGGTTAATTCAATCATGAACATGATACTAACAAAACAACATGGCATGCACAGCTGAACATGATACAACTAGAATAATACGAACATGACATGAACAAATGAACATGAAGATACTAGCATGAAACATGATGATTCTATCATGCACCAACTTACTTTGCTCGGGTTACATCGTAACCATCACATGCACAAACTTACCACCACGGACATCACACGATCATCTCAGGATCCAATCGAGCTTGGTACCAACAATACCGTGGTAATCATTACATGACCACAAGGAGCTTGACCTTTACCCTTTATTCTCGCACAACATCACCAATATCCATCAACTCAGTATCCATGATACCAGGGTGATATTTGTAGAATGACATAGATATAGGTTGCTTCACAACCTAGGGCAAAAAGAATTATTCCTTTAATAGAAAAGGAATATTCCCTAGAAAAAGAATTTTGGGTTAGGTCAGGGATGGAAATGGCAGGGTTTTGGGATGATGATGATAATGGCAAGCGACTATAAAACCTAGGAAGACATGATCTTCCCAAGTTTTAGAACCACATAGCCACAGAAAAGCAAATAAAATCAATAAATCCAAGAAAATCAAAGGAAAAAGAAAAGGGCAAAATCCAGGCTGTTACAAACCTTCCACCCTTAAAGAAATTTCGTCCTCGAGATTTGGTTACTCAGGAATAAGTAAATATTCTGACTTGAAAAAACCGTTTCCAACTCGAGTTTCTCCATTTATACTCATATAATATTCCCACTGAATTTGATCTGACTGACTGCCTTGATCTGGGGTGGTTTGCTTCACCGTATCTGACATTCTGACCGGGATTGTCTCATATGTTCCTGCTCATACTGGCTCAAACTTTATTTCGTATCTGCTGGCTTAATTGAGGTCCGAAAGATTATCATAACTGTCATCCGTGTCCTTCTCGATACCGATCCTTGCTGGAGATGTTATTCTTGTATCGGGTACTGAGGATATTCCATGGAGTTGGGAATACTTCTTCCCATGGAACAAGGACTCTCTTCCATCCAGGCATCGTGCTGCTTGAATATATATGCACACCTTCTAGGTTGAATCATACCTTGGTCTTGTCCATGTCTTAAGTATCAGGATTTTTATCCGGTTCCTGTCTGGTTATACAGATCTCGTTACTTTTGTTAACTTTGCCGGACAGTGACATCACCTTGTCGGATGTGCGGGGTGGATCTCGATAATTACTGCCAAGATGGTGTCTTATTGCTATCTTTCTTCAAGACTTGTCAATTCTTGCATCACCATTGATTTTCTGTCTCTTGACTAACCGGCGTGGTTGTCGGATACGTATTCTGAATTCTTCCTTGTGCGATAGACTTGCATGAATTTGGAAGCATACTCAAATATCTGATTCTCGAGGCATACCTTTGTTCTGACTGCTTCATTATTTCTGACTTAACTGATGCAGATCTGCCACTTGGAAAACACTGACATATGCTGACAATCCATTGTTTAATATTTGGTACCAGTGTCGTACTGAAGAAGACTTAACAGCTTGTGTTCGAAACCACCGGGATATCGTGCTGAGGAAGACAGGATGGCTTGTGCTTGAAGCATTTGGCGGATAGCTTGCTGGGGAAGACTGGTACCGTACCTCAGAAGCTTCCCCCCTTAAAGACTTACTAGGGAAGATTCAATACCATATGCCACAAGCTTGCGCAATATCTTATTGAAGAAGACTGAATATCTTGCACATGAAACCATCCATTTATACCTTACTGATGCAGACTGGGGAATCTTGCCTTGTACGCTTCGCTGATAAATTTTGCAGAGGGACTAGACTAAATTTTCCTTTGTGAACATATATATATTCTTGTCATTTCGGGTGCTGATATCTTGTATGATAAGAATTATCTGACTGCCCTTGTTGAATTTATTGCACATTTGTACTGACTTCTGGTTGTCGCATTCTTCAACACTGACTAGTGGCAGAATCAATCCTTGTGTACTGACCATACCTCTGACTTGAAATGCTCGGATGGACTTGGATCCAATATTTTTCTCCTGCTGCAATAATGGTGGATCTCTGATGGTTACTAGTTTCTGAAAGTCTGAGCAGGATATAATTTGTATCCAGACCGGATGTCTCCAATACCATGCTATCCGCTGAAAATCTCATTGCCTTTAACTGAATTCCTTGGTGTATATTTTTACTTCTCATGGCTTCTTCTGATCCGATGTCGGTTGATGAGCAATTTCCATAAGGGGGTAACAGCGAAGATTCAAATAAAGAAGCACGAGAAAACGATCGATTGCAACAAACCACACAGCAAACAAGCTAAATAAAGCACACAACAAACAAACTAAAAAACTATCCACACATGCACTACGCGAAGGACTACACCCTACGCTTGAGAAAACTCTTGGGAGCTGACGAAGAAGCTAAGGGAGTAGCGAGTGGAACTGCTGACTTCGGAACTCCGGATGGGTGAGGCGGAGAGGTTGGAGAAGCTGGCGGAGACTGAGGTAAGGTGGCACCAAGCAATCTCATGGTTCGAAGGGCTTCTCGGACTAACTCCGAAATAAGAAGACACTCGGCCGTCATGTAACGAGACATGGCGAGGATAGCCGGGTCATCTTGGGGGTTGACGGATGGGAATTGGACCCGCCAAGGATTCTCGATGATGGCGGGATAATACTGATAAGCACGGTTCTCCTGCACCATGCTCTCTTGATGACAATGAACAATGATTCCCGCCATTGCGGCAAGCTGAACGACACGCTCGGGAGAAACACCATAACCACCGTGAAAACTGTAGGTGTGCTTACCAACAGGAATCGGGGCTGACAGATGGACATGAGCAACATATTCCAGAATTCTTCCTCCGGCAGAAAACTAGAATACTTGATATTGAGGTGGATCTCCGCGGGGATAACTGCTACGCCACATATCGCCAAGGAGGATGGCAAAGCTGAGAGGTGCAGGAGTGGGATTGAACTCTATAGGAATAGCACTGGGAGTTCTAGGGAGGGTACTGAAATCATGGAGGTTGGCTGCCATCTACGCACGAAATAGGGGTTAGGCGTAACCGAATAAAACTATATGCAGCAAACAAATGCAACAACCAAATGTAGTAAGCAAGGGCAACACCCAGACCCTATACTACCTTTTCTAACGTTCTAGCAGACTAGGACGCTCTACAGCCAGACCTGCTCTCATACCAAGCATGTGGCACCCCGGCTCAGAGAAACCGGAATGCCCCGTATTCCAGCCCAGAGATCAAGATGAAGTCTTCTAGAATACGACACTGCTTAGCATAGAACAAACCAGCTCTCTATTATAACACGAATATGAATATAAGGTCTCTGATATTACAATGAATAAAATCGGCACGACGACATTACACCAACCACAATTGCTCTATGCAAGCAGCATAACAACTCGAGGCAACGGAACCTCTACTGGCAGCGGAACAACGAATGACGATGATGGACTCCAATCCACAGGGACTCTGGCTGGAACGTTTATCCTAGCTCGCGAACACAGGAACCACACCAAAACAAGCAAGCAATCCAGGCACGACCTGCAAACTGGCATGACACGCCAGGTCCATACATTGAATGTACTTGCAAGCTCACAATAAGCAAAAGCAATCAAGACAAACAACAGCATGGCATTAGCAGGTTAATTCAATCATGAACATGATACTAACAGAACAACATGGCATGCACACCTGAACATGATACAACTAGAATAATACGAATGTGACATGAAGAAATGAACACGAATATACTAGCAGGAAACATGATGATTCTATCATGCACCAACTTACTCTGCTCGGGTTACATCGTAACCATCACATGCACAAACTTACCACCACGAACATCACACGATCATCTTAGGATCCAATCAAGCTTGGTACCAACAATACCATAGTAATCATTACATGACCACAAGGAGCTTGACCTTTATCCTTGATTCTCGCACAACATCACCAATATCCGTCAACTCGGTATCCGTGATACCAGGGTGATATTCTCTTGATCACAACTAATCTCTTTCTCATCATCGAACCGGGGTTGTTATTAAGCACATTACTATTATTACTGTTGACCCATGGTGTGACCGACACGAACTAGGCCCATATCCGCGGGCGCGGCTATGGATAGACTAAATACACTCAGCAGAGGTAGCGCACTTTACCCACACTACGGAACCCTGGCCTCGCACTCCCATACGTGCGGACCAGAAGGTTCCAAAACCCTCCCTTTGTCATGGCACTCTCCTGGCCACTCCGACCATCTCCCTCTCAGGGCTAGGTCCTGGGTGGCCCCGTGTCTACCAAAGACACCAACGGCCACCGTCGTGGCAAAACAGTCCCAAACGGGGACAAGGATCCATATAAAAGAAACGAGCACACAAGGTTATGTCTGCTTACCGGGCCAGGGTATGCACGCCCATAACCTTCCCTCGCAGGAGGCACCGGTGACAGGCACAACAAAGTACCGAGTTAAGACCTCCCCATTAGGTAAGCGTGGTTGCACTTGAAAAAGCTCGATTTGGTGGCACCATGACTCAGCCAACAATTGTTCAAGTTTATTATTATCCGGTTAAACTTGAATGCAAAAATGTTGAGTCATCATAAAATAACATGATGCAACAACAATGCATGAACATGATATCAACATAAGCATGAAGGGTGCAACAAAATCAGCGAGCATAACCACAATGAAGCGTATATCCAAATTAGCATGGCATACTAACGAGCATGAATATCACAAGTATAACACCAATCATGGCATACTTGACTACTAGCATCATAAATAAATACCATGCAGGAACATACTAGGATCAACAATAAATACCATGCAAGAACATAACGAGAATACAACCAAGTAAGCATCTAACCAACTAGTTGCAACAGAACAGGCACAACCACGGTACTAGATAGCAGACAAAAAACATGCAACGGACGAGCATTACTACTACTACCAAGCATAATATGTGAACAAGATACTAACAAGAAGCATCGGAACATAGCATGAGAGTGAGCATGAATCCACGAGCATAACCAAAACAACAATAGCAGTAGCAATCAAGCAGAGAGATAACAACAATTTTTTATTAAATATTCAAGTTGAGAACCATGGCTACTGCATGGCTATCATGCAAGTGGCTGTTGTGGCTTGCCTGGGGGTGACAGAGATTCCAGGAAGGAGTGCGGTGAAGCCGCAGAATGATTCGTCGGAGTGGTTCTCCTTCGGAGGGGGCTAGATAAGGGAAAGGGCAATATGGTCATTTTCACAGTGTGAACACCTAGTGTAAATGGTACCAACAGAAAGAGCTCGACGAGAGGAAGACGTGAGCGTTGGTTTCACCTTGACCGGAGTTACGGTTGCGGAGATATGAGGTGTGGAAGATTAGGGACTACTCTGTGAATATTTCCATCACAAACAGGTCCCTGGCGGAAGACAATAGAAAGCGCCTTCGGGAAATTACGTTTCTAGAAAAAGGAAAATGTATTTTCAGCCGCAACAGAAAGAGAATACGCTTTCTAACTTAGTAAACATATTTTAGCAAAACCGTCTCCACTAAAAGCACCTGGGCCTGTGGAGGGGTCACTTACGTTTGGGGTCTGGGGCAGCGCGGGGCCTACTGGTAGGGGCCAGGCTGGCACTCGTCGTCTACCTCCTCCCCTCGCTCCTGTTCATTCCTGAGCGGAACAGAGCAGGGAGGAGAGGAGGGCACGACGACTGGCCCGGCCGGCTCCGGCCGTCTCTAGCCCGGCCGAGGGCACCGACGGGAGCGGGGCGGTGTGGCGCTTCCGTCCAGGGGGTCGGCCGGCTCCGGGGAGAAAAGGGAGGACGCGGGGCGGAGGAGGTCCAAGGGGAGGCAGAGGCGGGCGGCCAATGGTGGGACTCGCGGCTCCGGACATCTCTGGATGAGCGAAGACCACCGGCAGGACCAGGGCGGCGAGGGGACTTCATCCAGAGGGTACATGGCTGCCGGGGAGGCGTGGGAAGGATGGAAGAGGCGACGCCATGGGAGGACAGAGAGGCGCGGTTGGAGGTGGAGCTCGGCGCTGCGGGGCACTCCGGTGAGGGGGCAAGGGGTGCGGCGGATGAGTGGAATGAGGGGGACTCGATGGACGAGGCCTGAGGTGGCCGGAATCAAGCCGCGACCGAGTCGGCCTTGGCGATCGGCGGTGGACAGAGACGAAATGAGGCAGTCCGGTGGGCTAGGAGGGACGAGGAGAGGCTTGGGAGATGCGAATCAGCTCGGGTGTTCTTATACATGCCGAGGGGAGGGCTCGGGGATACTCTAGAGAGCTCCAGCTCGACGCCAATGGAGGAGCAGAGGAGGGACGCGTCATGGGCATGGCGATGCGACCAGGGCGAGTCCGATCGGGGCATTGATGCAGGGAGATGCAGACGAGCACGGGCGAGCTAGAGGACATGATGCGGACGCGAGAGGTAGAGAGAACAGACGAGAACAGGGGCGGGGAACACTCCACAGCACGCGTTTGGCTGGTTCACCCCGTGGTCACCGCGTGAGCTGGACCAAATGGTGCGTTCTGGCCGAGCTGTCAATGTCTAAAGGAATGACCTTAGTGCCCTGAGTTCAAAGGCGGTAAGAACTCGTCCAGGGGCAAAGAAGAGAAACACAGTAGGAGCCAAAATATTGTGACAGCAAGGTGTTTGTGCTACGGGGAGACAAACACAAAATGAGATAGACTTGGGGCTTTTGCATGGTGTGATCACAGACTAAGATAATCACCTCTGCAAATTTGCAGCTCATTAGGATGAAGATAAATGACACTTGCTGTAGAAAGTGTCATAATGGCCAGATTAGGGAAATATGAAGCTGCACTCACACACTTGCTGGGAATGAGCTGAAAATTATCATGGCCCAATGATTTGAAGATATGAAGATGCCCAGGAAGTTTCATTCCATTTGAATGAACCAAAATAGCACTTGCTTCACAAAGCATTTCTCTCGACAGAATCTTGGAAAATTTGCACACGACAAATGGATTAAAGGATTAAGCAAAAACTTGGTGGAGGAAGTTTATATATATAGGAGAATGCTGTGGAAAATTTTCAGCTTAAATGAAGCAATATAATATACAGTTGCTTCACAAAGTGAATATCTGACCAGAAACTAAGATTTGGAGTTGAGCTCATATGGATGAATGGAATGAGCTCAAATTTGGTAGAGTGTTATGATTTGATCATATGAAGGATGTGACAAAGTTTCATCTCATTTGGACATGCCTAGAATATACTTCCTTCACAAAGTTCCTTTCTAGACAAAAACTTTGGAAAATTACTGAACAATATTTACTAGGCAAATGAGTATGAAATTTGGCACAGGGAAATGATATGGACATGAAAAGATGTCCAAGAGTTTTTGGGGCAATTGGGCAAAGATAAATAGCACTTTCTTTGCAAAGTGGCATTTAGGGCAGAATAGGAAAATGATTATCAGAGGATTATTCTTGAACATGTCAATGAAATGTTTTGCCATATTTGAGCAAGATAGGACCCAAACAATCAATGATAATTATTTCGGAATTTTTAGAATGACATAGATATAGGTTGCTTCACAACCTAGGGCAAAAAGAATTATTCATTTAATAGAAAAGGAATATTCCCTAGAAAAATAATTTTGGGTTAGGTCAGGGATGGAAATGGCAGGGTTTTGGGATGATGATGAGGATGGCAAGCCACTATAAAACCTAGGAAGACATGATCTTCCCAAGTTTCAGAACCACATAGCCACAAAAAAGCAAATATAATCAATAAATCCAAGAAAATCAAAGGAAAAACAAAAGGGCAAAATCCAGGCTATTACAGCGGCATCCCACCATGCCTACAACACCTTGAAGATGCCTGGGCCACCGGAAGTTATCACTATCCCATCAGATGAGAAGGATGCGATCATTTGTGTGGAAAAGATGTACCCGGATGCAGTCGTAGCAGAGGCAGCGGCAGCAGCAGTTCCCGCCAAGGAAAGTAAAGGAAAGAAGAAGGATTGGAGGACCTCTGGCAAGGAGTCCGGGAAGTGTGCCCCCACCGAGTGCACGGCACCCGTTGACGACTTGCCGGAGTGTTCCTACAACAAGAGATCCAGGGTTGCTACACCCCAAGTTAAGAAGGTCCCGTAGGGTTGGCTGGCGTTAATGGTACCTTTACTATAAGCGCCACCCTCGATGACAAATAGGAAAGCATGCTCGTTGCCTTCCTACGAGCAAATATAGATGGGTTTGCCTGGCAACCATATGATATCCCTGGTGTTCCCACAGAGGTAATTGAGCACCACCTTGCTGTCTGCCCACATGCCCGACCTGTCAAGCAGAAAGTCCGGAAGCAGGCCCTGGAGAGGCAGCAATTCATTACGGAAGAGATCAAGAAACTTGAGGCATCTAGTTTGGTCAAAGGAGTGCTACATCCAACATGGTTGGCAAATTCAGTGGTAGTCCAGAAGGCTAACGGGAAGTGGAGGATTTTCATAGATTTCACAGATCTCAACAAGGTTTGCCGAAGGACCCGTTTCCCTTGCCACATATTGATCGGATTGTGGATTCCACTTCAGGTTGTGATGTGCTCTCCTTTCTGGATGCACACTCTCGGTATCACCAAATCTTCATGTCCAAGGAAGACGAAGAGAAGACATCGTTCATCACACCATGTGGTACGTACTGCTTTATCCGCATGCCATTCAGATTAAAGAATGTCGGGTCCACTTTTGCAAGGGCAGTCCAGATTGGTTTTGAGCCACAGATGCACAGAAATATAGAGGCATATATGGATGATATTGTGGTCAAGACCAATGATAGGGCCACCCTTATTCAGGATTTGGAGGAGATGTTTCCTAACCTACGCAAGATCAATTTGAAGCTCTCTCCATAGAAGTGTGTATTTGGTGTTCCCTCTGAGAAGCTACTCAGGTTCTTTGTATCCCACCGTGGGATCGAGGCCAACCCCGACAAGATCAAGGCTATGGAGAAGATCCAAGCGCAAAGGACAGTTAAGGATGTGAGGCATCTAACAGGATGTGTTGCCGCACTAAGCAGATTCATCTCCAAGTCTGTCGAGCACGCCCTGTCGTTCTTCAATTTTTTGAAGAATGCAGGGCCCATGAAGTGGACCCCGGAAGCAGATGCAGCTTTGCAAGAGTTGAAGGCCTATTTTTCCTCTATGCCTACCTTGGTTTCTCCCAAGCCCCAGGAGCCATTGTTGCTATACTTAGCGGAAACCAACCAAGTGGTCAGTGCAGCCTTGGTAGCACAGCGGGAACTGGATGAGGCAGAGAGTGAACAAAGGCCGGCAGGGCCAGAAAAGGATCAGGACAACAGTGAGCATGACAGCGAGAGCAACCCCAAGGACGCGGCAAGGAAGAAAGTGGTGTAGCGCCGAGTGTACTTTGTCAGCTCCCTGTTACAGGGGGCTTGATCAAGGTACTCTGGCATGCAAAAGTTGATCTTTGGTCTCATCATGGCCTCAAGGAAACTACGCCACTACTTCCAGGCCCATGACATTACGGCTGTCACTCGCTTCCCGTTGCAAAGGTTACTCCGAAACCCTGAGGCTAACGGCAGAATAGTGGAGTGGGCTTTGGAGTTATCCAGCTTTGGTTTGATGTTTGAGAGAACATCAACTATTCAGAGAAGGGCATTGACAAAGTTTATTGCAGAATGGACGCCAACCCCTGATGAGGTGATAACAGAGAAAGTTATCCCAGACAAGGAATCACCCCAAGAATGGATTATGTATTTCGATGGTGCTTTTTCCCTACAAGGTGTAGGAGCTGGCGTGCTTCTCGTCGCCCCCTATAGGGAGCGCTTGAATTACGTCGTCCAAATGCATTTTGCCCGGGAAGAAGTGATAACCCACAAGTGTAGGGGATCATTTGTAGCCTCTTTTGATAAGTAAGAGTGTCGAACCCAGCGAGGAGCTAAAGGCAGAACAAATATACCCTAAGGTTCTATCGACCACCGATACAACACTACGCACGTTTGACGTTTACTTTACCTAGAAAAAGTATGAAACTAGAAGTAGTTTGTAGTTTTTGAGGGATAGGTTCGCAAGATAATAAAGAGCGCGAAAATACAAAGTAGGGGCTGTTAAGATAAAGACACAACTAATTTAGTTTTAGTAGAGAGATTTTTGTCACGAGAAAGTTATTTGTCCCTAGGCAATCGATAACTAGACCGGTAATCACTATTGCAATCTTATTTGAGGGAGAGGCATAAGCTAACATACTTTTTCTTGTTGGATCATATGCACTTATGATTGGAACTCTAGCAAGCATCCGCAACTACTAAAGATCATTAAGGTAAAACCCAACCATAGCATTGAAGTATCAAGTCCTCTTATTCCCATACGCAAACAACCTACTTACTCGGGTCTGTGCTTCTGTCACTCACGCCACCCACCATAAGCAAATCATGAACATATTGCAAACCCTACAACGGAGATCCCTCACGCTTGCGCGACACGGAGAGCACCATAGGACACCACCAATAAAAATACATGCAACTCAAACCAATCACGATTATCAATTAACCCATAGGACAAAACGGATCTACTCAAACATCATAGGATAGCCATACATCATTGGGAAATAATATATAGCGTTGAGCACCATGTTTAAGTAGAGATTACAGCGGGTATAAGAGGGGTTACACCGCTGCATAGAGGGGGGGAGAGTTGGTGATGACGGCGGTGAAGTTGTTGGTGTAGATTGCGGTGACGATGATGGCCCCGGCGGCACTCTGGTGCCACCGGAAGCGAGGGGGAGACAGCCCCCTCCTTATTCTCCTTCCTTGACCTTCTCCCTAGATGGGAGAAGGGTTTACCATCTGGTCCATGATCTCCATGGCGTGGGAGGGGAGAGAGCACCTCCGAGATTGGATTTGCCTCTCTGTCTCTCTATGTTTCTGCGTTCCCAGATTCTGGCCTTCCGCCGTTTCTTAAATTCCCGGAGATCCGTAACTCCGATTGGTCTGAATTTTGGACAAGATTTTTATCCGGGTATTAGATTTCTTGCGGCGAAAGAAGGGCATCAACCGCCTTACGGAGTTGCCATGAGGGCCTAGGGCGCGCCTCCCCCCTAGGAGCGTCCCCCACCCTCGTGGGCCACTCGGCATCGTCTCACATTGGTTCTGCTTCCCAAAATTCACATATATTCCAAAAAAAATCCCGTCTGTTTTTATCCTGTTTGGACTACGTTTGATATGGATATTCTGCGAAACAAAAAACATGCAACAAACAGGAACTGGCACTGGATCAATATGTTATTCCCAAAAATTGTATAAAAAGTTGCCAAAAGTGTATGAAAGTTGTAGAATATTGGCATGGAACAATAAAAAATTATAGATACGACGGAGACATATCAGCATCCCCAAGCTTAATTCCTGCTCGTCCTCGAGTAGGTAAATGATAAAAAAAGATAATTTTTGATGTGGAATGCTACCTAGCATAATCTTGATCATGTAATCTAATCATGACATGAATATTAAGACACGAGTGATTCAAAGCAATAGTCTATCATTTGACGTTAAGACAGTAATACTTCAAGCATACTAAAGAAGCAATCATGTCTTTTCAAAATAACATGGCCAAAGAAAGTTATCCCTACAAAATCATATTGTCTGGCTATGCTTCATCTTCACCACACAAAGTATTTAAATCATGCACAACCCCGGTTTTAGCCAAGCAATTGTTTCATGCTTTAGTATTCTCAAACTTTTTCAACTTTCACGCAATACATGAGCGCGAGCCATGGACATAGCACTATGGGTGGAATAGAAGGTGGTAGTAGACAAAACTAGGGAGAAAGTCTCACATCGACTAGGCGTATCAATGGGCTATGGAGATGCCCATCAATAGATATCAATGTGAGTGAGTAGGGATTGCCATGTAACAAATGCACTAGAGCTATAAGTGTATGAAAGCTCAAAAGAAAACTAGTGGGTGTGCATCAACTTGCTTGCTCATGACGACCTAGGGCATTTGAGGAAGCCCATCGTTGGAATATACAAGCCAAGTTTTATAACGAAAAATTCCCACTAGTATATGGAAGTGGCAACATAGGAGACTCTCTATCATGAAGAACATGGTGCTATGATGAAGCACAAGTGTGGTAAAAGGATAGTAACATTGTCCCTTCTCTCTTTTCTCTCATATTTTTGGAGGGGCTTTTCTCTTATTCTTCTTTTTTAGCCCCCCTCTCTTCTTTTTTTGGGCCATCTCCTTTTTTGGCCTTTATCTTTTTTTTTGTTTTTTTTTCCTCACACGGGACAATGCTCTAATAATGAAGATCATCACACTTTTATTTACTTACAACTCGAAGCTAGAACAAAATATGACTCTATGTGAATGCCTCCGACGGTGTACCAGGATGTGCAATGATCTATCACAACAATGACATCAAAAAACGGACAAGCCATGGAAACATCATGCTAGCTATCTTACAATCATGCAAGGCAATATGACAATGATGGTGCGTGTCATAATAAACGGAATGGTGGAGTTACATGGCAATATATCTCAGAATGGCTATGGAAATGCCATGATAGGTAGGTATGGTGGCTGTTTTGAGGAAGGTATATGGTGGGTGTATGGTATCGGCGAAAGTTGCGCGGTACAAGAGAGGCTAGCAATGGTGAAAGGGTGAGAGTGCGTATAATCCATGGACTCAACATTAGTCATAAAGAACTCACATACTTATTGCAAAAATTTATTAGTCGTTGAAACAAAGTACTACACGCATGCTCCTAGGGGAAGGGTTGGTAGGAGTTAACCATCACACGATCCTAACCGCCTCACAAAGGATGTCAATCAAAAAATAAATCATGCTCTCACTTCGTCACATAACGGTTCACCTTACGTGCATGCTTCGGGAATCACAAACCTCAACACAAGTATTTTTACAATCCACAACTACCCACTGCATGACTCTAATATCACCATCTTTATATCTCAAAACTATTGCAAGGAATCAAACATATCATATTCAGCGATCTACAAGTTTATGTAGGATTTTATGACTAACCATGTGAATGACCAATTCCTGTCAACTCTCTAAATAGATATAAGTGAAGAAAGAGAGTTTAAATTCTTTATACAAAAGATATGCCCACGCTCTAACAAATATAAGTGAATCAAAAGAGCATTCTACAAATGGCGGTTTTCTATGTGAAGAGAAACAGGCAATCCAAACTTCAAATGATATAAGTGAAGCACATGAAGCATTCTATAAAGCCATACTCAAAAGATATAAATGAAGTGCAAAGAGCATTCTATAAATCAACCAAGGACTATCTCATACCAGCATGGTGCATTTATTAAAAGGAAAAATAAATAACACACGACGCTCCAAGAGTTTATGCATAACATGTGAACGAAACGAATCCGAAAACAATCCAAAAACATCAATCCGAAAACATCCGAAGAAAGATGGGATGCCTTCCGGGGCATCCCCAAGCTTAGATGCTTGAGTCTCCTTGAATATTTACTTGGGGTGCCTCGGGCATCCCCAAGCTTGAGCTCTTGCCTCTCCTCCTTCTCCTCATATCGAGACCTCCTCGATCTTCGAACACTTCATCCACACAAAACTTAACCGAACTTTTAGTGGCGGGGTTAGTGCATATGATCAATAAAATCTCATCATGTACTGCTCTAACATTATTGTATAATTATGAACAAACATTACCCACAATATGCTATCACAATTCTATGGCCCCAAGTCAAGGAGGCTTCAACAAGAATTCAAACATATGCAAATAATGAAGCTATAACAGCAATTTGTGAAAACAGGACAGTCTGTAGTAATCAGAAGATTAACCATACATCTGTAACCCTAAAAATTATGGAAAAATTAGGAGAAATCAATAATTTGTATAGCAAGACTTTGCAAAAAGTTTCATATCCTTTCGATGTTCCAGTAAAAAATGTATTATGGCGCACTACTGCCAAAGTTTCTGTTTTTGCACCACACAAACCGACAGGCAGTTTAATCATCCTAAAGGAAACTCTTGGCACATTATTTTTATAATACAATGGAATTGTACAAGGGGATAATTATTTTTATTGAAAATTTTCTGTAATCAAGGTTCACAAAGTTTCCATGGGCATGAAAAAAGTTCAAGGCTAGCTCCCACTTTAACAATGCGCGTCTTTCTCACTTTCGCTTTTCTTTTTGAAAAGGTTTTAGGTTCCCCTCTTTATTTTTATTTTTTAAAACTTTATAAAAGCACACAACAGAAATAAATGACTCTCTAAAACTTCCGGCTTGTCTCCCTGGCAGCGCTTTCTTTAAAGCCATTAAGCTAGGCATATAGTGCTCAAGTAATGGATCCACTCGGATCCCAAGGTATATCAAAGCCAATTTTAATTAGCAATGATTTGGCATTTAGTAGTGAGCACAAAGTGATATGTGTCATGCAAAAACGAAGTCTAACTCTCTTCCTATGCATAGGCATGTCATACAAGAACAATTCATGCACATCAAGTAAAGGCCAATGCATAGTATAAGTAGTTTCTTGCAATTTTATCGTGTTGTAGTTCCTCTCTCATAGTAATTGCAAGTAGGAGCAGCAAGCACATGCATATTATACTCATCAAAATCATCATGTGTAATGGAAAAAGGCAACCCATCAATATAATCCTTAATAAGTGCAAACTTCTCCGATATAGTGTAGTTTGAAGAATTTAAAAAGATAATAGGACTATCATGTGTGGGTGCAATAGCAACAATTTCATGTTTAACATAAGTAACTATAGCAAATTCATCTCCATAAGCATAATTCATATTGGCATCTTGGCCACAAGCATTGCAAGCATCATCAAAAAGGGATATTTCAAAAGAATCCAAGGGATCATAGCAATCATCATGGCATTCGTCCTTCGGTAAGCACGAAGGGAAATTAAACAATGTCTGAGTTGAAGAGTTACTCTCATTAGAAGGTGGGCACAGGTAGCTAATCTGCTCTTCCTCCTTTTGTTCGTCGCTCTCCTCGTCATCTTTTTCATCTAATTAGCTCACAATGTGGTTAATTTCTTCTTCCATAGACTCCTGCAAAATATTAGTCTCTTCTTGGACAGCGGAGACCTTCTCAATAAACGCATCAATATCGGAGTTATATTCATAATTCAAAAAGAAATATTTCAATATAGCAAGATTTCCAGGCCTATAAACATCATCATCAAAAGCATCATTCTTTTTAAACAGAGATTCAATTTCATAAGCACCCTTAAAAGCAACGAATTCTTCTATTTGTTCCACATCGTAATAATCATATATACCATTAGCATAAGATGCGAATGTTTCATTGTCATTAAATTTGCATGTAAAGGGAAGGTGTGGAGTCTTTGTAATGCCCCGGATGTAATACTTTCCCTTTTTGGCAATATATAACTTTGGCTCCATCAGTTCCATTCCGGGTTCTTCGTCTTTTCGGGTTTATTCGTCGTTTTGTCGTGTGCGTGTGTGCATTCATCCATGTCATGTTGTCATGTGCATTGCATTGCATTTGTGTTGTTGTTTGCATCCGGTCCCACTCGTTCCTTCCCGTTGTCCGTTTCGAGTTCCGACGCTCTCACACGTGCCCGTGGCATCCCGGAGTCCTTCTTTTGTGTTTGGCCGTGTAACGTTTCCGGTTTGGCGTGAGACTTGTCGTGCGATGTTGTTTTGATACGCGTAACCCACCTGTCAAGTTTTGTCGCGTTTGGAGTTCGTTTGGTACTCCAACAGTTATCCTCGTGGGCTAAAAGTACCTCCTCTTTGAGGCCCAAGACACCCCTCCAACAGCCCACCAACCCAGCTCAAACCCTTCCCATCATCTAGGCCGTTCAATTGTGATCTCGTGGCCGAAAACCTCTCCTCATTTGGACTACCCTAGCTCCTTGTGCCTATATAAACGTCCACCCCCTCCAATTTTTGTGTCCAAAACCCTAGTGTTTCCACCTCCGCCGCGCAGTGTTTCCACCGACCGCCGTCCGTGCTTCCACCGTCGCCGCGTCCTGCTTCCGTCGCCGCCGAGCCGTGTTTCCACCGACCGCCGCCGGTGCTTCCACCCCGCCGCGCGGGCCCGCGGGGCTCGAGGCCAGCCCGCCGAGCCGGGCCAGATCTCGCGTCTCGTCCCCGCCTCCGGTCAGCCCCGACCCCGCCGCGCTCCGCCGCCTGTAGCCCGCGCCGCCGTGCCGGCCTCCTTCACCAGCTCGCGCCGGCCCCTTCACCAGCTCGCCGCCGGTCGCCTTCTCCAACCCGTCGCCGGTCCCCTCGTCGCAGGTCGCCGCCGCCTCAAGCCGCCAGCTCGCCGCCGGCCAGCCGGCCCTCTCGCCAGCGAGGCCGTGCCGCCCCGGCCTCCCGCCGGACCCGAGCCGCTCGAGGGGTCGAAGGATCGAAGGGATCCAGCGCGATCCGATCGGGATCCAGTCGCCCGAACCCTAGCAGGCTGCTGATCGCGGACCCGACCCGGTGGACCCGCACCCGTTTGACCGCTCCGACCCGTTTGACCCCGACCCGCAGGTTGACCTCGTTTTTCCTTCTAAGTGTTTAGTTTTTCGGTGTCTGATGCATTTTTGTGATGAGGATAACTTTTACTGTGCATGTCCGTTTTGTGTGTATGATATGTCAAAATGATCGTGGTGACTTGTACTATGTTTTGTTCCATTGTGTCATGCATGTTTGAGTTCATCTAGTTGTCTTAATCTTCATGGGAAGAGTGCTACTTGTTATAAACTGCTGGTATTAGTTGTTTTCATGCCATGTTTGCAATGTGATAACTTGGTGCATGTTTATCCAAATGAAGCAAATGATATGTCCACATGTTCGTCATGAGATGCTCTACATGTTGGTTGCTTTAGCTTGCATGATAGAATTCATATTGCCATGTTTATCTCCTTTGCAAAAGTGCATGTGGTTGTTAGGTTCTTAAACTTGTTACGAGATGCCTAGTTGAGGAGCTCGTTGCTATTGATGTGGTTGTCCCCTTGTTGCATGCTTTTATGTTTTGGATTCCTCATCATGTGTACTTTGCTGTGGTGCAAACCACTTG
The DNA here is from genome assembly GCA_902687465.1 of Secale cereale. Taxonomy (NCBI): domain Eukaryota; kingdom Viridiplantae; phylum Streptophyta; class Magnoliopsida; order Poales; family Poaceae; genus Secale; species Secale cereale. Next base: position 199,089,965 of record LR738711.1, read on the forward strand.
CCATGTTATGCTTTGAGGTGACTTAAACTTTCTCACAAACATGCCATGATATTACTGCTGTTTTAACACTTAGTGAAATTTCACTAAGTCTGGAATCTGTAATTTCCAGATGCCATGTTTGCTTGTTGTTCTAGGAAAATCCATGATAGTTTTGGGGTGACTATTGATGATTCCTTGTTATATATGTTGTTGGCTATCCATTCATGCCCTCACATGCTCATTTGGGTGGTTGTAGCATATTTAACTCTTGCTCCCAAGTTGCTATAAAATACTGCTGTCAGGTTTTTGTTGTCATGTTCAAAATGTTTTAGCTTGTTGCTATTGATCCATGCCTCCTTTGGAGATGCTCCAATGGAATTGTTTGCTGTAGGATATGTCTACTTTATGTCCATGATTCTTGTCATGATGTTTGAGTGATGTAGGATATATTTTTCTTGCTCCGAAGTTGCTATGTGGCTGTTATTTTTTCAGCTTGACATTGTTTATTGTTTTGGGTGTATCTTTTAGCCCGTTGCTCCGTTTTGAGCAAGTCCTATATGAAACTTGGGTGATTTTGCATGTAGATTCATAATATCCTCTTGTTAACATGTTTTGAAGTATCTTGCTTGTTGCATATTGTCATGTTCCTTGTGATGTATCTCTGTGTTTCCTATGTTGACTTTCTGTGCATCCTAAGTTCATCTACAGTGATTCCTTAGTGCATCAGTCATGCATCCTATAGTTTGCGCATTGCATCTTGTTTGATTTTCGTCTCGTGTGCTTTGTGTTGAGTAGAGCCGGAAGCCGAGACCGAGTACGAGAACGAGGTTACTACCGAGGTTGAGAACGAGGAGCCCTCTTATGATCCCATCGACGACTCGACAGGCAAGATGACCTGACCCAGATAACATTACTATCTTTGCCTATTGCTAGAAGTCTCGCTCTTTAGCTTATTGCCTCGATGCCCATGTTTTCCTGTCAGCCTCCTATTGTAACCATGAATCTGTCTAACCACCCTACCTATGCAAACCTTTGATTGGCTAAGTAAGGTTCGCTCAGCCCCTCTTATAGCATTTCTAGTTGCAGGAGAAGATTTTGAAGATTCTTGCTTCATGTTGAAGCTTGTTGGGATATCACACTATATTAACTCTTTAATTAAATCATCTATATATTGGTAATGGGTGGAAGGCTAAGCCTCTTGCTTGGTGATTTGTTCCACTCATGCCGCCCTAGGAACCGTATAAACCGGTGTTATGTTCCTTGATTATGCGTTCCTCACACGATTGGGGTTATGGGACCCCCTCGATAAACTGCTAAGCGCTAAGGTTTTTCCAGCAAGTCCCAACATTGGTACTATTTGCCTAAACAACTAAAAACTTGCCGAGGGAGTAATTAACCCAAGGATTAATTAATCAACCCCCCTGGGCTAGTGCTCGATTTGAGTGTTGGTCCAAACTAGAGCCACTTGCGGTGCCACCCAGTTCGATGGGGTCTTTGGTATCTGTACGTAGTGCTCATCCGGTCGTGGCCTGAGACGAGATAAGCGCGGCTACTATCAGGGTGTCGGCACGCCGGGAGGATTTGCTGGATTAGACTTACCTTAGTCGGAGTATCTTGAGCACGGGATTCCGAGGATACTCGGGCCTTCCCACCTTGGATTTGCGACTCCGCGGATCGTGGGCTTGTCATGGGCCAAGTTGGAACACCCCTGCAGGGTTATGAACTTTCGAAAGCCATGCCCGCGGTTATGTGGCAGATGGGAATTTGTTAATATCTGGTTGTAGAAAACTTGACACAATGTTCAGAACACACTACCAGCGTGAGTACCGTGACAGTCATTTTCCGAAAGGGGTTCGGGAAGTGAACACGGTGGGGTTATGATTGCCGTGTTTTAGCTAGGATCACTTCGTGATCATCTTATCGTCCGAGGCACTCCTCTTCTCCCTCTCTTTTACGTAAGCTAGTGCTAGTGCTGCTGCAACCTCTTGTTCTTTCTTCAGCCTTGTTCCACACCCAAGGCGTAGATAGTTCTGTTACCCGGGAACGGGATTGCTGAGTCCTCTGTGGCTCACAGATTCTACACCACACCAGATGCAGGTACTCAGGTGTACTACGCAGGAGACGGCGCACCGAGCTATACTGGGAGTACGACGAGGACCGTAGCCGTTACTATGTGCACTATCCCGACGATCAGTAGTGGTTTCTACTAGGGGCGATTCAGACATGTGGTTTTATGTATGTTTGGTATCTTTCATTTGGATCTTCACCCATAGACGGGTTGTGATGTTATTTTGAATGATGTTTGGCTATGTAATGAATTGTGTGACGTGGCGAGTGTAAGCCAACTATCTTTTCCCTTTCATCCCTATTTTTACATGAGATGTGCAAAGATACCGAACTTGCGATCATTCCAGAATGGGCTTATACCTTTAAGTCGTGCCTCGACACGTAGGAGGTATAGTCCCATCCTGGGCATTACAGTCTTCATCCTAGAGCAACAAGTATAATCATAGCCCAAGCATAGTTGCCGAGCATAGCAACGCAACATATAAATTTGATCCAATAATAGTTTCCCTTTTTGTGTCAAGCGATGATCCCTAAAGTATTCACGTTGATCCAACGTTACTCCCATTATATAGTTGAATGGGGTTTTCTCAGGATTATCAAAGTAGTACATAATATCTTTCACATAATGAGCATCGAGGGTTTTAGGAGGTCCCCCATCTCCATGAGTAGCAAGTACACCTAATGTTTTTGGTAATTCGTGTTCCATATCCATAACTAAAGATAGAGAACAACGTAGAACAACAAATATAAACCACTTAGTGATAAAGCAAACAAGCACACATGAGAATACTCACCCCACGCTATTGCTCCTCGGTAACGGTGCCAGAAAAAGGTCTTGATAACCCACAAGTGTAGGGGATCAGTTGTAGCCTCTTTCGATAAGTAAGAGTGTCGAACCCAACGAGAAGCTAAAGGCAGAACAAATATTCCCTCAAGTTCTATCGACCACCAATACAACTCTACGCATGCTTGACATTTACTTTACCTAGAACAAGTATGAAACTAGAAGTAGTTTGCAGTTTTTGTGGGATAGGTTTGCAAGATAATAAAGAGCGCGAAAATAAAAAGTAGGGGCCGTTAAGATAAAGACACGACTAATTTATTTTTAGTAGAGAGATTTTTGTCACGAGAAAGTTATTTGTCCCTAGGCAATCGATAACTAGACCGATAATCACTATTGCAATCTTATTTGAGGGAGAGGCATAAGCTAACATACTTTCTCTTCTTGGATCATATGCACTTATGATTGGAACTCTAGCAAGCATCTGCAAATACTAAAGACCATTAAGGTAAAACCCAACCATAGCATTAAAGTATCAAGTCCTCTTATTCCCATACGCAAACAAACTACTTACTCGGATCTCTGCTTATGTGACTCACGCCACCCACCATAAGCAAATCATGAACATATTGCAAACCCTATAGCGGGGATCCCTCATGCTTGCGCGACACGGAGAGCACCATAGGATAGCACCAATAATAAAACATGCAACTCAAACCAATCACGATAATCAATTAACCCATAGGACAAAACGGATCTACTCAAACATCATAGGATAGCCATACATCATTGGGAAATAATATATAGCGTTGAGCACCATGTTTAAGTAGAGATTGTAGCGGGTAGAAGAGGGGTTACACCGCTGCATAGAGGGGGTAAGAGTTGGTGATGACGGTGGTGAGGTTGTTGGTGTAGATTGCGGTGACGATGATGGCCCTGGCGGCACTCCGGTGCCAACGGAAGCGAGGGGGAGAGAGCCCCCCTCCTTCTTCTCCTTCCTTGACCTTCTCCATAGATGGGAGAAGGGTTTCCCCTCTGGTACATGGTCTCCATGGTGTGGGAGGGGCGAGAGCCCCTCCGAGATTGGATCAGTCTATCTTTCTCTCTCTATTTCTGCGTTCCCAGATTCTGGCCTTCCACCGTTTCTTAAATTCCTAGAGATCCGTAACTCCGATTGGGCTGAATTTTGGACAAGATTTTTATCTGAATATTAGCTTTCTTGCGGAGAAAGAAGTGTTGGGGAACGTAGTATTTTCAAAATTTTCCTACGATCACGCAAGATCTATCTACTAGATGCATAGCAACGAGGGGGAGAGTGTGTCTACGTACCCTCGTAGACCGGGAGCGGAAGCGTCAAGTGACGCGGTTGATGTAGTCGAACTTCTTCGCGATCCAACCGATCAAGCACCGAACGTACGGCACCTCCGCGTTAAGCACATGTTCAGCTTGATGACGTCCCACGAGCTCTTGATCTAGTTGAGCTTCACGGGAGAGTTTCGCCAACACGACGGCGTGGTGAGAGATATGATGTATCTACCGTCGCAGGGCTTCGCCTAAGCACTGCAACGGTATGACCGAGGTGTGTTTCTGTGGAGTGGGGCACCGCACACGGCTAAAACAATTCAACTTATGTGTCCTAGGGTGCCCCCCTGTCCCCGTATATAAAGGAGCAAGGGAGAGGCCGGCCCTAGAGGGCGCGCGCCAAGTGTGGGGAGTCCTACTAGGACTCCCATGTCCTAGTAGGATTCCCCTTTCCTTTCGGGAGTAGGAGAGAAGGAAAGAGGTGGAGAGGGAGAAGGAAAAGGGGGCTGCACCCCTTGTCCAATTCGGACCAGGGGGCGCCTCTTTCCTTTTGGCCTTTCTCCTCTATTCCCGTATGGCCCAATAAGGCCCATATACTCCGAAAAATACCCGAATCACTCGGAACCTTTCCGATGTCCGAATATAGTCGTCCAATATATCGATCTTTACATCTCGACCATTTCGAGACTCCTCGGCATGTCCCTGGTCTCATCCGGGACTCCGAACTCCTTCGGTACATCAAAACTCATAAACTCATAATACCGATCGTCATCGAACGTTAAGCGTGCGGACCCTACGGGTTCGAGAACTATGTAGACATGACCGAGACTCATCTCCGGTCAATAACCAATAGCGGAACCTGGATGCTTACATTGGCTCCTACATACTCTACGAAGATCTTTATCGGTCAAACCGCATAACAACATACGTTGTTCCTTTTGTCATTGGTATGTTACTTGCCCGAGATTCGATCGTCGGTATCTCTATACCTAGTTCAATCTCGTTACCGGCAAGTGTCTTTACTCGTTCCGTAATACATCATCTCATGACTAACTCATTAGTCTTTTGCTTGCAAGGCTTATTATGATGTGCATTACCGAGAGGGCCCAGAGATACCTCTCCGACACTCGGAGTGACAAATCCTAGTCTTGATCTATGCCAACACCACGAACACTTTCGGAGACACCTGTAGAGCATCTTTATGATCACGTAGTTACGTTGTGACGTTTGATAGCACACAAGGTGTTCCTACGGTATTCGGGAGTTGCATAATCTCATAGTCATAGGAACATGTATAAGTCATGAAGAAAGCAATAGCAGTAAAACTAAACGATCATAGTGCTAAGCTAACGGATGGGTCTTGTCCATCACATCATTCTCCTAATGATGTGATCCCGTTGATCAAATGACAACTCATGTCTATGGTTAGGAAACATAACCATCTTTGATCAATGAGCTAGTCTAGTAGAGGCATACTAGGGACACTCTGTTTTGTCTATGTATTCACACATGTACTAAGTTTCCGGTTAATACAATTCTAGCATGAATAATAAACATTTATCATGATATAAGGAAATATAAATAACAACTTTATTATTGCCTCTAGGGCATATTTCCTTCAAGAAGGGCATCAACCGCCTTACGGAGTGGCCACGAGGGCCCAGGGCGCGCCTGCCCCCTGGGCGCGCCCCCCACCCTCGTGGGCCACTCAGACATCGTCTCACGTTGGTCCCACTTCCCAAAATTCACATATATTCCAAAAAAATCTCCGCCCGTTTTTATCCCTTTTGGAATCCGTTTGATATGGATATTGTGCGAAACAAAAAACATGCAACAAACAGGAACTACCACTGGGCACTGGATCAATATGTTAGTCCTAAAATTAGTATAAAAAGTTGCCAAAAGTATATGAAAGTTGTAGAATATAGGCATGGAACAATCAAAAATTATAGATACGACAGAGACTTATCAAGAAGCAACCAACAATACGGCTGAGTATGAAGGGCTCCTTGTCGGGCTGAGGATTGCAGTGGAATTGGGAATTAAGAAACTGATCATTCAAGGAGATTTGCAGCTTGTGGTGAGACAAGTCAACAAGGCTCATCAAAGCCCATTGATGGAGGCATATGTCAAGGAAGTGAGGAGAGTGGAGGAGCACTTTGAAGGATTGCAAATAGAGCACGTACCCCATACGGAAAATAGCATAGTTGATCATCTGTCAAAGTATGCTGCGCAGAAGCTTCCTGCAGAACCAGGAACTTTTGTTCTCCATCTCAACAACAATGGCCCAAAAAAGGAGAAAGTTGGACAACGGTGTGCCTCTCCCAGCAGAGACGTCCGCTCCCGGCAGAGACCCTGCCGGAAGAAACTCCTCACAGCCTTCTGGACCACCCCCTCTAGCCGGGTCCACGAACCCTGTGAACGAGGCTTGTGCTCCCGCAGCAGAGGAGGTGCCGCTAGTCCTCAATGCCGAGCCCCAGGCTCCAACTTGGGCAAGGCGCATTGTCCACTTCCTCCAGACCGGAGAGCTTCCCGGCAACCAAGATGAAGCTCAAAAAGTAGCCCGGAGGGCCAGTATGTACCAGTTTTTCGGTGACACTCTATACAGAAGGAGGCCCAACGATGTGAAATTGAAGTGTATCTGTCGGGAAGCAGGAAAGGAACTGCTGGCTGAAATACACAAAGGCATGTGCGGCTCCCACATTAGATCAAGGGAATTAGTTGGTAAAGCATTCCGGCAAGGATTTTATTGGCCCACAGCCCTCCAAGATGCAGTCGAGCTCGTCATGAAATGTGCAGCCTGACAGTTCCATTCCAAGAAAACCCACCAGCCTGCCCAAACTCTTCATACAATTCCTCCCTCATGGCCGTTTTCGGTCTGGGAGCTCTCGGGGGCTTTGAATTCTTGTTCATTGCCATCGACAAGCTTACCAAGTGGCCGGAAGTAGCTTCCGTGAGAAAGGTGACTGCTCAGTCAACTATCAAGTTCTTGAAAGATCTAGTGTGCCATTTTGGAATTCTAGCAAGGAACATTACTGACAACGGCACCCAGTGCACAAGCCGCGCCTTGATGCAGTATGTTCGTGCCCTCAGATGCAAGATCTCATTTGCCTCTGTGGCACACCCTGATACGTCTCCAACGTATCTATATTTTTTGATTGTTCCATGCTATTATATTATCCTTCTAGGATGTTTTATGGGCTTTTATATACACTTTTATTTGATTTTTGGGACTAACCTATTAACCCAGAGCCCAGTGCCAGTTTCTGTTTTTCTCCTGTTTTAGAGTATCGCAGAAAAGGAATATCAAACGAATCCCAGTTGACCTGAAACTCAACGGAGCTTATTTTTGGACCAGAAGAAGCCCAGGAAGTGCCGGAGGGGGACCAGAAGGTCCACGAGCTGCCCACGAGGGTGGGGGCGCGCCCCCTATGATAGCCTGGCTTATTAGGGATGGTAGACTACCCATATCAATAAGGAATTCCTTCTTTTCCGGGAACCCATTCGGATAGAACTCCAAAGTTAAGCATGGTCAGCTTGGAGTAGTTTCAAGATGGGTGACCGACCGGGAAGTTGCTCCCGGGTGCGCACGGCTGAGGACAAAGTGCGCAGAAAAGACTAGTATTGATATGTGGGGCCAGTCTAGATCCCGACAGGAGTAACGACCACCGTCGGGTGTGTCCGGGGCGTTACAAGTTGGTATCAGATCCGACACTGACGGTTACACGGATGTTTGCGAACAGTTTGCGGTCATGTTGTGCATGACGTTTGTGACCCGTCGTGGCACACGGCATGGCACATGTGCTGCACTTAAAGCACAGACGTATGTGCCAAGAGGGAACTTTCCTGTGGCCCGACGAGGACGTCGGTTCCTCTGAGTGGGGGTGTATGTGATAGCCTGGCTTATCAGGGATGGTAGACTACCCATATCAATAAGGAATTCCTTCTTTTTCGGGAACCCATTCGGATAGAACTCCAAAGTTAAGCGTGCTCAGCTGGGAGTAGTTTCAAGATGGGTGACCGACCGGGAAGTTGCTCCCGGATGCGCACGAGTGAGGACAAAGTGAGCAGAAAAGACTAGTATTGATATGTGGGGCCAGTCTAGATCCCGCCAGGAGTAACGACCAATGTCAGGTGTGTCCGGGGCGTTACACCCCCCTCCCTGGGCGCGCCCCATGCCTCGTGGACAGCCCGGAGAACCCCTTTACTTATCCCCGACTCCAACACCTCCTATATATACTGAAACCTCCAGAAAATAACCTAGATCAGGAGTTCCGTAGCCGAAAGCCTCTATTGCCACCGAAAACCAATCTAGACCCGTTCCGGCACCCTGCCGGAGGGGGAATCCCTCCCCGATGGCCATCTTCATCATCCCGGCGCTCTTCATGACGAGGAGGGAGTAGTCCACCCTCGGGGCTGAGGGTATGTACCAGTAGCTATGTGTTTGATCTCTCTCTCTCGTGTTCTTGAGATGGCCCGATCTTGATGTATCACGAGCTTTGCTATTATAGTTGGATCTTATGATGTTTCTCCCCCTCTACTCTTTGGTAATGTATTGAGTTTTCCCTTTGAAGTTATCTTATCGGATTGAGTCTTTAAGGATTTGAGAACACTTGATGTATGTCTTGCATGTGCTTATCTGTGATGACAATGGGATATCACGTGATCCACTTGATGTATGTTTTGGTGATCAACTTGCTGGTTCCGTGACCTTAGGAATCTATGCATAGGGGTTGGCACACGTTTTCATCTTGACTCTCCGGTAGAAACTTTGGGGCACTCTTTGAAGTTCCTTTTGTTGGTTGAATAGATGAATCTGAGATTGTGTGATGCATATCGTATAATCATGCCCACAGATACTTGAAGTAACAATGGAATATCTAGGTGACATTAGGGTTTTGGTTGATTTGTATCTTAAGGTGTTATTCTAGTACGAACTCTAGGATAGATCAAACGGAAAGAATAGCTTCGTGTTATTTTACTATGGACTCATGAATAGATCGATCAGAAAGGATAACTTTGAGGTCGTTTCGTTCCCTACCATAATCTCTTCGTTTATTCTCCGCTATTAGTTACTTTGGAGTGACTCATTGTTGCATGTTGAGGGATAGTTATATGGTCCAGTTATGTTATTATTGTTGAGAGAACTTGCACTAGTGAAAGTATGAACCATAGGCCTTGTTTCCTACCATTGCAATACCGTTTACGCTCACTTTTACCACTTGCTACCTTGCTGTTTTTATGTTTTCAGATTACAAAAACCTATATCTACCATCCATATTGCACTTGCATCACCATATCTTCGCCGAACTAGTGCACCTATACAATTTACCATTGTATTGGGTGTGTTGGGACACAAGAGACTCTTTGTTATTTGGTTGCAGGGTTGTTTGAGAGATACCTTCTTCATCCTATGCCTCCCACGGATTGATAAACCTTAGGTCATCCACTTGAGGGAAGTTTTCTACTGTCCTACAAACCTCTGCACTTGGAGGCCCAACAACGTCTACAAGAAGAAGGTTGCGTAGTAGACATAAAGCTCTTTTCTGGCGCCGTTGCCGGGGAGGTGAGTGCTTGAAGGTATATCTTTAGATCTTGCAATCGAATCTTTTAGTTTCTCGTTTTATCACTAGTTTAGTTTATAAAAGAAAACAAAAAATGGAATTACTGTTACCTCATATGTTTCATCTTTTTAATATCTTTCACGAAAATGATGGGAAGGAAAATTGAGCTCAAGTACTAGAAGAGGAATTACATAGAATTCTTGGCACTCAAAACTTGAATGATGAGCATGATTGCAATGTTGTTAGTATGAATTCTTTGAATACCCATGATGCTAATGATATGCAAAGCCACAAGCTTGGGGATGCTATGTTTGATGAAGATATGTTTAGTCCCCCAAGTTCTGATGAGCAAATTTATTATGATGAAAGCATGCCTCCTATTTATGATGATTATATTGATGAAAGTGGATGTGGAGAGGTCATGACTTTATTTAGTGATGAATCCACTATTCCGGAAGAGGTTCCAGTTGATTATGAGATAAAAGTTGCTGTCTACGATGATCATTGTGATGAATTTTATGCTATTAATAATAATGATAACCATGAAACTTGTCATCATGATTTTAGTTTTCAATTGGGTTATGTCTCACATGATAATTATTTTGTTGACTTTGCTCCCACTACTATTCATGAGAAGAAATTGTTTATGTGGAGAGTAATAAAATTTATATGCTTGGGGATCATGACAAGAATGCTTTATGTGATAGTTATATTGTCGAATTCATTCATGATGCTACTGAAAATTATTATGATGGAGGAACATATGCTTCTACATATCGCAATAATATCAAGTTTCCTCTCTATGTGCTTAAAATCTTGAAGTTATGCTTGTTTTGTTTTCCTATGCTAGTTGATTCTTGTTCCCATAAGTTTTTTGCTCACAAAATCCCTATGCATAGGAAGTGGGTTAGACTTAAATGTGCTAGTTATATTCTTCATGATGCTCTCTTTATGTTTCAATTCTTATCTTTTATGTGAGCATCATTGAAATCATCATGCCTAGCTAGGGGCGTTAGACGATAGGGCTTTTTGGGAGGCAACCCAACTTTATTTTTGTTCTTTATTTTTGCTTCTGTTTAGGAATAAATATTGCCTCCAGCTCCTGTTTATATGTGGTTTTGTGTTTTAATTAGTGTTTGTGCCAAGTAGAACCTTTCGGAAGACTTGTGTGAAGTTTATGTGATCATGCTGTAAAAAATAGAAACTTTAGCGCTCACGAGATTAGCTACCATTTTTTACTGGAGAGTGATTTTTAGTTGATTCTTTTTTCAGATGATTAATAGACAAATTACTCAGGTCTACCAATTTATTTCAGAATTTTTAGAGTTATAGAAGTATTCTAAAGTTACAGATTGCTACAGACTGTTCTGTTTTTGACAGATTCTGTTTTCTATGTGTTGTTTGCTTATTTTGATGAATCTATGAATAGTATCGTAGGGTATGAACCATAGAGAAGTTGGAATACAGTAGATATTACACCAATATGAATTTAGAATGAGTTCATAACAGTACCTAAGTGGTGGTTTTATTTTCTTATACTAACGGAGCTTACGAGTTTTCTGTTAAGTTTTGTGTCGTGAAGTTTTCAAGTTTTGGATAAAGATTCGATGGACTATGGAATAAGGAGTGACAAGACCCCAAGCTTGGCGATGGCCAAGGCACCCCAAGGTAATATTCAAGGACAACCAAGAGCCTAAGCTTGGGGATGCCCCGGGAAGGCATCCCCTCTTTCGTCTTCGTCTATTGGTAACTTTACTCGATGCTATATTTTTATTCACCACATGATATGTGTTTTGCTTGGAGCGTCAATTTGTTTTATTTTGTTTTGCTTGATGTTTGAATAATATCCCAAGATCTGAAATTCTTAAATGTTAGAGAGTCTTCACATAGTTACATAATTATTCAACTACTCATTGATGTTGACTTATATCTTTTGGAGTAGTTTGTCATTTGCTCTAGTACTTCACTTATATCATTTTGAGAGTCTTTTAGAACAGCATGGTAATTTGCTTAGGTTATGAATTAGTCCTAATATGATAGGCCTCCAAGTTGGTAATAGTAAAAACTTTCACATAAAGTGCATTGAATACTATGAGAAGTTTGATACTTGATGATTGTTTTGAGATATGAGGATGGTGATATTAGAGTCATGCTAGTAGAGTAGTTGTGAATTTGAGAAATACTTGTGTTGAGGTTTTCAAGTCCCGTAGGATGCACGTATGGTAACCGTTGTGTGGCAAATTTGAAGCATGAGGTATTTCATTGAGTGTCATCCTTTGTGTGGGGTCGGGATCGCGCGATGGTTAACTCCTACCAACCCTTCCCCTAGGAGCATGCGTGTAGTACTTTGTTTTGATGACTTGTAGATTTTTGCAATAAGTATGTGAGTTCTTTATGACTAATGTTGAGTCCATGGATTATACGCACTCTCACCCTTCCACCATTGCTAGCATCTCTTGTACCGTGCAACTTTCGCCGGTACCATACACCCACCATATACCTTCCTCAAAACTGCCACCATACCTACCTATCATGGCATTTCCATAGCCATTCCGAGATATATTGCCATGCAACTTTCCATCGTTCTGTTTATTATGACATGCTTCATCATTGTCATATTGCCATGCATGATCATGTAGTTGACATCGTATTTGTGGCAAGGCCACCATGCATAATTTTTCATACATGTCACTCTTGATTCAATGCACATCCCAGTACACTGCCGTAGACATTTATATAGAGTCATACTTTGTTCTAGTATCGAGTTGTAATATCGAGTTGTAAATCAATATAAGTGTGATTATCATCATTATTAGAGCATTGTCCCAAAGGAAAAAAAGAAAAAGAAAAAAAAGAATAAAAAAAGAAGGAAAGGCCAAAGAAAAAAGAAAGGCCAAAAAAAGAAAAAAAAGAAAAAAAAAAGAAGAAAAAAAAGAAAAAAAGAAGAAAAAAAAGGAACAATGCTACTATCTTTTTCCACACTTGTGCTTCAAAGTAGCACCATGATCTTCATGATAGAGAGTCTCTTGTTTAGTCACTTTCATATACTACTGGGAATTTTCATTATAGAACTTGGCTTGCATATTCCAACAATGGGCTTCCTCAAATGCCTAGGTCTTCGTGAGCAACCAAGTTGGATGCACACCCACTTACTTTCTTTTGTTGAGCTGTCATACATTTATAACTCTAGTGCATCTGTTGCATGGCAATCCCTACTCACTCACATTGATATCTATCGAAGGGCATCTCCATAGCCCATTGATACGCCTAGTTGATGTGAGACCATCTTCCTCTTTGTCTTCTCCAAAACCACCACTCTATTCCACATAGTGCTATGTCCATGGCTCACGCTCATGTATTGCGTGAAAGTTGAAAGAGTTTGGAAAAATTTAAGTATGAAACAATTGCTTGGCTGAATCTGGGGTTGTGCATGATTTGAGTATTTTGTGTGACGAAGATGGAGCATAGCCTAACTATATGATTTTGTAGGGATGAACTTTCTTTGGCCATGTTATTTTGAGAAGACGTGATTGCTTTGTTAGTATGCTTGAAGTATTATTATTCTTATGTCAATATAGACTTTTATCTTGAATCTTTCAGATCTGAAAATTCATGCCACAATAAAGAAATTACATTGAGAATTATGTTAGTTAGCATTCGACATCAAAAATTCTGTTTTTAGCATTTACCTACTCGAGGACGAGCAGGAATTAAGCTTGGGGATGCTTGATACGTATCCAACGTATCTATAATTTTTGATTGTTCCATGCTATTATATTATCCTTCTAGGATGTTTTATGAGCTTTTATATACACTTTTATTTGATTTTCGGGACTAACCTATTAACCCAGAGCCCAGTGTCAGTTTTTGTTTTTCTCCTGTTTTAGAGTATCATAGAAAAGGAATATCAAACGAAGTCCAATTGCCCTGAAACTCAACGGAGCTTATTTTTGGACCAGAAGAAGCCCAAGAAATGCCGAAGGGGGACCAGAAGGTCCACGGGCTGCCCACGAGGGTGGGCCCCCCTACCTGGGCGCGCCCCCCTACCTCGTGGACAGCCCGTTGACCCCCTTTACTTGCCCCCGACTCCAACACCTCCTATATATACTGAAACCTCCAGAAAATAACCTAGATCGAGAGTTCCGCCGCTGAAAGCCTCTGTTGCCACTGAAAACCAATCTAGACTCGTTCCGGCACCCTACCGGAGGGGGAATCCCTCTCCGGTGGCCATCTTCATCATCCCGGCGCTCTCCATGACAAGGAGGGAGTAGTCCACCCTCGGGGCTGAGGGTATGTACCAGTAGCTATGTGTTTGATCTCTCTCTCTCTCTCTCTCGTGTTCTTGAGATGGCCCGATATTGATGTATCGCGAGCTTTGCTATTATAGTTGGATCTTATGATGTTTCTCCACCTCTACTCTCTTGTAATGGATTGAGTTTTCCCTTTGAAGTTATCTTATCGGATTGAGTCTTTAAGGATTTGAGAACACTTGATGTATGTCTTGCATGTGCTTATCTGTGATGACAATGGGATATCACGTGATCCACTTGATATATGTTTTGGTGATCAACTTGCGGGTTCCGTGACCTTGGGAGTCTATGCATAGGGGTTGGCACACGTTTTCATATTGACTCTCCAGTAGAAACTTTGGGGCACTCTTTGAAGTTCTTTGTGCTGGTTGAATAGGTGAATATGAGATTGTGTGATGCATATCGTATAATAATGCCCACGGATACTTGAGGTGACAATGGAGTATCTTGGTGACATTAGGGTTTTGGTTGATTTGTATCTTATGGTGTTATTCTAGTACAAACTCTAGGATAGATCAAACAAAAAGAATAGCTTCATGTTATTTTACTACGGACTCTTGAATAGATCGATCAGAAAGGATAACTTTGAGGTGGTTTCGTACCCTACCATAATCTATTCGTTTGTTCTCCGCTATTAATTACTTTGGAGTGACTCATTGTTGCATGTTGAGGGATAGTTATATGATCCAATTATGTTATTATTGTTGAGAGAACTTGCACTAGTGAAAGTATGAACCCTAGGCCTTGTTTCCTACCATTGCAATACCGTTTACGCTCACTTTTACCACTTGCTACCTTGCTGTTTTTATATTTTCATATTACAAAAACCTATATCTACCATCCATATTGCACTTGTATCACCATCTCTTCGCCGAACTAGTGCACCTATACAATTTACCATTGTATTGGGTGTGTTGGGGACACAAGAGACTCTTTGTTATTTGGTTGCAGGGTTGTTTGAGAGAGACCATCTTCATCCTATGCCTCCCACGGATTGATAACCCTTAGGTCATCCACTTGAGGGAAATTTGCGACTGTCCTACAAACCTCTACACTTGGAGGCACAACAACGTCTACAAGAAGAAGGTTGCGTAGTAGACATCACACCCCCGGAGCAATGGACAAGCTGAGAGGGCGAACACTGAAGTGATGCATGGACTTAAAACAAGAACCTTTGAAACGCTGCAGATGCACAGCACGCGGTGGATCAAGGAGCTTCCGGTAGTTCTCTGGTCCCTCAGAACGACACCAAACCGAGCTACCGGGTAGACTCCTTTCTTCCTGATCTATGGGGCAGAAGTAGTTATTCCCACGGAACTCATTTACGGGTCCCATCGAGTGCTTGCCTACGATGAAGTAGCACATGTTGAGCACCGGTGTGACGACGCTGTGCTACTCAAGGAGAACCGTCTCTGGGCTGCTACGCGTGTTGCATGCTATCAGCAAGCCCTGCGTCGCTATCATAGACGCAGGGTTCATTCCCGATGTTTTGAGAAAGGTGACCTTGTACTTAGGCGCGTTCAGTCTGCCAAGGGTACACACAAGTTATCACCAAAGTGGGAAGGCCCTTACCAGGTAGTACGAGTTGCCAGACCTGGCGCAGTCTGTCTGGAGACCAGAGATGGCATTAAATTGCAAAACTCATGGAATATTGAGCATATCCGTAAGTTCTACCCATAAGGCGTGGCTGTCGAGACCCGGCAGCCACCCATTGTATAGGCCTTGCCTTAGTTGCATGTAACCCCATGTACAAGCCGGCGCGATGACCCCGTGCAATAGAAAAATAAAGAAGCGCTTCAGAGGGGGGGCCCAACCAAGATTGCATGAATGCATGAGCATTCCAAGATCACTGCATAAGCATATCATGAGCATTTGCATATGCATATAGATGGGATTGCATCCTGCATTCATTCTCATCTACATGAAGATGCAGGTTCCTGCCATGAACTTGGCTTCGACAAGGAGTTGAGAAGACTGCCCGACACTGCAATCCCCGGCAAGCCAAACAGATAAGTTCTACCACCTATTCGTTCGTGTTCTGTAAGCTATAACTTGTGCATATGAAAACCTCGCCACTCTCTTGAGGCTTGGGTGCTGCCATCCCAGACTCGAACGTTGCTTCAATCAGGATGGTTGTAGTATCCCTTGGTGAAAAGAAAGTGGCGGGGGGCTGGCCCCTTTGTCTGTTTCCGGGCAGATGTGATTCTCTGACAAACAAAAAGGGTGTCGGCAAGGTAGTTTGCCGGGAAAACTCATTTATTTGTGTAGATCTCACCTCTGCATGGACATACACATGCACGGGTCCCCGGCAAGTTTCATATTTTTCATTAACATGCTGATACAAGTACAAGCATTACAGAACACGAACATGGACTCGAGGATTACATCATTTGAATTAAAATTTGGCAAGTTCCAATAGATTTAAGATTGATAAAAGATAAGTGCCCCGTGATGCCCTTTCTTGTCCCTCTCCTTCTAGGCACGGCCGTTGAAGTCGAGGAGGGGCAAAAGGAGCGCCTAGGCAGGATCCCGGCCCGCCCCCTTTGGGCTCTAGGAGAGGTAGTCCGGCGGGAGCGGGATCGTCGGGGGAGCACAACGATGGGGAGCAAAACAGAGGCAACCCATGGACCACCGTCACCAAGGCCAGCAGGGCACGGCAAGGCTAACGGAGCAGCAACCCAAGAGGAAGCCTGTCGGGGTCTAGTTGGAAGACTACTAAAGGATCCCGAAAGCACCAACCCCACCTCCACACCCAACTCCTCGGAAAATCCCCCTGTCGGGAAGAAGATGCGAGTGATGCCGCCTGATGAAGATGGTGCGAGCGGCGGTCAGTCGGATTCAGAGTAGTCGCTCTCTCGCCCGCTATCGTCGTCATCGCCGTCACTGTCCTCCTCGTCGCTTTCGCTCGAGGAGGAGCTTTCATCGTCGGTCGAGCTCTCCGCGCAGCACCCTAAACGACCTCCCGAGCAGCCGAAGATCTTGATGGAGAGCAGGCCGTTCTCCATTAATTTGAACTAGAGAACGTGCCCCTCTGAGAAGCCATGAGCACGGGCAAAGGTCTTCCAGCCGTGGCGGAGGTACATTACGTGAGGGGCTGGGAAGTCGACATCAACTCACATGCCGCCTCATGTGCAATCTCAAGGCGCGTGGTTGTTCGACCTCCATCTCACACGCAAAGGGAGTTGGAAGACGAAGGTGACCACAAGGGGGCTTATACAGCCTGATGATGAACTCCCGAGGTTGGTCTTCTACATGGCCCTCCATCAGGGGAGGCACAGCCAAGGCACCGCCTCGCCCTCCTCCTCCTCGAGTGTCACGCTGACCTCGACCTCATCCCCTCCCTCCTCCTCTCGCGGACGGTTCTGCAACCATGAGATCTCGAGGGGGAGGAATGCGCTTTCGAGAAGAAGCCCTCGTCGCCACCGCTGGGGGGGCATCGCGCCCTCGCCCTCTCGTCATGGCCAGAAGGGAATGGTTGCAGAAGAGAAGGAAGAGGAGTATGTGTAGAGGAGCGCCACCCCTTGTACTTTTTATAAGGGGATGAGGTTGGGGCTGGATCCTCACACAGGAAATGGCCGCCCCTGCTCCTCCAATACGGCCTCCCTACACCCTCTGCGGCTCTGAGAATCAAGCCTGACCCTCTGCCTTAACCATCGGCGCCCGGTTTTTGGCCGTCGCACTCCTCCCTATGCCCTCCGCATCCACCAGCTACCACGCCCAATGCATGCGAAACACGTGGCGGGAGGGTGCGGAATGGGAGGCAAGTGGGATGGCAGTTTCCATCTCGTGATCGTGGGGCGAGGAGAATCCGTAGGCCACGATCAAAGTTCTTCCGTAACGTTATGCACGACGCACGGAGAAACTAGAAACTGGCCCGAATTCAAGACTCCTAAAGAAGCAAAGAAGACCTCAAGAAACCAGGCTCTTCAGCAACCCCGCCTGTGCACTTATTAGGCCCTACCCCGTCGATGCTCGGCAACGCATTCGGGGCAGGCCCGGGGGCTTCTGTTGGTGCAACAAACCCTAGGTCTGTTGCCCTGACTGTGCATAGGCACGGGAGCAAAATTGGAGCACCAACCCAAGTCAGAGTACAAGAAACCAAGAGGTTCGAGGAACCAGCAAGAAGATCAGAGAGACCAAGGCCAAGCCAGAGAAGCAAGATATTGCCAAGAGAAAGGCCTCCCTTGCTGGGCAGGCGAGTTCATTAAGGGGCGAGGCCACCCCCAGAAGAAGACAAACCAAGGCATCCCGGAAGAGCCTGTCGGGACTCACGGAGGCTAAACCACCTCACCAACCACTCCTCCATGACTCACGTTGTTGATCAGTGCGGTGTCAAGCCACAAAGTGCCTAAGTGGCAGCCATTAGCCACATGGAAGCCTCTCCCTACAGGAAGAACCCACACATGACATCCGTCCTGCGACGTGTCAAGTAAGCAGGCGCAGAGCTGGCAAGATAGCCCGACAAGCCTTGTCAGGCAACCAGTAATGTGACACTAAGTGGTGCATTTAATGCGCCCTGTCAGCCCGCAGAGTTAGGTATGATAGCACTGTTGCTATCATATCAGTGCATAATGACTACTTTGCCACTGTGGTGACCTGTTGATATCATATCAGTGCATAACGACTACTTTGCCACTGTGGTGACCCCTTAATCTATAAAAGCAGGCCCGTGGCAACCGTAGATAGGGTTAGAAGATTGGGGAACTCACACACCCATACGCGCGTAGGCGCCGCTGCCCTGAGGCAACCCTTGTCGGGCAAGTGTACTACGCTCCACCATCATAAATCCACCAAAGCAGGAGTAGGGCCTTTTGCCACAATGGCGGCCCAAACCTGGGGAAAATGCCCGCGTGATCTCTGTCGTGCTGTACCACGCTCGTCTGCTCTTTGTGCAACACGACGTCCCCCCACTGAACCAGCAAGGGACCTCCTGGTCCCATAGGTGGCCGTGGTAGTCCCCGACAATTTCCTTCCATCGATAAACATCTATGATAACCACGTACACTTCCATTCTTACAAACATTCCCCGTTGATCTTGTTATTACAAGATACCTTGAAATTCTCTTTATTTTTTCAAGAATACTTTGTGCCTACTGCCTTGCAGTTCCTTGCCACATTAATAACCTATGGATAATTTCTCGCACTTAGCGAGTATCCGCTCATCCCCAGTTGATTCATGTATTTCACGAAAGTCTTCGAAATACCATATGATCTTCCAAAAATCCTCAGCAGCCTATTGCTCTTGAAATTCTTGCTTGCTTACATTATGGTTAATCCCATAAGTCTAGTAATCTTATTGACATCCATTGTCATTATCATTTTGAGTCCGTTGATTCAATATGTTGCGAATGCTCGCAATCCTCTATCAGATACTAGAATTCATTCTTCTGGCTCGCGTGTCATTTTGAACATGAGCTGGTTCTCTACCAATCAAATTGTCATCGATTGTACCCATAAGTCTATTCAACTTATCCATCCTTTATCAGAGCATTGCTTCTGACCCTTGATTTGGAAATCATGATTCCATTGCATTTGAGCTTAAATTAGTTAGTTGTTTCTATAATCTGAACTCCTTGTGTTCTTTCTTCTTCTGGTTGAGTATCGATGCTCACATCAGCTCCGTTATGGACCGTCAAATCCTTTGTTGAATTTATCATGTGATAGTGCCCTTCGTTTACAAAACCTCAAGAAGTTCCTTCCCTAATACATAATGCCATTGGTAAACCCTATTCTCTGATTGGCCAACAATGCTCTACTTTTGAGCTGGTGATATCTAATCTTGAAGCTTGTGGTATATGTTCCTAAGGTGCCCCTATGGATTGAACCTATGCCTTCCCAAATCAGGGTGAACCCGAGAGTTATCACGAGTCATACTCTTCTGGTGTTATGCCAAATAAAATTTCAACATTATTTCAGAAATGAGAAGTGAATGAAAGGTTATGCATTGGAAAAGTGGGAATCGGCCTTGAACTTTGTGTTCATGCCCATGGACACGATGTAGATCTTATCATGGAAGCTTCTTTTAAAATTAATTATCCCTTTGGTGTAAGTTCATCTGATATCTGGGAATTGGCCCTTTGCAACCGTGGTTCCGACCATATTGTTCTTCTTTGATCCCATATCTCGAACAAGTTGAAGTACTTGTCTTTTGCAGATTAATACACATATCCAACCACTATTCTGCTCTACCTTCGAGTATACCCTCTAGTATCTCGAGAATATCATGGAACTACATAAGTTTTTATGAGTTCTTCATCAACTATTATTCCTGCTGATTCCAATTCCCCTTGAGTTCTGAGTTATTAGTCACTCGAGAACACCAATAAGTGATTAGACTCCGCACTCCGATAGAATAACTCTAAGTAATTTTGCTTCTTATGAGTTTCATAATCCTTCAAGTCATTCCTAGCCTGGTCGGCTATATCATTATTGTGATATTAACTGTGCTAACTGGTCCTTATTCCCGGTGTAGAAATTTCGATGATGAGCTAATATTACGTCGATCGTCCTCGTCCTATCGTTTTCCCTTGAACATCAAGCTTGATTTTGAGCGTGTGTCATATCCGTGGATCCAATAATCTTTTGTTGCATCAATCATTTTTCCTGATGCGATCACTATTCGATTGCTTCTTCGTGGAGCCTCTCGACAAAATTGTCGTGATCATCATCAACATTTTGACTCCTTCTAGGATATCAATCGAATTCATGATGATAAGTGCCATACTTGTCACTTGGTAATTTGAGTTACCAACAACATCCTTACCTTCCTTTCATCACAATCTTGTTCATGTTATGGATACAACTTGATATCCATGCTTGTATGATGTGCTACCTTGAAGTATTACCATCTTTTATGTCATGTTGTGGGAATTTCTCCACCAATGAATTCTTGATACAATGATACTTCTCGCTATCACCATTCTTTTCTTGGTCCCTGTGTTGAGTGAGCTATGTTATGAGAATTTAATATCTCTAGCAAACCTATTGCTTCAAAGTTAGTGGACAATAATTCCAATTTAGTGTGTTGGTTGCTAAATCGACATTCCGACGTTGGTCGTGCCACCCAGCCCATATTTTGCTTGCACCTTTCAACAAATGTTTAATTGTTTATGTTTTCCTCAAGCATACGTCATTATATCATTTGATATGACAAATGTTATCTCCTTGTTCACATAATTTTGATAATCCACCTTTTGGAAATCTCGATGAATTGTCGCTGAGTCCCTCAGCCACCTCCTCATCATCTCCTTGGTTTAATGATGAACTCTTGTTCTGGGACTCGCTCACATACTTCATTTCCCAAGAATCTTACATTGTCATGTCGTCAATTAGTGTTGCACCTTTTCTTCTCAAACATCCTGAGTCTGAGGTATCCTGACACCAATCCGATCTGAATATCGGTTAGATGTGATGGTTGGAACATATCTCCAAGAGTTATAACGTTGGTCTTTTATATGACCCGGTAAGGTGATGTCATCCTAACAGACCTGGCCGGAGGACCTATTGTTATAGTTTCCTTTGTGGCAAGGTTAGCCCTGCTTCCATGATGAAATTATAAGACTTATTCTATAAGTTGTACCTAATGGACGAAGTCTGACCTTTGCTTGAAGACCATGCCAATGCTATCTCAAATCTTGTCCGTGGTACTCCAATTTTCAATAAGAATATCTGAAGCACAATGCTAAATTTTCCTTATCAATTATCTGAACACCGTTGTATGGGTAACATCATGAAATTCGTCTCCCCTTACCTAAAGGGTTTTCTACTTAATATCCTGTCATGGATATCATGCTCTGCTTGTCCTTGGGAATGATATACCCCTAAAATATGTGTTTAAACACATTTTCCTTTCCGTTGTTTTGTTTACCCTTCCTTGTGATCTATATGATAGAAGAAGTAATATTATCCTACATATGTAAACACCTCGGTGTACAGTTCTGTCAGTAAGACCCTATTAGATGGCATTTCGGTAACCATCGATGGACGAGAACTTTGCCTATTGGTCCGCCTTGCTTCAACGAGCTGGAAAATGGATCACTTCGTCCCTCACCCTTGGTATCGACGTTGTTGCCGCCATAACTGACAGACCACCCTCTAAAATTATAACCGTGATGTCACCGCTCCTTCCTCTTTTAACCCACATGGTGGGCCCAGATCCCACAGTTCCACAGGATCGAATCCTAACTCTCCATTACACCCCTGTCCCCAAAGTTATTCCTCGCGCTTGACTTCGTATGCAATTCACGGGCCATCTTTCTAGTGATCTACTTTAGTATCAAACGCAATATTTGTTTTGTTGCTCGGAAACCCCTTTCAACTTTCGTTTAAGCATCGAACGATTGCCTGTCCGCTCGAAACTTCTCATGGTACCTTCTTACCTTGCTCTAAAAAAATTCTAAGTTTCAATTCAGAGTTACTTTCCGCGACCTTAACTAGTGTTATCTACCAGATAAGCGACCTTGTAGAGGTCAGTTC
The DNA here is from genome assembly GCA_902687465.1 of Secale cereale. Lineage (NCBI taxonomy): Eukaryota > Viridiplantae > Streptophyta > Magnoliopsida > Poales > Poaceae > Secale > Secale cereale. Next base: position 199,112,443 of record LR738711.1, read on the forward strand.
TTCCGAAGATACCCCTTATCCTTATTTGTAAGTACAATGGAACTCCCGAAGAAAGGATGATGACTTCATCTTGATGGCCTGAAACAAAGGAATGAGAACAACAATGTAATGGATCGACCTCTTCGAGTAAAGAAATCAAGACCGAGAAGATTTTCAAGCATTTCGTAACCAGACCTTTCCCCCTTTGTCAACCTCTTAAATCTCGGGACGAGATTTCTTGTAGTGGGGGAGAATTGTGACGCCCGATTAATTAAGCTACAAGGAACATTTGCTAATGATGCCATGTCACCTCGGCATCTGTTGTTAATCTCGCGTTAGTTCGAAAACAATCAAAATTAAAATTTAAAATAAAAGTAAACAACAAAAGTTTTCAACTATAAAAACTAAAATGTTCTACATGTGTCGAAATAAATCATAAGTAGCTATGGTGGAGAAACCACACTTTTATAAAATGTTTAAATACTCTAAAATGAATAAAAAGTAGCTAAAACAATTAAATAAATGCCTTTTTGAATTTTATAAAATACTAAAATATTTTGTTCAGGGGTAAAACCTTTTGTGGCAGTAGTTGGGTTTACAACTCTATTTCAGGAATTGGTTTTACAACTTGAAGAACTAAAATAAATAACAACTAAAAGTAGAACATGAAGTAAATATAAAAAGAAGGACAAAAATAAAAATAAAAAAATAAAAAGGCCTCCCCCCTTCCCTCGGCCTTTGGCCCACTAGGCCACCAGGCAGCCCACTTCGCCCATGCTTCCCTGCTCCCCTGTTCAACGGGAGGGCATGGCTGCGGGCAGATCCTATATGACGCCCGCGTGCGTCCGTTCGTGGCTGCTTCGCTGAAGCGAAGCGAGCGAACGAGGCGCACGGGCCGGCCCACTTCGAGCGAGACCTGGTTTTGGGAACCTTCTAGTAGGTTCCCTGAACCGGTTTTGTTGTTGTTGTAGTTTTTCCGGTTTTTCCTGTTTCTTTTTTACCTTATGTTTCCTTTTTCTGTTTTTGTTTTTGTTTCTTTTTTACCTTTTGTTTCCTTTTTCTGTTTTTGTTTCTTTTCTTTCATTTTATCCCTTTTCGTTTTACTTTTATACTTTGTTTTTAAGAAAAATGTTTGAATTTTAAATTTTGTTCATTATTTCAGAAATTGTTCATGGATTTAAAATTTTGTTCACAATTTTAAAATTGTTCAACGTATATCAAGAAATGTTCAATATGTATTTAATATTTGTTCAATGTATACAGAAAATTTGTTCAATGTGTAGTTAAAAATAGTTTAACGTATATTACAAAAATGTTCAATGTATATTTAAAATTTGTGCATCATATATCACAAAAATTTACACTGTGTAGTAAAAATTGTTCGCCGTATTTTCACAAAAACAATCAATGTATATTTCAAGGGTATATCGCAAAATGTTCAATCAAGTTTTAAAATTTGGTTCGAGAAAACGTTATTCATTTCTTGAAGGAATGATTAAAAGACAAATCTACCGCTCTATATAATTGGTCAGTCGCTAGTGCAGTGGTGAGTAAGTCTGTTGTGTATCGATGTGTCGCGGGTTCGACTCATGAACGCTGCATTTTTTCGTGGCATTTCTCTTTTATGTTCGCTCGTGGGAATGGGCCGGCCCGTTTGGCGGGAATCCTTCAGCGGAAGCTACTCGTTTTGACGCAGGCGAGCGTCAGCTAGGAGCACTCCTGGCTGCGCCGATGCCCGCCATGGCACCGGCCGTCACCGTGGCGGCCATCCGGCGGCCCTCCCCGGTGACCACCTCGCCTATAAAACCGGCGCCACCCTCCCCCGGCACCCGAAACCCTAAATCCACTTCCCTCGCTACCTCTCCTCTCCCCGCGCCAAACCAGTGCTCACCCGAGCGCTACCGCCACCGCGCCATCACCATCTTCCCAGCCAGGAGCCACCCCGAGTGACAGAAGGATGTGGAGGAGCTTCTGCGTCCTCGTCTTCGTACGCACAAGAATCCGAGTTGGAGCGCCACTGAACCGTCGATTCACTCGTCTTCCTCGGCCACGGTCGCCGCACCTTACCACGTCGATCCACCATCGTCGTTGTGTCCCCGGCCTTGTCAACCTCTCCTGTGCGACCGGGGTGAGCCCCTCCTCCGATTCCCCCTGTATCCCCCTCGAACGCCCCCGTTGTAGGCCGCCATCACCGCCCGTGCTCTCCCTTGGCCGCGTCGGAGCTCTCTGCTCCTACCCCGCGTGTCAGCCGATTCTGTCCTGTCTCTGTCGCTCAACACACACACGTGTCACGTGGAATACAAAGTTCAAAGAGGATTTTTTGTGCTGCCAAACTTGTGCAACTTTTTAGTCTATTCTTTCTCCTTTTATTCAACACCCTCATGGGCTACAACTACGGAACTGAAAAATCAAAGTCTAAGTCTGAACTAGACTGCTAACTGAACTGCTAACTGAAGAAACAGGAAAATAGCTAAGGAGACACATGTGCACGAGATTACTAGCTAACAAATCACTCCCTAATCTTGTGCATCTACTTTATTTCGATAACCCCGAGCATAATACGTAGTTCCTGAAACTTGACTCGAGCCAGCGCCTTCGTCAGCGTGTTAGCAATCTGATCTTCAGTCTGGAGATACTCCACTTCAGTTTGCTTCTTCTCAACACACTCTCGTATGAAATGGTATCGAAGTTCAATGTGCTTACTCCTGTCATGGAACACAAGATTCTTGCAGAGAGCAATCGCAGACTTGTTGTCGATCTTCAAAGAAAACCACGAGGGCTTCTGTTCCTTCAGATCAGCAATGAGTTGTGCGAGCCATAGACCTTGGCAGGCGGCAATGGTTGTCGCGACATACTCAGCTTCGCAAGATGAAATTGCGACAATCTTTTGCTTCGTTGATTGCCAGTTGATCGGGCTTGTCCCGAGGAAGAAGATGACCCCGCTGGTGTTTTGGAAGTCATCCTTGTTGCCGGCCAAATCACTGTCGCAGAACCCAACGAGCTTTGCATCCACTCGAGCTTTCCTGTAACAGAGACCGAGCGAAATGGTTCCTGCTATGTACCTTAGTATGTGCTTGACAGCAGCTAGGTGCTCGACAGTGGGCTTCTCCATGAATCTGCTTACAAACCCCACGCCATAGCAGATATCTGGATGAGTGTGCACTAGGTACCGGAGTCCCCGGACGATGCTCCTGTACTCTTTCGCATCCGTTGGTGCGGCCGTGCTCGTCTTCTTTAGTTTGAGCCTTGTTTCCATGAGCACATCACATGGATTGTAGTCCACCATGCCACTGCGCTCCAGGAGCTTCCGTCCATAGGCCGCCTGGTTCAGCGTGATCCCGTCATCGCACTGGTGCACCTCGATCCCCAAGTAGAAATTTAGGTGACCGAGATCGCTCATCTTGAATGAGCGCATCATCTACTCCTTGAAGTGAACAACCTCGCCCTTGTCAGAGCCCGTGATGATGAGATCGTCGACATATGTACCAACGAGGAGCCTCGATTTCCCGCTGCCATGGGTGTACACGCCATGCTCAAGTTTCCTACGGTAGAAGCCCAGCGACTGAAGCTCGGTGTCGAGTCTGGCATTCCATGCCCGCGGCGCATGTCTCGGGCCGTACAACGCCTTTCGAAGACGAAGCACGTTGTGCTCCTCCCCCTTCACTTCAAACCTCGATGGCTGCTCGACGTAGACGACCTCCTCGAGCTCGCCGTTCAGAAAGGTGGACTTCACATCCATGTGATGCACCCGCCATCCCTCGTGCGCGACGAGGGTGATCAGAAGCCGCACTGACCCCAAACGAGCCACCGACGCGAAGGCCTCTTCGTAGTCGACGTCGAGGCGCTGCACATAGCCCTTTGCCACCAGCCGGCCTTTGTGCTTTGTGATGTTGCCGAGAGAGTCCTTTTTTACCTGAAAGACCCATTTGAGGCCTATCGGGCGATGGCCAGCAATAGGATCGACCAGCTCCCATGTCCGGTTCTCCTCGATGCAGCGCATCTCCTCGTCCATGGCGCCACACCACCATGCATGCTTCTTAGCAACGACGAACGTGACGGGCTCATATTCTGTCATGAGATGGAGCGAGGCCGCTCCCTGCTACTTCTCGAGCTTGCGTTGTATTCCCTCGAAGAGGAAAGGAAGATGTAGCACAGTAGCGCAAGTATTTCCCTCAGTTTTTTAGAACCAAGGTATCAATCCAGTAGGAGACCATGCGCGAGTCCCTCGCACCTGCACAAACAAATAAGACCTTCAGAGCCAACGCGATAAGGGGTTGTCAATCCCTTCACGGTCACTTACGAAAGTGAGATCTGATAGATAGGATAGTATAATATTTTTGGTATTTTTGGTATAAGAACAGAAAGTAAAGAAAGCAAAGTAAAGTAGATGGAAGATTAATATGATGAGAATAGACCCGGGGGCCATAGGTTTCACTAGTGGCTTCTCTTATGATAGTAAAATACTACGGTGGGTGAACAAATTACTGTTGAGCAATTGATAGAAAAGCGCATAGTTATGAGAATATCTAGGCATGATCATTATATATAGGCATCACATCCGTAACAAGTAGACCGAAATGATTCTGCATCTACTACTATTACTCCACACATCGACCGCTATCCAGCATGCATCTAGAGTATTAAGTTCATAAGAACAGAGTAATGCTTTAAGCAAGATGACATGATGTAGAGGGATAAACTCAAGCAATATGATATAAACCCCATCTTTTTATCCTCGATGGCAATAATACAATACGTGCCTTGCTGCCCCTGCTGGCACTGGGAAAGGACACCACAAGATTGAACCCAAAGCCAAGCACTTCTCCCATTGCAAGAACTATAGATCTAGTAGGCCAAACCAAACCAATAATTCGAAGAGACTTGGAAGGATATTATAATCATACATAAAATATTTGAGAGAAGAATTAAATATTGTTCATAGATAATCTTGATCATAAATCCACAATTCATCGGATCTCGACAAACACACCGCAAAAAGATTACATCAAATAGATCTCCTCGAAGATCGAGGAGAACTTTGTATTGAGATCCAAAAAGAGAGAATAAGCCATCTAGCTAATAACTATGGACCCGAAGGTCTGTGGTAAACTACTCACAACTCATTGGTGAGGCTATGGTGTTGATGTAGAAGCACTCCGTGATCGATCCCACCTCCGACGGAGCTCCGGAACAGGCCCCAAGATGGGATCTCACGGGAACAGATGATTGTGGCGGTGGAATTAGGGTTTTCTCTGTTGTCTCGATGTTTTCAGGGTACATGGATATATAGGAGGAAGGAGGGCACCGGGGGAGCCAGTGGGGGCCCACGAGGGTGGGGGCGCGCCTGCCCCCACCGGGCGCGCCCTGGACCCTCGTGGCCGCCTCTCTCGTTCCCTCGCGTGTACTCCAAGTCTTCTGTGAAGATACGGTTAAAAAATAACTCTCCCGAAGGTTTCATTCCGTTTGGACTCCATTTGCTATCCCTTTTCTGCGAAACACTGAAATAGGCAAAAAACAGCAATTTGCACTGGGCCTTGGGTTAGTAGGTTAGTCCCAAAAATAATATAAAAGTGTATAATAAAGCCCATTAAACATCCAAAACAGAATGAGCAGTTTTAGCATGGTCCCTCTTACCCCCTCTTTTCACATGAGAGGTAAGAGTATGTAGTAGATCAGAGCCGTTGATCACATTAATTAGTGGTCGGATTAACTCTTATCTTCTTACCTCTCATGTGAAAAGAGGGGGTAAGAGGGACCATGCTAAAATTTGCCAAACAGAATATATAATAGCATGGAACAATCAAAAATTATAGATACGTTGGAGATGTATCACTCACACATCGTGAATGTTCTCCATCGTTCTGTACCGATGGGGTACATCCTCGTCATCGTCGTTGTCGAAGTACTGCTCGGCGCCGGGTGGTGGAGACACGAACTCCACTTGGTCGCCCGGTGTAGTTGTTGTCGTAGAAGGCGTGAACGCCTGTGTGAACAAGGAAGGTGTACCCTCCGGCGTGGTCAGAGAGGGAGCTCTTGAGCTTAACGTGCTCTGCCCGTCGAACACCTCAATGTCAGGTGTCCGAGGAGCAGCACTCCCCTTCTCCTGGCACCTCTGTAGTTGGGGAGAGATCGATTGTGAATATGCGAGGCGTGCCGATCTCCGCATCACCATCGGCTGTGGCCCAGTCCCACTGTGCCGTCTCGTCGACCACCACATTTCGCGTGTTGTGGACGCATCGAGTCATCGGATCATAGACCCGATAACCCTTTGTGCCAGCTGCATAGCCTAGCAGAACCATGGGGCGGCTCCGATCATCGAGCTTCTTCTGGTTTTGCTGTACCACTCGCACGTGAGCGATCGAGCCAAACGTGCGTAGGAAGTGGACGTTGGGCTGTTGTCCATGCCAGGCCTCGAACGGAGTCTTGCCGTGAGATTCGCCGTGGGCGCGTGGTTCAGAAGGAACACCGCCATGGTCACCGCCTCGCCCCAGAAGCACGCCGGCACTCCCTTCGCCTTGAGGAGGCAGCGCGCCATGCCAACGACGCTCTAGTTTTGCCGCTCCACAACCCCGTTTTGCTGGGGAGTATGGCCCCGTCAGATGCCGCTTCACACCCAGCTAGGCGCAGAAGTCGTTCAGCTTGTTGGAGGTGAATTCGTCACCGCGGTCAGTGCGCAGCATGCACACCTTCCGCTTGGACTCCCGCTCGGCCCCTGTGATGAAGTGTTTGATCACGCCGCTCGCCTCATCCTTTGTGGCCAGCAGAGTGAGCCACATGAACCTGCTGTGATCATCAACAAGAAGAAGAAAATAGCGTTTTCCTTCAGGCGTCGGCGGTGAGATGGGGCCGCAGAGGTCACCGTGCACCAACTCAAGTGGTTCAGCGGCGCGGTACAGAGCTTGATGTGGGAAAGATGCTCGACGTTGCTTCCCGGCCAGGCAGTTGTCACAGAGCTGCCCGACGCGCTCAATGAGTGGCAGACCCCGCACCATGCCGCCTTTGGCGAGTTTTTGGAGTGCGTTGAAGTGGACATGGCCATATCGGGCGTGCCGCAGCCACGCCTCGTCGTTGTCGTGCATGAAGAGGCACACCGGCTTTGTGAGCTCCAAGTGTAACGCGTACAGGCGCCCGGTGTTGCGCTGTACACGCGCGAGAAGACGACCTTCAGGATCCCACAACTGCATCTCTCCATGGTGGATGTGGGTCTCGTACTCACTTTCGTCCAGTTGGCCAAGACTGACGATGTTGCTCTGAAGACGAGGAAAATAGTACACATCTAACAAAGTATGATGCTCAATGTTGCGGCACTTGAATAGAATTGTGCCGCGCCCGCAGATGTTGACGTTGGAGCCGTCCCTGAGCTTCACCGATCCAGCGATGCCGGTGTCGAGCTCAGTGAATGCATCTCGACGGCCCGTCATGTGGTTCATCGCTCCCGAGTCGAGAAACCACGAGCTGTCGCACATGCCGTCACGGTCCGCCGCCCGTGCCTGCGAGTTCTCCTCATTGAGCAGAACTTGCTCCGTGACCTGCCCTTCCTCCGCAACGACAGAGAGGGAGCAGACCTGCCCCATGAGCAACGCCTCCTAGTCTGCTTGTGCCAGGTGAGCCTGGCCTCTCCGTTCTCGACGTGGCTCCGGGCAGTCTTTGGAGAAGTGCCCCATGTTGTTGCAGTTGTAGCACTTTACCTTACTCATGTCGCGCCGGCCATTGCCGGTGCCACCGCTCTGGCCCTGGAAGTCGTTGCCGCGCTTTTGGTTCTGCGGCTTGCCACAGCAGCGACTGCCTCCACCACCATTGCCATTGCCGGTGCCGCTGGAGCCGGAATTCTGTCCCTACTCGTGTTCCCGGAGCCGCACCTCCCACTGCTGCTCTGTCATGAGCAGCTGGCCACTACCAGCTCGCGCCGGGCCGTTGCCACAGTGCTCTTCAGCTGTACGCAGCCGTCCGATCAGCTCCTTGACCGAGATTGTGGTCAGGTCAAGGAGCGTCTCGATCACGATGGCGATCTGTGCATAACGTGAGGGAACCATGCGAAGAACTTTTTGGACCACACGTAACTCTTCCACGTTGTCCCCCAGCGTGCCTAGCTGGTTGACGAGGGCGGTGATCCTCATGCCGAAGATGTCAAGGGTATCTCCGTCACGGAAGGTGATCTGCTCAAACTCCGCACGTAGTCGTTGCGTGGTGGCCTCGCGGACGCGGTTCACGCCCATCCACATCACCTTCAGCGTGTCCCACGTGTCCTTCGCCGTCTTCTTCACTACGAGCAAGCTGAGCACCTCCGGTGGCACCGCCCGAAGGATCATGCCCAGGGCGCTCTTGTCATCGTGCACCGTTGCAGAATTGCCCTCGACGGAGTCCCAGAGCCCCCAGGACTCCATGTGCACCTGCATCAGCAATGCCCACTCAATGTAGTTGGTCACAGTGAGCGTGGGGAATGTGACACCACGCCTGGTACAACCGGCGGGCGCTCCACGCCCGCCACCTCGTGCACCACCACCCGGCGCTCCCGCCTCGTGCGGCTACGTCCACGGCTAGGATCTCGTGAGCGAGGGGGGTTGCAGAGCGACTCGGCCCGCCCCCCGCCTCCGTTGAGGGGCGCCGTTGCGGTGGCTGCCGCCGCGGCCGCCTCTACCCGCTCCGCCGACGTCGACATGGTCATCGGGATCGTAGACAACTCTGTTGCCAATTGTCAGTCGATTCTCTCCTCTCTCTGTCGCTCAACACACACACACGTCAGGTGGAAGACAAAGTTCAGAGAGGATTTTTTGTGTTGCCAAACTTACGCAGCTTTTCTGTCTATCCTTTCTCCTTTTATTCAGCTTATAACAGAAACAATGGAAGGGGTGGAGTGCTGCGCGCACCACGATCCGCTTTGATCGTGCCATCCCACGACCTAGTATTGCGGCGCGCGTCAACACCCTCCAGGGCTACAACTACGGAAGTGAAAAATCAAAGTCCAAGTCTGAACGAGACTGCTAACTGAACTGCTAACTGAAGAAACGGGAAAATATCTAAGGAGACACATGTGCACGAGATTACTAGCTAACACCGCGCGCCTCCTACCTTGGCCGCTCGCACCCGCAGTCGTTGGGTGCGCCGCCCCATGATGCACCCGCTACGACCTGCAGCTGCGCTACTGCTACCGGCACTCGCCTAGCCCGCCATTGCCTACGGCCGCCGCCGCCTCCTGCTGCTTGTCACTTTACTTGTTGCTGCTCTGCTTATGCTGTTGCCACTGCTAGTTGTGTTCCTGCCCTCTACTGCTACTCTCTACTGCTGCTTGTTGGAATAAACCACGATTTCTTGTTCTGTTCCGTCGAGTTGCTCGAAATCAACAAGAGCTAGTTCCGGAGAGACGACGCGTATTGTACGTTGTGGCTACTGTTCACGAATTAACCTGCTAGCTAGCTTCTACGTGCGGGTTGCTCCGGTGTACTTGTTCTAATATTAAAAAACACCGCTTGCTACTACCCTTAGATGCTGTTGTTGATGCTGATGTGCCCTGCTAACTGCTGTCGCTGCTACTCCTTCTACTACTGTAACCGCTCCCCGTTGCTGCCTCCTGCTTTGCCCACGCCCAACCACAAGCGCCCGCCCCTGCCTACGCTGCTCCGCCCGCGCCCATGCAGGCCTTACTGCCTCGGCCGAGCAGCCCCACGGCTGCAGCCATTGCGCGCCATGCGGCTGCGCGTGTGTGCCAGCGGCCAGCCAGCCGGATGTTGTCTCCGCTAGATGGCCCGGCCACCGCGTAGATTAGGCACTAACTCCATTTAGCACAAACCACCTGTTTAGACTAACTAGCAAAAGAGCCCGTGCGTTGCAACGGGATAGAAAAAATACACGTTCTTAACCCAATAACCACGACTCGAGACCCTGGTAGGTAGATGTTCTTTATTTTAAAATAGCATCACATTTGTGTTCCCGATGGTGGTCTCAAACGTATTTGAATATGGTCAGTCCTAAGACGTCTATCTCTCACACACACGTACGCGCGCTCGCACACACACAATCGCTCAGAATAAGATGAGAAAAATGTTATTTTTTCCCGTGAGGTTTTTCAGAGTTGTGCGTGCGTGGTTATCAATGTTTTTTTCCTCTCAATCTGGTTTTAATGTGTGTTTATTTGCAATTTGGATCGCCACCAGTGCGAAAGAAAAACGGACCGTGCACTATAGATTAAGTTTGCACCCAAATTAATAGTTTAGAAATATTTAATAGCTAAAAGTAACAGTTTATTTAGATTCTACACATTTTTCTAATCAAATTTCATATATAATATGTTAAAATCGGAGTTACGGTTTAAAAGATAAGGATATTTTAGTTTTAGATAAACTGCAGATTAATTAACCAAAAGGTTAGGAGTTTTTCTGTTAAAACACAAAAAAACGATTCGGCTGACTTAAATATGGATGGCGGGTTGATTACATGAAACCTGAGGGGTTTTTATGCGAAAATGCAAAAAAAACGGTTCGGTATGACTTAAACGTGTAGTGCGGGTTAATTTACAGAAAACAGAAGGGCTTTTCTGCAAAGTGGCATGACGGACGGGCTGAAACCCAACTTTCTTTATTATTAGGTAAAGATTTGGTCTTAGTTAGTAGTGCTTACCAAATGACATGTGGGACCCAATACTAAATAAATCAATTTGGTTAAATCAAATAATTACCAGTCAATGACATCTGGGACCCACAACCCAGTTTGACTAGTCAACTTTGACCCTGTCAATGTTGATTATAATGTTGACGTTGACCCGGCCCCATATGTCATTGACTGTGGCTGACACTGCACTAGGTGACAAAAGTATTTCACTATTATTATTAAAATTTATAATTCTAGAAAACTTTGAAAAATAAAATAAATCGTAACTCGGATGAAAATTATTTATATATGAAAATTGATCAGAAAAACGTGATAATTCCGAATACGCACTCCATTCATATGTCACGTGCTCCTAGAGTAGCGAACATGGAACCGTCCCCTCCGTTTCATTTGTCCGAAAATACTAAACTTCGGGAAAACGTTCGCGGATGTCCCTCCCCCATTGCTAGCATCACTTAGCACTGCGTTAGCTCACACGTAGCACCGTTTATTGCCATGTCATGCATCATCATGAATCTGTTTGCATTGTATTTATTGTTTCTTCCCTCTCTTCCCTCCGGTAGACTTCGAGACTGACATCACTGTTGCTGCCCCGATCGACTACGGTGTTGACTACCCGTCCTTCTCTACCGAGCTTCCAGGCAAGCAAACCCTCCTTGATCACCAGATATCACCCATTCTCTTCTCTCTTATTCTTGCATTATGTTTGCTACTGTTGTTGTTTCGATAGCTCATATTCCGTTGCATAGCCTGTCATTATTGCTACAATTGTTGATACTATACTTGTTATCCTAATGCTTAGTATAGGATGCTAGTATTCCATCAGTGGCCCTACATTCTTGTCCATCTGCTATATATGCTATACTATCGGGCCGTGATCACTTCGGGTGGTGATCATGGGTATATGCTAAATACATACTATAGATGTTACATGATGTGACTAAAGTTGGGTCGGCTCGTAGAGTACCCGCAAGAGATTCCGATGTGGGGGCTAAAAGGATAGGTGGTTCCATCCAGGTGGTGGTGGGCCTGGGTTCCCGACGGCCCCCGAGTGATTCTTTATGGCGGAGCGATAAGGCAGGTTGAGACACCCGGTAGAGAGGTGGACTGGTCCCTGTGCGTTGTTCGTGGTTACTTCATAATAGCATGCTTAATGAATTTGGATATTTGATATGAGTTGGGACATTGGCCTTATACGCACTAACTGCCACGTGGGACAAGATATGGGCAACCGGCGTCGTAGTATCAGCTGAAGCCTTCTAGATGTCAGCGACTGAGTGGCGTGCGCCAGGTTAGACCGCGTAATGCAACTTCCTTTATAATGGAGGTTGCTAGGTTAGCTCACCAGCCGCGTACGTAACATGCAGGAGTGCAACGGACGATGGGCCCAAGATCCATGCGCACTTAGGATTTAGACCGGCGTGTTGACCTCTTTGTCGGTCCTGGGTAGGGCAGCGACGTGTTGAATTTCCGAGGCCGGGCATGACAAAGGAAAGTGTGTCCGGCCGGAGTGATCGAGCGTGTCGGTTTTATGTGGTGCACCCATGCAGGGAAGTAATATATTCGAATAGCCTTGTCCACGGTAACAGGACGACCCGGAGTTGTATTCCGACCTCATGACAACTAGAATCGGATACTTAATAAAACACACCATTTCAAGTGCCAGATACAACCCGGTGATCCCTTTCCCACAGGGAGACGAGGGGAGGATCGCCGGGTAGGATTATGCTATACGATATTACTTGGTGAACTTACCAACTACTCTCTTCTACTACTGCAAGATGGAGGCTGCTAGAAACGTAGTCTTCGACAGGCCTAGCTTCCCCCCTCTTATTCTGGCATTCTGCAGTTTAGCCCACAAATATTATCCCTTTGTACAGATACCATTGCATATGTAGTATAGATCCTTACTTGCGAGTACTTTGGATGAGTACTCATGGTTGCTTTGCTCCCCCTTTTTCCCTTTCTTCTCGGATGATGCAACCAGATGGTGGAGCCCATGAGTCGGATGCCACTTCCAACGACTACTACTACCCCGCCGAAGCCTACTACTATGTGGAGTATGCCGACGACCAGGAGTAGTTTTGGAGGATCCCAGGCAGGAGGTCTGCGCTTCTTCGATCTATATCCATGTTTGTGCTAGCCATCTTATGCACCTTGTTTAACTTATGTCTGTACTCAGATATTGCTGCTTCCACTGACTCGTTTATGACCGAGCTTGTGTATTCGAGCCCTATAGGCCCCTCTCTTGTAATATGAAGCTTGTATGATCTTTAATTTGTGTCTAGAGTTGTGTTGTGATGCCTACCCATGAGTCCCTGATCTTGGTCATACACATTTATGTGCATGATTAGTGTACAGTCAAATCGGGGGCGTCATAATGGTTTAGTTGATTTGCATCATGTATCACTTAGTTAACTTGAGCGATGTTAATTTAAGTGGGAGTTCATTAGGAATTTGATTAATTTAACTTAATTTATCATGAACTTAGTCCTGATAGTATTTGCATATCTATGTTGTAGATCAATGGCCCGTGCTACCGTTCCCTTGAATTTTAATGTGTTCCTAGAGAAAGCTAAGTTGAAAGATGATGGTAGCAACTTCATGGACTGGGTCCGTAACTTGAGGATTATCCTCATTGCTGCACAGAAGAATTAAGTCCTTGATGCACCGCTAGGTGACACACCTACTACATGAGCTGAAGCAGATGTTATGAACGTCTGGCAAGCTCAGTCTGATGACTACTCCATAGTTTAGTGTGCCATGTTTTATGACTTAGAACCGGGACTTCAAAGACGTTTTGAATGTCATGGAGCATATGAGATGTTCCAGGAGTTGAAAAATGATTTTTCAAGCTAATTCCCGGGTTGAGAGATATGAATTCTCCAATAAGTTCTATAGCTGCAAGATGGAGGAGAATAGTTCTGTTAGTGAACACATACTCAAAATGTCTGGGTATCATAACCACTTGACTCAACTGGGAATTGTCTTCCACCTGAGAGAATTATTGACAGAGTTCTTCAATCACTGCCACGAAGCTACAAAGGCTTCGTGATGAACTATAATATGCAAGGGATGGATAAGAAAATTCCCGATCTCTTCACGATGCTGAAATCGGCGGAGGTAGAAATCAAGAAGGAGCATCAAGTGTTGATGGTTAACAAGACCACTAATTTCAACAAAAAGGGCAAAGGAAAGAAAGGGAACTTCAATAAGAACAACAAACATGTTGCTGCTCCTACGAAAAAACCCAAAGCTTGTCCTAAGTCTGAAACTGAGTGCTACTACTGCAAAGGGAGTGGTCACAGGAAGCGGTACTGCCCCAAGTATTTGGCGGATAAGAAGGATGGCAAAGTGAACAAAGGTATATTTTACATACATGTTATTGATGTGTTCCTTACTAGTGCTCGTAGCAGTGCCTGGATATTTGATACTAGTTCGGTTGCTCATATTTGTAGCTCGAAACAGGAGCTGCGGATTAAACAAAGATTGGCTAAGGACGAGGTGACGATGCGCGCCGGGAATGGTTCCAAGGTCGATGTGATCGCCACCGTCACGCTACCTCTACATCTACCTTCAGGATTAGTTTTAGACCCGAATAATTATTATTTGGTGCCTGCGTTGAGCATGAACATTATATCTGGATCTTGTTTGATGCAAGACGGTTATTCATTTAAGTCAGAGAATATTGGTTGTTCTATTTATGTGAGTAATATCTTTTATGGTCATGCACCCTTGAGGAATGGTCTATTCTTATAGAATCTTGATCATGGTACATAATATTGATGCCAGAAGATGCAAAGTTGATAATGATAGTGCAACATACTTGTGGCACTGCCATTTAGGCCATATTGGTGTAAAGCGCATGAAGAAACTCCATGTTGATGGACTTTTGGAATCACTTGATTATGAATCATTTGATACTTGCGAACCATGCCTCATGGGCAAGATGACTAAAATTCCGTTCTCCGGAACAATGGAGCGAGCTAATGACTTATTGGAAATAATACATACCGATGTATGCGGTCTGATGAGTGTTGAAGCACGCGGCGGGTATCATTATTTTCTCACCTTCACAGATGATTTGAGTAGATATGGGTATATCTACGTGATGATACACAAGTCTGAAACATTTTAAAAGTTCAAAGAATTTCAGAGTGAAGTAGAGAATCATCATAACAAGAAAATAAAGTTTCTACGATCCAATTGCAGAGGCGAATATTTGAGTTACGAGTTTGGTCTTCATTTGAAACAATGTGGAATAGTTTCACAGCTCACGCCACCTAGAACGCAACAACGTAATGGTGTGTCCGAACGTCATAACCATACAATATTGGATATCGTGCATTCTATGATGTCACTTATCGATTTGCCTTTATTGTTTTGGGGTTATGCATTAGAGACAGCTGCATTCCTGTTAAATAGGGCATCGTCTAAATCCGTTAAGACGACACCGTATGAACTATGGTTTGGCAAGAAACCAAAGTTGTCGTTTCTTAAAATTTGGGGTTGCGATGCTTACGTTAAATAACTTCAGCCTGATAAGATCGAACCTAAACCGGAGAAGTGCGTCTTCATAGGATACCCAAAAGAAACTGTTGGGTACACCTTCTACCACAGATCCTAAGGCAAGATCTTTGTTGCTAAGAATGGGTCCCTTCTAGAGAAGGAGTTTCTCTCGAAAGAAGTGAGTGGGAGGAAAGTAGAACTTGATGAGGCAATTGTACCTTCGCTCGAATTGTAAAGTAGATCATCAGAAAAGACTGTTCCCGTGATGCCTACACCAACTAGAGAAGCTAATGATAATGATCATGAAACTTCTGATCAAGTTACTACTGAAGCTCGAAGGTCGACCAGAACACATACCGCGCCAGAGTGATACGATAACTCTGTACTGAAAGTAATGTTGTTAGACAACGGCAAATCTTCGAACTATGAAGAAGTTATGATGAGCCCAAATTCCTAAAAATGGCTTGGGGCCATGAAATCTGAGATAGGATCCATGTATGAGAACAAAGTACGGACATTGGTGGACTTGCCTGATGATCGGCAAGTCATAGAGAATAAATGGATCTTCAAGAAGAAGACTGACACTGATGGTAAATGTATGTCAAAACTGCATTCCTTAATGGATATCTGAAAGAAGAGTTATATACGATGCAACCAGAAGGTTTTCTCGAGAATAAAAGTGCTAACAAAGTGTGCAAGCTCCAGCGATCCATCTACGGACTGGTGCAAGCATCTCGGAGTTGGAATATATGCTTTGATGAGGTTATGAAAGCATATGGTTTTATACAGACTTACGGTGAAGCCTGTATTTACAACAAAGTGAGTGGGAGCTCTTAGCATTTTCTGATATTGTATGTGGATGGCATATTGTTGATTGGAAATGATATAGAATTTCTGGATAGCATAAAAGGATACTTGAATAAGAATTTTTCAATGAAAGACCTCGGTGAAGCTACTTATATATTGGGCTTAAAGATCTATAGATATAGATCAAGACGCTTAATAGGCCTTTCACAAAGCACATATTTTGACAAAGTTTTGAAGAAGTTCATAATGGATCAATCAAAGAAAGGGTTGTTGCTGGTGTTACAAGGTGTGAAATTGAGTCAGACTCAATGCTCAACCAATGCAGAAGATAGAGAGAAAATAAAAGGCATTCCCTATGCATCAGCCATAGGTTCTATCATGTATGCTATGTTGTGTACCGGACTTGATGTGTGTCTTGCCATAAGTTTGGAAGGGAGGTACCAAAGTAATCCAGGAGTGGATCACTGGACAACGGTCAAGAACATCCTGAAGTACCTAAAAAGGACAAAGGCTATGTTTCTTGTTTATGGAGGTGACGAAGAGCTCGCCGTAAAGGGTTACGTTGATGCTAGCTTCGGCATAGATCCGGATGACTCTAAGTCACAGACCGAATACGTATTTATATTGAATGGTGGAGCTGTCAGTTGGTGCAATTCCAAGTAGAGCGTCGTGGAGGGATCTACGTGTGAAGCGGAGTACATAGCTGCTTTGGAAGCAGCACATGAAGGAGTCTGTATGAAGGATTTCATATCCGATATAGGTGTAATACCTAGTGCATCGGGTCCAATGACAATCTTTTGTGACAACACTGGAGAAATTGCCTTCGCGAAAGAATACAGGTTTCACAAGGGAATGAAACACATCAAGAGACGCTGCAACTCCATTCGTGAAAAGGTTAAGGATGGAGACATAGAAATTTGCAGAGTACATATGGATCTGAATGTTGCAGACCTGTTGACTAAGCCTCTTCCGTGGGCAAAACATGATCAGCACCAAGACTCCATGGGTGTTAGATTCATTACAATGTAATCTAGATTATTGACTCTAGTGCAAGTGGGAGACTGATGGAAATATGCCCTAGAGGCAATAATAAAGTTGTTATTATTTTATATTTCCTTATTCATGATAAATGTTTATTATTCATTCTAGAATTGTATTGACCGGAAACCTAATTACATGTGTGAATACATAAACAATTATTGTGTCCCTTGTAAGCCTCTACTACACTAGCTCGTTGATCAAAGATGGTTAAGGTTTCCTAACCATGGACATGAGTTGTCATTTGTTAACAGGGCCACATCATTAGGAGAACAACATGGACAAGACCCATCCGTTAGCTTAGCATTTGATCGTACAGTTTATTGCTACTGCTTTCATGTATGCCAAATACATATTTCTTTGACTATGAGATCATGCAACTCCCGGATACCGGAGGAATGCCTTGTGTGCTATCAAACGTCACAACGTAACTGGGTGATTATAAAGATGCTCTACATGTATCTCCAAATGTGTTTTGTTGAATTGGCGTAAATCGAGATTAGGATTTGTCACTCTGAGAATCGGAGAGGTATCTCTGGGCCCTCTCTGTAATACACATCATAATAAGCCTTGCAAGCAAATGACTAATGAGTTAGTCACGGGATTATGTTTTACGGAACGAGTAAAGAGACTTGCTAGTAACGAGATTGAACTAGGTATAGAAATACCGCGGTCGAATCTCGAGCAAGTAACATACCGACGGATAAAGGAAATTGTGTATGTTGTCATAATGGTTCGACCGATAAAGATCTTCGTAGAATATGTAGGAGCCAATATGGGCATCCAGGTTCCGTTATTGTTTATTCACCGGAGAGGTGTCTCGGTCATGTCTACATAGTTCTCGAATCTGTAGGGTCCGCACGCTTAATCTTCGTTGACCATATAGTATTGAACGAGTTATGTATGTTTGTGACCGAATGTTGTTCAGATTTCCGGATGAGATCATTGACATGACGAGGAGCTTCGGAATAGTCCAGAGGTAAAGATTAATATATGCGATACTAGTGTTTGATCACCAGAAAGGTTCTCGAATTCACCAAAAGGGGTTTCGGATGTTCCCTGAAATGTTTGGGCATGAGAACACTTTATTTGGGCCAAGGGGTAAAACCCACGATGGTTTTGGAAAGTGCATAAGGAGGTTTTGCGGAGGCAAGGGGCTAGATGCCACGGACCTGGCGTCCGGGGTAGGAGTCCGAGTAGAACTCTTGCCTTTCGGGCAACCGACTTTAAGGAGGCTTTTGCTCCAAGTTTCGACCCCAGGGCTCAACATATAAATAGAGGGGCAAGGCTAGCACCCAAGACACATCAAGATTCACCAAGCCGTGTGCCGGAAACCCCATCCCCTCTAGTTTATCCTCCGTCTAGTTTCTGTAGTGCTTGGCGAAGCCCTGCGGAGATTGTTCCTCATCACCAACCGTCACCACGCCATCGTGCTGCCGGAACTCATCTACTATTTCGCTTGTCTTGCTAGATTAAGAAGGCGAGGACGTCATAGAGATGAACGTGTGCTGAACACGGAGGTTCCGTACGTTCGGTACTTGATTGGGACAGATCGTGAAGGTGTACGACTACATCAACTATGTTGATAAACGCTTCCGCTTACCGATCTTCAGTGGTATGAAGATGCTCTTACCCTCTCGTAACTATGCATCTCCATGGATAGATCTTGCGTGAATTTTGTTTCTTTTCCATGCCGTGTTCCCCAACACACACAATCCCGTGAAACATTCTCGAACTAAGCATATTGAAGTTCCATCATTTCATTCATGATCATTTTGCTAAAGGTGATATTAATCATAACCATGTTTGTACTGACAAGAAATTGGCAGATATATTCACTAAACCGCTTGATGAAAAGATATTTTGCTGATTGAGGAGCGAGTTGAACATCATTGATGCCGCAAATTTGGAATAGAGATTCCATTCGGATACATGCAAGGCATGAGCCTATGTGACTAATCCTTGATATTTCTTTTATGATGATGATCATTTATCTTGGATACATTTTCACCCTTGTATGGTATCTAACCCTTGTAGGTACATGGATGAACATAATTCTATGAGATTGAAAATCACTCACATCTTGAGCAATCTTTCCATTACCAAATATCTATGCTTTGGTTGTTGTGATCAAGGAACAAGTCTACACTCAACATATCCTTTGACAAAATTTATATGATGAAATTCACTCTTGTCAAGTACTATTCCTTGCAAGACTAACCCATGTAGGAATATGAGCATCAAGTTCCAAAAGAATACTCCTAACTCTTGATGAACTACATCAACATTGAGCTTCCACCACAAGTTCAACTACATGATCTAGTACAACAACAAACGCAAGGTATGTCTTCCATCTTACAGAAGCTTTCCTCCAAGTCACGAGTTCAAGCAAATCAACAAGATGAGAATACATTGGAACACTTTACGATGAGTATGACCTATGATCAACTGATCTCACTTCACTCCTAAGTCAATATACTCTATCATAGGTGACTTTGTCGCCGACCCCCTCCTCTAGATGAAGTTCTTTGGTGTTTTGTTTCTTGGTTGTATTCCTCTCGAATTTCTTTTGCATTTATTTTGCAAGAGTGTTTTCCTTTCTTTTTAACAAAAAAACTTTATCTAGATCTTTTATGTTATCTATATTGAATTCATTGCAAACTCTATTGATTCCTTGAAAATCTTTGTGAAAACTTTAATGCAAGTGAGCTGAGATGACAAAATATCTCCTCTACTTTGAACTCGGTCACACCAATCCAAAGCTTATCTGTCAGACCAAATTACAGTTAAACAATGTACAAAGTTCATAGGTTCCACCGAAATAGACCAATTCGGGCTCACTAATACGCTCAGCTATGACCTCCTTACTGTTAGGTTCACCGATCGAAACACTCGGCGCTACCGATTTCACTTATGAGAAGGCATCTTGCCACATTATTATCATGTTTATTATTTCAAGCTCCACTCAATGATTCTTTCCCTATATTTGCATCTAAAGCTGCAATCTCCCTAGTTGTGCCTCTCTGATGTCTACTACGAAACTTTATTCTTGTAGACTCGTGTTAGGCCTCCAAGCGTAGAGTTTTGTAGGATCGTAGCAATTTTCCCTCAAGTGGATGACCTAAGGTT
Source organism: Secale cereale (assembly GCA_902687465.1). Taxonomy (NCBI): domain Eukaryota; kingdom Viridiplantae; phylum Streptophyta; class Magnoliopsida; order Poales; family Poaceae; genus Secale; species Secale cereale. Next base: position 199,132,510 of record LR738711.1, read on the forward strand.
TATCAATCCGTGGGAGGTGTAGGATGAAGATGGTCTTTCTCAAACAACCCTTGTAACCAAATAACAAAAAGTCTCTTGTGTCCCCAACATACCCAATACAATGGTAAATACTATAGGTGCACTAGTTCGGCGAAGAGATGGTGATACAAGTGTAATATTGATAGTAGATGTTGATTTTTGTAATAGTGACAATAAAAAACAACAAGATAGCAAGTGATAAAACAGAGCACAAACGGTATTGCAATGCTTGAAAATGAGGCCTAGGGTTCGTACTTTCTCTAGTGCAATCTCTCAATGATGCTAATATAATTGGATCACATAACCACCCCTCAACGTGCGATGAAGAATCACTCCAAAGTTCTTATCTAGCGGAGAACATAAGAAGGAATTGTTTGTAGCTATTCTTTCCGATCGATCTATCCAAGAGTTCGTACTAAAATAACACCAAGTTATTCTTTCCGATCGATCTATCAAGAGTTCGTACTAGAATAACACAAGTTATTCTTTCCAATCGATCTATCAACAGTTCGTACTAAAATAACACCAAAACAAATTTAGATTCATAATACTCAATCCAACACAAAGAACCTCAAAGAGTGCCCCAAGATTTCTACCGGAGAAAAAAAGACAAGAACATGCATCAACCCCTATGCATAGATTACCCCAATGTCACCTCGGGAATCCGCGAGTTGAGTGCCAAAACGCACATCAAGTGAATCAATATGATACCCCATTGTCACCACGGGTATTCATAGCAAGACATGCATCAAGTGTTCTCAAATCCATAAAAGTATTCAATCCAAAGAAATCACAAAGGGAAAACTCAATTCATCACAACAAGATAGAGAGGGGAAAACACCAGATGAGCTGACTATATTAACAAAGCCCACGATACATCAAGATTGTGCATCTCAAGAACACGAGAGAGAGAGAGAGAGAGAGAGAGAGAGAGAGAGAGATTAAACACATAGCTACCGGTACAAACCCTCAGCCCCAAGGGTGGATGATACGTCTCCAACGTATCTATAATTTTTTATTGTTCCATGCTATTATTTATGAAGTCTTGGATGTTTAATGGGCTTTATCGTTCACTTTTATATCATTTTTGGGACTAACCTACTAACCCAAAGGCCCAGTCCAGATTGCTTTTTTTTTGCCTATTGCAGGGTTTTGCAGAAAAAGAATATCAAACGGAGTCCAAACGGAATGAAACCTTCGCGAGAGATATTTTTGGAGAAAATCACGCACATGAAGCTTGAGAACCACGTCAGAGGATCGAGGAGCCGCCCTCGAGGGTAGGGGGCGCGCCCCCTTCCCAGGGCGCGCCCCCCTGCCTCGAGGCCTCCTCGAGTGGCCCCCAGTGCCCTCCTTCTTCCTATATAAGTCCATGTACCCCAGAAACTCTGACGACAGAGAGAAAACCCTAATTCCACCGCCGTACCTTCTGTTCCCGTGCAGATCACATCTTGGAGCCTGTTCTGGAGCTCCACCGGAGGGGGATCCATCACGGAGACCTTCATCATCATAATCATCGCCCTCACCATGAGTTGTGAGTAGTTTACCACAGACCTTCGGGTCCATAGCTAGTATCTAGATGGCTTCTTCTCTCTCTCTCTCCGGATCTCAATACAAAGTTCTCCTTGGTCTTCGAGGAGACCTATTCAATGTAATCTCTTTTTGCGGTGTGTTTGTCGAGATCCGATGAATTGTGAGTTTATGATCAAGGTTATCTATGAAAGATATTTGGTTCTTCTCTGAACTTTTTATGTGTGCTCATAATATCCTTGCAAGTCTCTTCGAATTACTGGTTTGGTTTGGCCTACTAGATCTATAGTTCTTGCAATGGGAGAAGTGCTTGGCTTTGGGTTCAATCTTGCGGTGTCCTTTCCCAGTGACAGTAGGGGCAGCAAGGCACGTATTGTATTGTTGCCATCGAGGATAAAAAGATGGCGTTTATATCATATTGCTTGAGTTTATCCCTCTATAACATGTCATCTTGCTTAAGGCGTTACTCTGTTCGTATGAACTCAATACACTAGATGCATGCTGGATAGCGGTCGATGTGTGGAGTAAAAGTAGTAGATGCAGGCAGGGCTCGGTCTACTTGTCTCGGACGTGATGCCTATATACAATGATCGTGCCTATATAGTCTCATAACTATTCGCTTTTCTATCAATTGCTCGACCGTAATTTGTTTACCCGCCGTAGAATATCGCTATCATGAGAGAAGTCACTAGAGAAAACTATGGCCCCCGGGTCTATTCTCAACATATAAATCTACATCTACTTTACTTTTACCGCTTTTATTTGCTGTTTTATTAAACTAAAAATACCAAAAATATAAACTATCATCTCTATCAGATCTCACTTTCGTAAGTGACCGTAAAGGGATTGACAACCCCTTATCGCGTTGGCTGCGAAATTCTTATTTGTTTGTGCAGGTGCGAGGGACTCGTGCGTGGTCTCCTACTGGATTGATACCTTGGTTCTCAAAAACTGAGGGAAATACTTACGCTAATGTGCTGCATCTCCCTTTCCTCTTCGAGGGAATACAACGCAAGCTCAAGAGGTAGCAAGAAGAATTTCTGGCGCCGTTGCCGGGGAGGCTTACGTAAAAGTCATATACCAAGTACCTATCACAAACCCTTATCCTTCGCATTACATTTTTTCCTCTCGTTTTCCTCTCCCCCACTTCACCCTTGCGGTTTTATTCGCTCTTCTTCTGTCGTGTGTTTATCGTTCGCTTGCCTCTTGTTTGCTTGTGTGTGTTGGATTGCTTTCTTGTCACTATGGCTCAGAACAATACCAAATTGTGTGACTTCTCCAATACCAACAACAATGACTTTATTAACACTCCGATTGCTCCTATTACCGATGATGAATCTTGTGAGATCAATGCTGCTTTATTGAATCTTGTCATGAAAGATCAATTCTCCGGCCTTCCTAGTGAAGATGCCGCTACCCATCTAAACAACTTTGTTGATTTGTGTGATATGCAAAAGAAAAGGGATACGGATAACGATATTGTTAAATTGAAGTTATTTCCGTTTTCATTTAGAGATCGTGCTAAAACTTGGTTTTCCTCTTTGCCTAGAAATAGTATTGATTCGTGGAATAAGTGCAAAGATGATTTTATCTCTAAGTATTTCCCTCCTGCTAAGATCATCTCTCTTAGAAATGATATTATGAATTTTAAGCAACTAGATCATGAGCATGTTGCACAAGCTTGGGAGAGAATGAAATTGATGATGCATAATTTCCCTACACGTGGTTTGAATCTATGGATGATTATTCAGAACTTTTATGCTGGCTTGAATTTTGCTTCTAGAAATATTTTAGATTCGGCCGCCGGAGGCACTTTCATGGAAACCACCTTAGGAGAAGCTACCAAAATCCTAGATAATATTATGGTTAATTATTCTCAATGGCACACCAAAAGATCTACTAGTGAAAAAGTGCATGCTATCAAAGAAATTAGTGTTTTGAGTGGAAAGATGGATGAACTTATGAAATTGTTTGCTGCTAAGAGCGCTTCTTCTGATCCTAATGATATGCCTTTGTCCACTTTGATTGAGAATAACAATGAATATTTGGATGTGAATTTTGTTGGTAGGAATAATTTTGGTAACAATGCTTATAGAGGTAATTTTAATCCTAGGCCTTTCCCTAGTAATTCCTCTAATAATTATGGTAATTCCTACAACAACTCTTATGGAAAGATGCCTTCTGAATTTGAAACTAGTGTTAAAGAGTTTATGATCTCGCAAAAGAATTTCAATGCTATGCTTGAAGAGAAATTGCTTAAGGTTGATGAATTGGCTAGAAGTGTGGATAGAATTACTCTTGATGTTGATTCTTTGAAACTTAGATATATCCCACCTAAGCATGATATCAATAAGTCTCTCAAAGCCATGAGAATTTCCATTGATGAATGCAAAGAAAGAACCACTAGAATGCGTGCTAAAGGAGAAGATTATATTAAATCGTGTTCTTCTAGTTATCATGAAAATAAAGATGAAGATCTGAAAGTTATTGATGTGTCTCCTATTAGATCCTTGTTTTCTAGTATTAATCTTGATGAGAATAGGATTGGAGATGATTCTGCTTTAAGTTGTCCCAATGATTCTGAGTTTTTAGATCTTGATGCTAAAATTGCTAAAAGTGGGAGTGAAAAGATTAAAACTTTTCATAGTGAGGAACCCACTACTTTGGATTTCAAGGGATTCAATTATGATAATTGCTCTTTGATTGATTGTATTTCCTTGTTGCAATATGTGCTAAATTCTCTGCATGCTTATAGTCAAAATAAAGCTTTCACTAAACATATAGTTGATGCTTTGATGCAATCTTATGAAGAAAAACTTGTGTTGGAAGTTTCTATACCTAGAAAGCATTATGATGAGTGGGAACCTACTATAAAAATAAATATAAAAGATCATGAATGCTATGCTTTGTGTGATTTGGATGCTAGTGTCTCCACTATCCCAAAAACTTTGTGTGATTTGCTAGGGTTCCATGAGCTTGATGATTGTTCTTTAAATTTGCATCTTGCAGATTCCACTATTACGAAACCTATGGGAAGAATTAATGATGTTCTTATTGTTTCCAATAGGAATTATGTGCCCGTAGATTTCATTGTTCTTGATATAGATTGCAATCCTTCATGTCCCATTATTCTTGGTAGACCTTTCCTTAGAACGATTGGTGCAATTATTGATATGAAGAAAGGAAATATTAGATTCCAATTTCCATTAAGGAAAGGAATGGCACACTTTCCTAGAAAGAAAATCAAATTACCATATAAATCTATCATGAGAGCCACTTATGGATTGCCTTCCCAGGATGGCAATACCTAGATCTATCTTGTATCGTGCCTAGCTAGGGGCGTAAAACGATAGCGCTTGTTGGGAGGCAACCCAATTTTATATTTTTTGTTTTTGTTGTTTTTAGGGAATAAATATTGCATCTAGACTCTGATTAGATGTGGTTTCATGTTTTGTTTAGTGTTTGTGCCAAGTAGAACCTTTGGGAAGACATGTGTGAAGTTTATATGATCTTGCTGTAAAAAACAGAATCGTTAGCGCTCGCTAAAGTAGTCTTGGAATTTTACTGGAGCGTGATGTTTAGTAGATCCTTTTTGCAGATGATTTGTAGACAAATTCTGAAATTTTACCAATTTAGTTTGAATTTTTTGGAGTTCCAGAAGTAGGCGAATCATGCAGATTACTACAGACTGTTCTGTCTTTGACAGATTCTGTTTTTCGTGTGTTGTTTGCTTATTCCGATGCATCTATGAGTAGTATTGGAGGATATGAACCATAGAGAAGTTGGAGTACAGTAGGTTTAACACCAATATAAACAAAGAATGAATTCATTGCTGTACCTTTGAGTAGTGGTTTTCTTTCTTATACTAACGGTGCTCACGAGAATTTTTGTCTAAGTTTTGTGTTGTGAAGTTTTCAAGTTTTGAGTATTGCTTTGATGGACTATGTAACAAGGAGTAGCAAAGGCCTGAGCTTGGGGATGCCCATGGCACCCCAAGTAAATTCAAGATAATCAAAAGCCTAAGCTTGGGGATGCCCCGGGAAGGCATCCCCTCTTTCGTCTTCATACATCGGTAACTATACTTGTAGCTATATTTTTATTCACAACATGATATGTGTTTTGCTTGGAGCGTCTTGTATAATTTGAGTCTTTGCTTGTTAATTTGCCACAATCATCCTTGCTGGACACACCTATTTGAGAGAGTTAAATATGGTCTAGAAATTGTTAGAACACTCTAGTGCTTCACTTATATCTTTTAGAGCACGGTGGTGGTAATATTTTGTAGAAATTGTTGAACTCTCATGATTCACTTATATCTATTTGAGAGTCTATTAAAACAGCATGGTAATGTGTTTAGGCTAAAGAAACTAGTCTTCACGTGATAGACGTCAAATGTCAATGTAGTAAAAAAAATCACACCAAGTGCATTGAATAGAATGAGATGTTGGATTGTCGGGGGAAACTGTCCACCACGAACACCTATGGGACCGGAGCCCCTTCTACGTTGCGGTAAGGGAGCGGAGGGAGCACGGAGAGCAGATCGAGGAACGCATGCGGGCAGTTTTACCCAGGTTCGGGCCGCGCGGACGCGTAAAACCCTACTCCTGCTTGGATTGTATTGAGTTCTTGAGCTCGGGAGCTTGAAGAGCTAGCTACACCGAGCGGAAGAGTTGTCTAGGTTTCGAACCCTTTCTACGTTGTGCATGGGCCTCCTTTTATAGCTCAAGGGGTCACCGACAGGTGCCAACGTAGAGGAGGGTAAAAGTGTAAATTTGGTGGTAGTTGTAACAGTGCGTGAATAGTGCATGAACAGTGGATGAACAGTGGTCTTCACCTAACCTTGACAGTGGGGGACAAGGGCATTAAATGCCCGTCGCCGTCGACCCCAAAAGCGCCCGTCCATGCTTCTCCGTTCGCCACGGTGGTAGCCTCGTCACCGTGGCTCGCCACCGTGTGCCCCAGGCTGCACAGCCGTCCGCCACGCGTCCCTGGAAGGGCCCCAGGGCGACGCGTGGGCGGATGAGCTGGAGCGCGGGCACACAGCGTGGGTTTCCCCGGCAAGCACCTTGTCGGGGTCTTGATCTTGCCGGGCCCGTAAGCTTGCCGCTTCCCGGGCCCTGCCGGGGCGCATGATGCGCCGAGGCATCTCTTGAGGCATGTGTTCCTTGGTCCTCCTGGCAAGCATCCCTTGCCAGGGTCTTGTGTTAAAGTGATAACCTTGAGCCTGGTACGGCCTTCCCGGCAAGCTCCACTTGCCGGGGTCTTGATCTTCTGACTTGTATACTTTGTTCTTGAATGGCTTCATAAGGACCCGAAAGGTACTTGGCGAGCACGTGGTAAACCCTGCCGCGGGAAGCTGCTACTGCCCGTGCACAAGTTGGGGTACTAAGGTACCCCTATCTTAGTACACCGACAGGAGCCCCCGGGCCTGGGCCACACACGGTGCCGAGCGCTGTTGGGCCAGGCCCAAGACAGTGCACTGGCACACGCGGCCCACGGCATGCCGTATCTCCTTCCGTATCCGCCGCATCCCTCCCTAACGGCACGCGTCGATTGCGGCGTCGTGGGAGAGATCGTGGCCTCGTTCTTTAATGGGAAATGCGGAGCGTCCCCCACTTCCCCCTTAAAAGCAGAGGAAGCAGGGGCAGTTCCTCTCCTTCGTCTTCATTGCGCCTGTCTTCCCCAAAAACCTCCGCTGCTTCTTGCCTCCGCCCCTCCTCCGCCGTCTTCCGCATCCGCGGCGCCGTCGAGCTCCTCGCCTCTTCCCTCGCCGCCTCCGCCATGGCCCCAAAGAGCGACAAGGCGAAAAGCGACAAGGCCAAGAACGACAAGGCCAAGAAGGAGAAGTCCGAGCAGGCGGCGAAGCTGGCCGCCCTGCGGAAGAGGAGCGTGGTCTTCGCGCCGAGGCTTGGCGCGAGGGAGCTGCGGAACAAATATTATCTGTTCTGGGCGAGGGAGACCAAAGCTCATCCCCGCACCAGAGTCTTCCCCGCCGTCGCCAAAGATATGTTCCCCGGCGGGTACTTCTTCTTCGCTGCATTTTTCCACTGTGGTCTGTGCCCTCTGTTCTCGGAGTTCTTTTGTGATATCATGAACACATATGGCCTCCACCTCCTAGATTTCACCCCCAACGCCATCCTTACGTTGGCCGTTTTCGCACATCTGTGCGAAAACTATGTTGGGGTTCATCCCAATGTAGCTCTTTTCCGCCATTTCTTTATGCCTAGAGTAGAGGCTGGCGCTCCCCTCTCCGGCGGCATCTCCTGGATCTTCAGGCTGAACAAGAAGGATTCATACCTGAAGGGAGAGCTCCGCGGCAAGTGGGAGGAATGGAGAGCCGATTGGTGTTGGGTGGTGGAGGATAAGCCGGAGCCCTTCACCGCGCCGCGCACAACTGCCATAGTGCGCGGCAGAGATTGGAGCGAATTGGCTCCGGAGGACAACAAGCTCAGCATCGCCCTCGTTAGGATTATTCGTCTCCGGGTCGCCAATCTGACTATCGGAGAGGTTGGGGCAGATTTCCTCCGCCGCCGCATCGCCCCCTTACAAGAAAGGAAGAGGGCTGCCTGGGAATTCGGCAATGCGGCGGATATCATGAGGCTGCGCCCTGGATTAAACTGTAACTTCACTGCTCTGGAATTGAAGGGGATGGTCCGAGAGCTCTTCAAGCATGACCCGGCCCACCCGGAGTGGTTCAGACCTTCTCGGGGAGTGGTGCCGCTATGCAACAGCACTGCTCGGGATTCCTTGCGCGCGATGATGCCGGCGTGCGATTCCCATGGCGTCGTCCCCACCTGGATCGAGCCTCCGCCGGATACCGTGCTGAGCTTTTTCGACAACTTGGTCGAGACGCCCAAGAACGCCGAGGAGAACAAGGGCCTCACCCGGGCCACTACGGCAAGAGATATAGCCTACATCGCCTCCAGGATGGAGGAGGCCGCCGCTGCGGCAGTCGCGGGTGACTTTGGATACACCGTGGACGAGGCACAGGCCGCGGACGAGGTGAGCCAAGCAGAGGAGGCGGAGATCCTCAAGCTGCTCAAGCTTCCGCCCGAAGAGTTTGCCGGGGTGCCATCTGTGCAGTTTGCCGGGACGAGCGAAGTCGCCGGGGGAAGCGAGGTCGCTGGAGGGAGCGAGGCCGCTGAGCATGGTGCTGGGTCCAGCGGTCCTGCCGGGGAGGAGGAGGACGCCGGAGCTGACGAAGACTCCAGTGGATCTCTGGGACTTGATGACGACGCCTCCTCGTCCTCAGAGAACTCCCTGCCTCCGGCAAGTCCCAAACAGCAACCGATGAAGTGCCTCCGCAAGGCGGCTGAGGCGGCGAGGCCACAGGCGCCTCGACAGCAGCCGGCGCGCCGGGCGACGCGCGCCACCAGGACGAGCGAAGTCATCAAGCAGGCACCCCGTGCCCGTGCGCCAAGCGGGGGAGGATCTTCCCAGAGCGGAACGGGTGCTCCATCTGCCCCTTGGTCCTCGGCGGCGACGGGAGCTGGGTCTTCGCAGCCCACAGCCCCGGAGACCGCCAAGCGACCGAGGGAGCCTTCTTCTCCAGCTCCTCGCGCGGGAGCGAACCAGGCGGAGTTTGACTTCTCCGCCCTCAGCTCCGACGACGAGGAAGAGGAGTAAGTGCTTGTACTTCTTTTAGTTTCTTCGATTTTGTCTTGATTTTCCTTGTTGATTCTGATCTTGTTTCTGTTTTGCTCTCAGGACCCTGACCCAGCGGATGGCGAAGAGGGCCAAGATCCCTGTGGTTGAGGTTGAAGACGACTCGCCCATCACGGAGACCGGGGACGTGCCAGCGGCAAGCTTGCCGGATCAACCCGCTGCTCCGAGGAGCAGCCCCCAGCGCAGCCCCCAGCGTAAGTCTGGTATTTGTCTTTCTGCTTGGCGGGCGCGCTTGAGGTTATCGCTCGTACTGATATTTTGTTGTCTTGTTTGTCTTGTGCAGAAGTGGAGCCGCAGCCGCAGGAGCAACCGGAGGTCACCCCCGAAGAGTTGCCTGCTCCACCCTCCCCGCCAAGGGTGAACTCCCCGGCGAGGGAGGACGCTCCGCCAAGGACGGGCACCCCGCCAAGGGTGAGCAGCCCGACAAGGGTGAGCACCCCGCCAAGGGAGGGCCCGGGCGGCCCTCCGCCAGCAGGGGCCACCACTCCGCCGCCAAGGGTGGATTCCCCGGCGAGGGAGCCTGTCGTCGAAGAAGTCCGCGAAGGTAAATCCTTGTAGCTTTTCCTTCTTGAACTTGTCTTTTTGGATATTTGCTTGACTTTTTCTTTTCTTTTTCTTTTGCTAGATCCTCCTGCCCCAGAGCGGATGGAGACGGAGGCCACCGTTGAGGAGGAGGTGCACGGCGACGGCGGCAACACCACTGCCGCTGAGGGCATGGCTGGAGCCGACGAGCCTGTCGCTGAAGAGACCGTCCCGCCCGTAGATGCCGCGGCTGGGGAAGGGGCCGGCGACCACACTGCTGGCCCGGAGGCAGCAGGAGTGTCAAGCGCTGCACCGGCCGCCGACCCTTCCGCCTCCACGGCTGGGCAGGGCGTCTACCTGGAGGCCCCCAACGGGGTTTTCATACAAGTCCCGTGGGGGTCCTCGTCTCGAGCCCCCGTGGAGGGAGAGACCTTCGACGGAGAGGTCCTCGCCTTCGCGGGGTTGAAGGTCGTCGAAGCGCCCGGCGGTAGCGACGAGCCCGAAGAGGAGAAGCTCCTTCGCCGGCTCCTGGCCCTGTACCGGGCCAGGCAGGCGAAGCTGGAGTCTCGGGAAGCTCTCACCGCCAAGGCTGGAGCCGATTTGGAGAAGCGCGCCGCGGAGCTCCGCGCCGCCAACCAGGCGGCCCTCCGCAACTTGGCGGAGGAGCGCGAAGGGCTTGCCGAGGAGCAGCAAGCATTCCTCCTTGAGAAAGCTGAGGCCGAGGAGCAGCAGCGATTGGCTGGCGAAGAGCTGTCCCGGCGAGAAGGAGCACTCAACCAGCGGAAGGTCGACCTCGACGCCCACGAGGACGACCTCACCGCCCGGGAGCAGGCCATTGGCGGAGCTCTGAAGGAGGCGAAGGCCGCCGCCGCCACCGCGGAGACCGCCAAGAAGGATCTTGAGGCCAAGGTGGAACAGCTGGAGCGGTACCTGAAGGCGAGTGCGGACAGAATCACCGCGCTCAATGTGGAGCGGGAAAAAGACGCCCACACCAACTCTGATCTGTAGGTACGTCTCTCCAAGAAGGGTGACGAGCTTACTGCCACCAAGGATTCCATTGCTGACTTAGAGTTGAAGGTCTCCACTCTGACTGATTCGCTCGACGCCGCCCGGGACCGCGAGACGAAGCTGAAGGACGAGCTCCGCAAGGAACGAGGCCTGGTGGAGAGCGCCGCCGTCTCGGCGAACCAGTTCAGCCGGGCAGTGGAGCAGTGGACTGACGATCTGGTCACCTCCGCTGCCAATATTGACAAGGAGATGGTGGCGCTGAGGGCGGAGCATCTCTCGTACTCCCCGGACGAGAATCTCCCCCACAGCGCCAAGTTAAGTCTGTTCTTCAGGGGAATAGCGCCGGCACTTGCGAGGCTGCAGGAGAAGATCCCCGTGCAGCTGGCCGACGAGGCGCGTCGGCTCTGCATGGGCACCTTGGAGCGTGTCTTGACGAAGATCGTCTACCGCAACCCCGGCATCAACCTCGTCAACGTCCTCCGCACCTTGCCGGCCGAAGCTGATCAGGAGGCGTTGAAGGCGCAGGTTGCCCACATCGTTGCCAAGGTGAACAAGATCACAGGGCGTGAAGGCGACCGCGTAGATTAGATCTCTTTCTTTTTGTTTTCCTTGCCGCTGCAAGGCATGTTATTGGACAAGAATCTATTAGTATCGCGGCGAGCTATCTTTGTAATATACAATCTTATTTCGAGTTATCATTGCAGTGTTATCTTCCTTGCTTTTGATCCTTCATTTTGTATGCTTTTTACCCTACGCTTTTAGGGAACTTGCCGGCAAGGGGCCCTTGCCGCGAGCGCTGAGTGCTGGACTCTTAGCAGCCTGCTGGCAAAAGACCTTGTCGGCAAGCAACCTTGCCGCAGCTAGTCGCAGCACACTTAGACTGCTGAACGAACTCAAGAACGAAGTAAGAGCGCGACACTTGTCGCAGCTCACTTAAGCCGTTGAGCGTGCTCAAAACAGAGTAAGGGCGCGGCTAGCCACGGGTAGGTTCCTCCGCGCACAGGTTTTCCATACAAAGTGTGGTTGTTCAAGGAAGACAACTAGAAATTTTAAAAATTTGAATGCTCAAACTTTGATAACTTAGCTTTCATAGATTGTTTGCTTTCGGCAAGTCTTCTCTTTCTTGAACTGCACTTGGTTCACCCACCCTCCATCTCCTTCCCCCCGGCAAACTTGTGCGCGAGGAATATCCCTTCTGCTTAAGAGGGGAAGAAAAAGAGGAGGAAAAACAAGTATAGAGCTTCACGGCCCGTTTGTGCTTACCGGTGATGTGCGTTGCACAAGGTGCCAAACGATGCATGCAAATAACAAAGAAAAGCATGGAAATGGCAAATAGTGCGAAACACAAAAGCTTTACTGATGCACGGGATCTGCGCCTGGCTTTGTACAAAGGTTTACATGCGACAGCGGCAAGACTCGTACAAAAGGTGGTTGCCGGAGCGGATCACGGCAACCGCGCCTTATGGGTGAAACTTGCGAAGATGCTCTATGTTCCAGGAATTGCTCACCGGTCAACCTTCTTCGGTCTCAAGGCGGACAGCTCCGGGCCTTGTGACATGTCTCACCCGCTAAGGGCCTTCCCACTTCGGCGTCAACTTGTTAGAATTCTTGGCGGACTGAACACGCCGAAGAACAAGGTCGCCTTCCTCGAGACTCCTGGCCTTGACCTTGCGGCTATGATAGCGACGCAAGGCTTGCTGGTATCGAGCAGCTCGTACAGCAGCCTGGAGACGTTCCTCCTCGAGGAGCAATGCATCATCTTGTCGCAGTTGCTCTTGCTCGAGCTCATCATAAGCGAGCACTCGAGGAGATCCGTATATGAGTTCCGTGGGGAGAACTGCCTCTGCTCCATAGACAAGAGCAAAGGGTGTCTGTCCGGTGGCTCGATTTGGTGTCATTCTGATTGACCAAAGAGCCACCGGCAACTCCTCTATCCAGTTTCTTCCGCACTTGCGCAGCCTGTCGAAGGTTCTTGTCTTGAGCCCGCGCAACACTTCAGCATTGGCCCTCTCCGCTTGACCATTGCTCCTCGGGTGAGCAACAGAAGCGAAGCAGACCTTGGCGCCAAGGTCTTGGACGTACTGCATGAAGGTGCGGCTTGTGAACTGTGTGCCGTTGTCGGTGATGATCCTGTTAGGGATTCCGAAACGACAAACAATCGCCCTGAAGAACCTGACTGCTGACTGTGCTGTCACCTTTCTCACCGGTTCCACTTCTGGCCACTTTGTGAACTTGTCGATTGCTACGTACAAGTACTCAAAGCCCCCGACTGCGCGGGGAAAGGGGCCGAGGATATCGAGCCCCCAGACCGAGAAGGGCCAGGACAAAGGAATCGTCTGGAGAGCTTGAGCTGGCTGGTGAATTTGCTTGGCATGGAACTGGCATGCTTCACACTTGGTTACTTGTGCAGTTGCATCTTGGAGGGCTTCTTGCCAGAAGAACCCTTGCCGGAACGCCTTCCCGGCAAGTGCCCTTGCGCCAATGTGGTGGCCACATATGCCTCCGTGTATCTCTGCCAACAGCTTCTGTCCATCTTCTCTGGAAATGCACTTCAACCTGACACCGTTGAGTCTTCTTCTGTACAGTTCATTGTCAACGAACTGGTACATACTTGACTGTCTGGTTATTTTCTCTATCTCTTCCGGCTCATCGGGAAGTTCTCCAGTTTGCAGAAAACGGACGATCTGCTGTGCCCATGCCGGAGCCCGAGGCTCAACGGCAACGACTAAAGGCATGAGGGCTGCTGCGGGAACCCCAGCCTCTACGGCAAGAACCTCCGGTTCTGCCGGAGCTGATGGTCCCCCGGCAAGCCTGCCGGGGCAAGGCTTGTCGGGAATGCTTGCTTCAACTGTACAAACCCTTGGATCTGCAGGAGCAAACTGTTCCTCAGCATCTGGACTGTTGATCTTGGGGACCTTGGCGGCGGCTTCTGGAAGGTCCGCCGGCAAGTAGTCGCCGGAGACCAACTTTCTCTTCTTGTTCTGCCCAACTGATGGTGTAACGGATGGTTGAGTCAACTTGAGCAGGAAGGTCCCTGGTTCCACAGGTAACTTCATTGCAACACACTTTGAAAGGCCATCTGCAATATCGTTCTGAGCTCTTGGGACGTGCTCCATTTGCAGACCTTCAAAGGCTCTTCAAGCTTCCTCACTTCATCGACATAAGCTTCCATCAAGGGGCTCTGATAACTCTTATTCACTTGTCGGACCACCAACTGCGAATCTCCCCGCACAATCAACTTCTTGATCCCAAGCTCGGCTGCAATTCTGAGGCCGGCAAGCAACCCTTCATACTCAGTAGTATTGTTTGTCGCTTGTTCCCTGGGAAAGTGCATCTGGATAACATACTTGAGGTGCTCCCCGGTGGGCGCTATGAGTACCACGCCGGCACCAGCGCCTTGCAGCGAGAAAGCACCATCAAAGTACATCATCCATTCTTTGCTTGCTTCTTGGACGGGGATGCTTGTCTCTGGAGCTTCTTCATCCGACATTGGGGTCCATTCTGCTATGAATTCTGCCAAAGCTCTGCTCTGTATGGTTGAAGTACTTTCAAACTTGAGACCAAAGCTTGACAGTTCCAGTGCCCACTCGACGATCCTGCCCGTTGCCTCTGGATTTTGCAATATCCTCTTTAACGGAAAGTGAGTGACCACTGTTATCTCGTGTGCTTGAAAGTAATGGCGCAGCTTCCTTGAGGCCATGAGGAGGCCGAATAGCAACTTCTGCACCCCAGAGTATCTTGATCTAGCCCCCTGCAAGAGGGAACTTATGACATACACTGGGCGCTGCACCATCTTCCTTCGCACTTCACCTTGTTCCTGCTCAGACTTGTCCTTGTCGGGGCCAGAGCTTGTCGGTGGAGCCCCCTGCTTGTCGCTGGATTCGCTTGCCGGGGATGAGGATTCCTCATCTGCCTCCCTCTCCGCTACTAACGCAGCACTAACCACTTGATTGGTTGCCGCTAGGTACAGCAGCAACTTCTCTTGTGGTCTAGGTGCGAAAAGTGTTGGAGTAGAGGACAGGTATCCTTTCAAGTCTTGCAGCGCTGCCTCCGCTTCCGAAGTCCATTTCATAGGACCTGCCTTTTTCAAGATTTTGAAGAAAGGCAGGGCGCGTTCTGCAGACTTTGAAATGAACCTGCTGAGGGCAGCCACACAACCGGCAAGTCTTCTTACGTCCTTGACGCGCTTCGGGGCTTCAATCTGCTCGATGGCTTTTATCTTGTCGGGATTGGCTTCAATCCCCCTCTGGGACACAAAGAACCCGAGAAGCTTGCCGGAGGGGACTCCGAAAACGCACTTCTCGGGGTTCAGCTTGAGCTGGATCTTGCGCAGGTTCTCAAAGGTTTCCTCTAAGTCTTGGACCAGGGTATCCTTGCTCTTGCTCTTGACCACTATGTCATCCATGTAGGCTTCTACATTTCTGTGTATCTGTGGCTCAAATGCAGTGTGCACCACCCTTGCAAATGTTGAGCCTGCATTCTTCAATCCAAAGGGCATGCGTATGAAGCAATATGTGTCACATGGAGTAATGAATGCAGTCTTCTCTTCATCTTCCTTGGCCATGAATATCTGGTGGTAACCTGAGTATGCATCAAGGAAGGAAAGCAGCTCACATCCAACGGTGGAGTCAACAATCTGGTCAATGCGCGGCAAGGGAAATGGATCCTTGGGACATGCTTTATTCACATCAGTGAAGTCTATACAAAGCCTCCATTTTCCATTGGCCTTGCGTACGACAACTGGATTGGCCAACCACGTAGGATGGATCACGCCTCTAACCAGGCCTGCTGCTTCTAGCTTCTTTATCTCTTCGGCTATGAATTCTTGGCGCTCCACGGCTTGCTTTCTGACCTTCTGCTTGACGGGCCGCGCATGAGGACAAACAGCAAGCTTGTGCTCAATTACCTTCCTGGGAACGCCGGGGATGTCAGATGGTTGCCATGCAAACACATCGACATTCGCCCGCAGGAAGGCAACGAGCGCGCTTTCCTATTTGTTGTCGAGCGTAGCGGTGATGGTGAAAGTACCACCAGTGCCGTCCTCCTTGGCGGACACCTTCTTGGTTGCCGGTGGAGCTGCCATTCCTTTCTTGCACTTGCCGGTGGAGCTCGATGGAGCGTCCTCGACGGCAGCGCAGCACTCCGAGGAGGTGCGTTTGCCGGGGTGGGCCCCAGAGCTCTTGCCGGACTTGGTCTTGGTCTTCCCCCCGGGAGCTTCAGCGGCAAGTGTGTTGCTTTCTGCTGCGGCTGCTGCATCCCGGTAGATCTTGTCGGCGCAGATAAGCGCGTCCTTCTTGTCGCCAGGGACAGAGATGACGTTTATCGGCCCCGGCATCTTGAGTACGTTGTAGGCATAGTGGGAAGCTGCCATGAACTTGGCGAGGGCAGGACGTCCAAGTATCCCATTGTACGGCAATGGGATATCGGCAACATCAAACGTGATCCTCTCCATCCTGAAGTTAAGCTCCCCGCCAAAGGTCACTGGCAGAGTAATCTTTCCCTTCGGCTTTCTCCTTCCCGGGTTGATCCCCTGGAACGACCCGGTTTCTTCGAGCTCGCCGTCTTGGATTTGTAGTTTCTTGATCACAGCCGAGGAGATCAAGTTCAGGCCAGCCCCGCCGTCAACCAACATCTTGGTGACCTTGAGGTTGCGGATAGTTGGTGAGACCAACATCGGCAAGCACCCGACCGCTGTGGTGCGGTCCGGGTGGTCCTCAAGGTCAAAGATGATGGGCGTACCGGACCACTTCAGCAGCCTGCGTGACTCGACGGGTGGCTCAGCTGCATTCACTTCCCGCACCCACTGCTTGAGTTGGCGGTGGGAAGTGTGCAGAGAGGCACCTCCGTCGACACACAGAACCTCTGTGGCCTTCTGGAACTCCTGCTCACTGTTGTCTCCTTCTTCCATGTCGTCATCATCGTCTTCTTCCTCATCCTTGTCGCGGCCCCGGGGAGGTCTATCACCTTGCCGCTGCTTGGCCTTGCCGCGGCGTCCTCCCCGGCCATTGAACGACCGCTTCTTGCTTGGCTCTCCTCCGCCTCCTTGGGCCTTCTCCTTGTCGCGACGCTCGTATTCAGCTTTCTGCTGCTCTACGAGGTACTCGACTCTTTTATAGTTCTGAAGATCGTGGCCCTTGGTGCGGTGGATCTTGCAGTACTGCTTGTCGGAGCCTTCCTACTTGTCGGCTGCCGCTACAGGGGCGGGCTCCTTGCCGGAACCGCCAGCCTGTGTCTTCTTGGCGGGAGCCTCCTTGCCGGATTGCTCGACAGCCAGCACCTCCTTGTTCTTCTTCCTTCTATTGTTCCGCCGCCGGCTCTTCTTTGCCGGGGCGGCGTCGTCGCTGTCGCTTCCTCCTGCGCCAGAGTCCTCTCCGGGGAGTTTCCTCCCCTCCTCAGCGCGCGCGCACTTGTCGGCCAGAGCGTAGAGCTCGCTGACATCCCGGATCTTGGTCATGGCCATCTCTTCCCTCATGCGGCGGTTACGCACGTTCTGGTGGAACGCGCTGATAACCGCGGCAGGGTGGACGTCGGGAATGTTGTGTTGCACGCGGCTGAACCGTTGTATGTACTTGCGCAGGGATTCTCCCTCCTTCTGGGCCAGGATGTGGAGATCGCTCTCTTGGCCGTGGGGTTTGTGGCCGCCCGTGAAGGCGCCAAAAAACTGGTGGCACAGATCCGCCCATGAAGAAATGGAGTTCTCCGGCAAGTGCATAAGCCAAGAGCGGACGTTTGGCTTAAGCACTAGCGGGAAGTAGTTGGCGAGGATTTTCTTGTCGCGTCCCCCAGCAGCCTGCACCGCGATGGTGTAGATGCTGAGGAACTCCGAGGGGTGCGTCTTGCCGTCGTACTTCTCGGGTACGTCGGGCTTGAAGTTCTTCATGCTGGGCCACTGGACTTGCCGCAACTCTCGAGTGAACGCGGGGCAACCTGCCGCATACGGCAAGTCGCCCGGTTCACCGGGCGCGTGCATATCGACAGCGGTCCCAGCTCGATGATCGGATTGCCTTCTGGCTTCTCGTCGACGCTCGATGCGAGTCCGAGCGTCCTCTTGTCGCCTGTCGTCTAGGACTTGGCGCTGATCGCGGCGAGCCCGCGGATCCGACGACGCCGTGGAGTCGTCGTCGACGTTGATCCGGCGGGGTGGCGATCTCTGCTTCCGCGGCGGGGAGTGCACGGTAGTCGCACCCCCGGCGGTCTTGTTGCTATCGGCCTTCGCTTGATCGACTTGCCGCGGCCGCGAAGTTGCCGGCTGCTGTGGCGCGTCGTTGTTGGCGAAGGCGATGAGGCTCTGGATCGTCGCCCTCCAG
The DNA here is from genome assembly GCA_902687465.1 of Secale cereale. NCBI lineage: Eukaryota > Viridiplantae > Streptophyta > Magnoliopsida > Poales > Poaceae > Secale > Secale cereale. The sequence goes on from LR738711.1 coordinate 199,150,557, forward strand.
TGTTCGGCCTTGTCTGCCGCTGGAGGGAAATCGAGGAGTAGCTGTGCTCTTGCTAGAGCTTCTGCGGGAGAAGAGGGGAACGGCGGCGAGCGGTGCGAGGAGCGGGACACGCTCGGACTTCTAACAATGTTAGAAGGAGCACGTTCCCGCCCCGGCGACCGCGCCTTGCTCGTACCAGCTTGCTGGCCTTGAGCATCCCGCGATCCTCCGGCTTGGCTTCGTCCCAGTAAGCGTATGGTACCTCCTGTACCACGACGTTGTGGGTCTTGCACCTCCCGAGAGAGACGTGGCGCGTCCACGGGCACCGAGGCCTTGGAATTCGCCCGGTCGTCCGTCTTGTCCTTGGACTTGGTGGCGCCGTGAGTTTCCTCGCCGGTGACCACCCTTCCGCCGGCGTCTCCTCCACCAACCGTTGGCTCTGGTGGCGGTGGAATCGACGCAGACGGGCCTCCGACCTCCGAAGCCTTCTTCTTCGGAGGCATGTCGTTGTAGCTGATGAAGTTGACGAAGCTGGAGAGGTTGATGAAGAATGCGCCCGCGTGAACGCCGGATCAGGTTCGCACAACCTCGACGCCCCTACCTGGCGCGCCAAAGATGTCGGGGGAAACTGTCCACCACGAACACCTATGGGACCGGAGCCCCTTCTACGTTGCGGTAAGGGAGCGGAGGGAGCACGGAGAGCAGATCGAGGAACGCACGCGGGCAGTTTTACCCAGGTTTGGGCCGCACGGACGCGTAAAACCCTACTCCTGCTTGGATTGTATTGAGTTCTTGAGCTCGGGAGCTTGAAGAGCTAGCTACACCGAGCGGAAGAGTTGTCTAGGTTTCGAACCCATTCTACGTTGTGCATGGGCCTCCTTTTATAGCTCAAGGGGTCACCGACAGGTGCCAACGTAGAGGAGGGTAAAAGTGTAAATTTGGTGGTAGTTGTAACAGTGCATGAATAGTGCATGAACAGTGGATGAACAGTGGTCTTCACCTAACCTTGACAGTGGGGGACAAGGGCATTAAATGCCCGTCGCCGTCGACCCCAAAAGCACCCGTCCATGCTTCTCCGTTCGCCACGGTGGTAGCCTCGTCACCGTGGCTCGCCACCGTGTGCCCCAGGCTGCACAGCCGTCCGCCACGCGTTCCTGGAAGGGCCCCGGGGCAACACGTGGGCGGATGAGCTGGAGCGCGGGCACACAGCGTGGGTTTCCCCGGCAAGCACCTTGCCGGGGTCTTGATCTTGCCTGGCCCGTAAGCTTGCCGCTTCCCGGGCCCTGCCGGGGCGCATGATGCGCCGAGGCATCTCTTGAGGCATGTGTTCCTTGGTCCTCCTGGCAAGCTCCCCTTGCCAGGGTCTTGTGTTAAAGTGATAACCTTGAGCCTGGTACGGCCTTCCCGGCAAGCTCCACTTGCCGGGGTCTTGATCTTCTGACTTGTATACTTTGTTCTTGAATGGCTTCATAAGGACCCGAAAGGTACTTGGCGAGCACGTGGTAAACATTGCCGCGGGAAGCTGCTACTGCCCGTGCACAAGTTGGGGTACTAAGGTACCCCTATCTTAGTACACCGACATGGATGCTTGATAATTGTTTTGAGACATGAGGATAGTGATATTAGAGTCATGCTAGTGGAGTTATTATGGAATTGAGAAATACTTGTTATAAGGTTAGTGATTCCCGTATTGTGCACGTATGGTGAACCGCTATGTGACGAAGTTAGAGCATGAGGTATTTGTAGAGTGTCAACCTTTGTGTGGAGGTCGGGGGCGCGCGATGGTTAACTCCTACCAACCTCCCCCCTAGGAGCATGCGTTGATTGCTTTGTTTTGATGACTCGTAGATTTTTGCAATAAGTATATGAGTTCTTATGACTAATGTTGAGACCATGGATTATACGCACTCTCACCCTTCCACCTTTGCTAGCCTCTCTTGTACCGCGCAATTTTCGCTAGTGCCATAAACCCACTATATATCCTTCCTCAAATCAGCCACCATATTGTTCCTCAAAACAGCCACCATACCTACCTATCATGGCATTTCCATAGCCATTCGGAGATATATTGCCATGCAAATTTCCACCATTCCGTTTATATGACACGCATCATATTGTCATATTGTCATGCATGATCATGTAGTTGATGTCGTAGTTGTGGCAAAGCCACCATGCATAAATTTTCATATATGTCACTCTTGAGTCATTGCATATCCCGGTACACCACCGAAGGCATTCATGTAGAGTCATACTTGTTGTTGTATCGAGTTGTAATGAAAAGTGTGATGATCATCCTTATTAGAGCATTGTCCCGTGTAAGGAAAGGCCAATAAAAAAAGAGATGGCCCAAAAAAATAGAGAGGGGCTAATAATAAAATAACGGAGAGAAAGCCCCTCCAAAAAAATGAGAGAAAAGAGAGAAGGGACAATTGCTACTATCTTTTTTCCACACTTGTGCTTCAAAGTAGCACCATGTTCTTTAGAGAGTCTCATGTTTAGTCGCTTTCATATACTAGTGGGAATTTTCATTATAGAACTTGGCTTGTATATTCCAACGATGGGCTTCTTCAAATGCCCTAGGTCTTCATGAGCAAGTGAGTTGGATGCACACCCACTAGTTTCTTTTGTTGAGCTTTCATTCATATTTAGCTCTAGTGCATCTGTTGCATGGCAATCCCTACTCACTCACATTGATATCTATTGATGGGCATCTCCATAGCCCGTCGATACGCCTAGTCGATGTGAGACTATCTCCCTCCTTTTTGTCTTCTCCACAACCACCTCTATTCCACCCATAGTGTTATATCCATGGCTCACGTTCATGTATTGCGTGAAAGTTGAAATGTTTGAAAAGATAGAGTATGAAAACAAATGCTTGGCTGAAACCGGGGTTGTGCATGATATGAATATTTTGTGTGATGAAGAGGGAGCATAGCCAGACTATATGATTTTGTAGGGATAACTTTCTTTAGCCACAGTATATTGATAAGACATGATTGCTTTGTTAGTATTGCTTGAAGTATTGTTACTTCTTATGTCAATATAGACTTTTATCTTGAATCTTTCAGATTTGAACATTCCTGCCACAATTAAGAGAATTACATTGAAAAACTATATTGGTTAGCATTCCACATCAAAAATTCTTTATTTATCATTTACCTACTCGAGGACGAGCAGGAATTAAGCTTGGGGATGCTTGATACGTCTCCAACGTATCTATAATTTTTCATTGTTCCATGCTATTATTTATGAAGTCTTGGTTGTTTAATGGGCTTTATCATTCACTTTTATATAATTTTTGGGACTAACCTACTAACCCAAAGGCCCAGTCCAGATTGCTGTTTTTTTTCCTATTTCAGGGTTTTGCAGAAAAAGAATATCAAACGGAGTCCAAACAGAATGAAACCTTCGAGAGAGATATATTTGGAGAAAATCACGCACAGGAGGCTTAAGAACCACGTCAGAGGATCAAGGAGCCGCCCTCGAGGGTGGGGGGCGCGCCCCCCTTCCCAGGGTGTGCCCCCTGCCTCGAGGCCTCCTCGAGTGGCCCCCGGTGCCCTCCTTCTTCCTATATAAGTCCACGTACCCTAGAAACTCCGAGGACAGAGAGAGAACCCTAATTCCACCGTCGTACCTTCTGTTCCCGTGGAGATCCCATCTTGGAGCCTGTTCCGGAGCTCCACCGGAGGGGGATCCATCACGGATACCTTCATCATCATCATCATCGCCCTCACCATGAGTTGTGAGTAGTTTACCACAGACCTTCGGGTCCATAGCTAGTATCTAGATGGCTTCTTCTCTCTCCGGATCTCAATACAAAGTTCTCCTCGGTCTTCGAGGAGATCTATTCGATGTAATCTCTTTTTGCGGTGTGTTTGTCGAGATCCAATGAATTGTGAGTTTATGATCAAGGTTATCTATGAAAGATATTTGGTTCTTCTCTGAACTTTTTATGTGTGCTCATAATATCCTTGCAAGTCTCTTCGAATTATTGGTTTGGTTTGGCCTACTAGATCTATAGTTCTTGCAATGGGAGAAGTGCTTGGCTTTGGGTTCAATCTGGTGGTGTCCTTTCCCAGTGACAGTAGGGGCAGCAAGGCACGTATTGTATTGTTGCCATAGAGGATAAAAAGATGGGGTTTATATCATATTCCTTGAGTTTATCCCTCTACATCATGTCATCTTGCTTAAGGCGTTACTCTGTTCGTATGAACTCAATACACTAGATGCATGCTGGATAGCGGTCGATATGTGGAGTAATAGTAGTAGATGCAGGCAGGAGTCGGCCTACTTGTCTCAGACGTGATGCTTATATACAATGATCATGCCTAGATAGTCTCATAATTATTCGCTTTTCTATCAATTGCTCGACAGTAATTTGTTTACCTGCCGTAGAATATCGCCATCATGAGAGAAGCCACTAGACAAAACTATGGCCCCCGGGTCTATTCTCAACATATCAATCTACATCTACTTTACTTTTACTGCTTTTATTTGCTGTTGTATTAAACTAAAAATACCAAAAATATAAACTATCATCTCTATCAGATCTCACTTTCGTAAGTGACCGTAAAGGGATTGACAACCCGTTATCGCGTTGGCTGCGAAGTTCTTATTTGTTTGTGTAGGTGCAAGGGACTCGCGCATGGTCTCCTACTAGATTGATACCTTGGTTCTCAAAAACTGAGGGAAATACTTATGCTAATGTGCTGCATCTCCCTTTCCTCTTCATGGGAATACAACGCAAGCTCAAGAGATAGCAGTGGACTACTCCCTCCTCATCATGGTGGACATCGGGATGATGAAGATGGCCACTTGTGCCGATTTCCCCCTCCTACAGGGTGCTGGAAAGGGTCTAGATTGGTTTTTCATGGACTATAGAGGCTTGTAGCGGCGGAACTTCTGATCTAGGGTTATTTCTGATGGTTTCTCTATTTATAGGATTTTTGGCATCGGTCTCACGTCCGGATGGGCCTGGAGATGAGCACAACCCACCAGGGCACTAGTGGCCCACCAGGCGCGCCTTGGTGGGTTGTTCCCTCCTCATGTCTCTTCTCGCCCTCCCACGAAACTTCGGGGGTCTCTTTTGTTCCAAAAAAACGTCAAAAAGATTCAACTCATTTGGAGAACTTTCATTTCTGCACAAAAAACAACACCATGGTATTTCTACTAAAAACAGCGGTAGTCCAGGTTAGTTCCATGCAAATCATACCAAAACCATATAAAATTGTTATAAACATGGCATGAATACTTCATAAATTATAGATACGTTGGAGACATATCAGCATCCCCAAGCTTAATTGTAGCGACCAGACCTCAAACAGTCTGATCTCTGTGCATCAGTGTCATCCCTGGATCAGTAATGCTAACATGCACAGTACTTGAAGGATTTATAACAGAGTAGCAATCACACATTTATTACATCGATAGTCCAACGATGAATTTATTACAAATAATATGGCTGAAGGCCATCTAACACGATAACAGCAGAAGGCTTGGAAGATAAGTGAGTCCATCAACTCCAGCGGCATCACTGAGTATAGAACCACGACCTAAAAGGGCATCTTACTCGTCATCTGAAAAGTCTGCAACATGAAACGTTGCAGCCCGAAAACGGGTCAGCACATGGAATATGCTGGCAAGGTAACACAAGAGATGCAATGGAAGTAAGACTATACTATATGCAATATTTGGCTGGTGGAAAGCTTTATGGTTAAGTTTTTGCGTAAAGCCAATTTTTCCCTACTCCAAAGGAATGCATTTTAATTAACTATCATGGTAGTTGAAACATCGTTGAGAAGATAGACATCCTCTCAACCCCAATTAAAAGTAACCATTGAACCCAACAAAATTAAATTAGAGTAACATGATGAGATGCACATGATAATCCAAGTACTAGATACTCAAGACGTCCATAACCGGGGACACGGCTAATCATGATCAGTTTGTACACTCTGCAGAGGTTTGTGCACTTTTCCCCACAAGACTCGATCGCCTCCGTTTGGTTTCTCGCACTTCATGGTGTTTGAGAAACGGATGACCGAGACACAGTCTTTCCGAAGAGGTCCCCTTAACCAGATAGATAGGCCGGTACACCTACAAAACCCAACTACATCTGCTAGCCCATCATGGAAAAGTTTCCCACAACTTACTCAACTATGCCAGAGCCCATATTGGCATGTGGCTGCACACGGAAGTTTCTAGTATGAAAAATCTCATGATCCCTTTGAGCCTGGGTGGCGGTCCAAAAGAAAAACAGGCAATCCTGGAATACCCAGATGCCTCAATCCACCCAGATGTGTATTAATGTTGCCACCTTAAGTTGAACCATTAATTAAAAACTCACATCTGTCATGGATTTCACTCACCCAATCCACGTCTACGAGCATAGCATGTCCTAACAGCAAACGTAGAAGTATCTCCCAAAGGTTTGAATGTAATGCAGGTAATAGGTACTACCTCAATCTACTTCTCAACCCCACAAGTTAATTAATCCTACTCATGCAATGTGTGAGGGTTTGACTAATGCAATGAAAACTGGGTAATTGGAAAGCATGATCAAAGTGTTACTTGCCTTGCTGATGATCCGCAAAACCTAGAGACTCAAAGTAGCAAGCGGCGCACTCTGGGTACTCTATCGCAATCAAACAAACAAGCATACAGTAAGTACTTAACTAATGCACGGGTAAAACACAAATAAGAGATCTAACCAGAAAGTTCAACTTAAGAACTCCGGTTTGCAAAAAGAATCGACTCGAAAGAAGCAACGAAACTCAAACTGTAAAAGAAACGAGCTCCGAATTACTAGTTGGCCTAAATTCAAATTTTATAGTAGCCAAAACTTTTTTCAAGTTGATCTAATGTAAAGAGGGCTTCGAGACGAAGATCTGGGATTTTGAATCACCTGATTCCGACTCTCGAGCGAAAAGAAAAACGAAAAACAAGAACAGGGCAGAAATCGCGATCGGAATAACCGCGGATAAATACCCCGAAAAAGAAAAACGACGAACAGGCTAATGAACGAACGTTCGCTGTCTGCGGTTAACTAACGAAAACCGTTCGTTAAAACGCACGTACGGACGAACGTCCGCTAATTAGCTAAACCGAAAAAAAACCGAACCGATCTATTCTAAGAAAACAGATCTAGGTTTTCCTAAATAAAACCGATCGGTTAACCGAAAAAAAAACTAACTACCTCGAACTCCGGCGGTCTCCGGCGAGGGGCGGCGGCGGCGGCTGCGGGCTAGCGGCGGGGCGGCGCGGCGGCGGAGCGGCGTCGGCGGCTCGGCGGGCGGGGCGGCGGGAGGCGTCGGCGGAATCCGGCGGCGGCGGCGGGAGGCTCGGGCGGCTAGGGTTTGGGGCGCGGCGCGAGCGGGCTGGCGACTTGGGCCGGCGGCTGCGGCTTATAAAGCCCAGTCTCCTGGTCCTTCACGAGTCTATGTCGGTTCCCGTTTTTTTTTTCTAAAAGAGTCCCGACGCAGAAAAACTAACGAAAGAAATACCAAACGGACTCCAAAATTCCCGAAATAAATTTTCACCGTCCTCTAATGATATAGGACAAAATGAACATTTTTCCCACACCTAAATGCAATTTTGAAAAACGCGTATTTTTCCTATGCAAATAAATCCGCAAATAAATCCAAGTCGCATTGGCTACGGGGTAAGTGGCTGTGTAATTCTCCCACCATGCTGCGGCTGGTCCAGACAACTGGTGTGCGGCAAATCGCACCTTCTCAGCATCCGAGCAATTGGCGGTGGCCAATTCCCTTCCTATCTTGCGTAGCGAGTCATCGGCCACAATTGGTTCGATGCTGCTAGCAAACACGGGTGGTTGCAACCTTAAGAAACGTGTCAGGTTGTCCACAGGTGGCGGTGGTGGAGGGTTGTTGTTGTTGTTGTTGTGCTGGTTGTTCTGAGTGTTCTGGACAAGAAGTTGCATCAGGTTGTTCTGCTGCTGGATCAGCTGGGTGATCTCAGGGGGAAACTCGAATTCATGTCTTGGAGGCATCTGATGGGTGTAGAGGGAAGAGATTAGAATAGAAAAGAGGTCTAGGGGAAATCACTACCCATATGCACATGATACAAACACACAATCATATCACACCAATCAATTTTCAAACAAGGTCTTACAAATCTAACGATCATTACAAAAGTGCTCTAAAACTAATACTTGGTGGTAAACTACTAGTCACAGGGTGGTCATCTAAAAATATTGGTCGGCAGAGGATTCCATAATATCTGCTCCAGCTTCATCTTCATAGTCTTCATCCTTGCTATCCTCAGCTTCCGAATCTGTGTCATCTATAATGATATAGTCCTCCGGTGGAATCTCCTTGGGTTCTTCTTCCTCGTCTTCTTCTCCCATGAGTAGCCCTAACTTCCAGGTCAAATCATCATTCTTCTCCACAAGTATCTTCATCTCCTCCTCATATCCGTCGCGTGTAGACTTGTGTTCTTCCTCTAGCTCCAAATTCCTATTTAGGGCCTTCTTCAAATCTATCATCCCAGCACACATCTGGTGCTCCTGGCGACGAATGTGGTGGTTCAACTCCTGGATGAATGCTGCAATGGATAAACCCTTCCTAGTGCTGATCAAATCCCAATTCTCATCTCGGCGTCCACAAATCTGGTAGATAGTGTCCTTTAGCTCCTGCTGGTAAACTTCTCCAATCCTTCCCATAGCAATGTGGGCTGCCATACTCCTTCCTAGGCTCCATGTGGGTGCATTAAAGGAAAATGCTATGGGGGTGACGGGTGCGAATGTCCTTCCTGGAACTTGAGCTTGAATCAACCAACGCTCCTCCTCAGGTAGAGTGGCATTGTAGGTTCCAGTGAAACTTGGTAATCCAATGTGTAGATATCTGGTGACTTCCTTCAGGTGTCGTCCAAATGGTGTTTCTCCATCCGGTTGCATGAACTTGTGCTTTGCTTCCACCATCCTAAAGAGTAGAAAAGATGAGGACTCAGAAAGAGAAGAGTGAATTGTGTTCTAGGGCTTGTCTTAGTGGTCGTGTCCTACAGTCAGCGTGTGCTCTGATACCATCTTGTAGCGACCAGACCTCAAACAGTCTGATCTCTGTGCATCAGTGTCATCCCTAGATCAGTAATGCTGACACGCACAGTACTTGAAGGATTTATAAGGGAGTAGCAATCACACACGTATTACATCGATAGTCCAACGATGAATTTATTACAAATAATATGGCTGAAGGCCATCTAACACGATAACAGCGGAAGGCTTGGAAGATAAGTGAGTCCATCAACTCCAGCGGCATCACTGAGTATAGAACCACAACCTAAAAGGGCATCTTACTCGTCGTCTGAAAAGTCTGCAACATGAAATGTTGCAGCCCGAAAACGGGTCAGCACATGGAATATGCTGGCAAGGTAACACAAGAGATGCAATGGAAGTAAGACTATACTATATGCAATATTTGGCTGGTGGAAAGCTCTATGGTTAAGTTTTTGCGTAAAGCCAATTTTTCCCTACTCCAAAGGAATGCATTTTAATTAACTATCATGGTAGTTGAAACATCATTGAGAAGATAGACATCCTCTCAACCCCAATTAAAAGTAATCATTAAACCCAACAAAATTAAATTAGAGTAACATGATGAGATGCACATGATAATCCAAGTACTAGATACTCAAGACGTCCATAACCGGGGACACAGCTAATCATGATCAGTTTGTACACTCTGTAGAGGTTTGTGCACTTTTCCCCACAAGACTCGATCGCCTCCGTTTGGTTTCTCGCACTGCATGGTGTTTGAGAAACGGATGACCGAGACACAGTCTTTCCGAAGAGGTCCCCTTAACCAGATAGATAGGCCGGTACACCTACAAAACCCAACTACATCTGCTAGCCCATCATGGAAAGGTTTCCCACAACTTACTCAACTATGCCAGAGCCCATATTGGCATGTGGCTGCACACGGAAGTTTCTAGTATGAAAAATCTCATGATCCCTTTGAGCCTGGATGGCGGTCCAAAAGAAAAACAGGCAATCCTGGAATACCCAGATGCCTCAATCCACTCAGATGTGTATTAATGTTGCCACCTTAAGTTGAACCATTAATTAAAAACTCACATCTGTCATGGATTTCACTCACCCAATCCACGTCTACGAGCATAGCATGTCCTAACAGCAAACGTAGAAGTATCTCCCAAAGGTTTGAATGTAATGTAGGTAATAGGTACTACCTCAATCTACTTCCCAATACCACAAGTTAATTAATCCTACTCATGCAATGTGTGAGGGTTTGACTAATGCAATGAAAACTGGGTAATTGGAAAGCATGATCAAAGTGTTACTTGCCTTGCTGATGATCCGTAAAACCTAGAGACTCAAAGTAGCAAGCGGCGCACTCCGGGTACTCTATCGCAATCAAACAAACAAGCATACAATAAGTACTTAACTAATGCACGGGTAAAACGCAAATAAGAGATCTAACCAGAAAGTTCAACTTAAGAACTCCGGTTTGCAAAAAGAATCAACTCGAAAGAAGCAACGAAACTCAAACTGCAAAAGAAACGAGCTCCGAATTACTAGTTGGCCTAAAGTCAAATTTTACAGTAGCCAAAACTTTGTTCAAGTGGATCTAACGTAAAGAGGGCTTCGAGACGAAGATCTGGGATTTTGAATCACCTGATTCCGACTCTCGAGCGAAAAGAAAAATGAAAAACAAGATCATGGCAGAAATCGCGATCGGAATAACCGCGGATAAATACCCCGAAAAAGAAAAACGACGAACAGGCTAACGAACGAACGTTCGCTGTCTGCGGTTAACTAACAAAAACCGTTCGTTAAAACGAACGTACGGACGAACGTCCGCTAATTAGCTAAACCGAAAAAAACTGAACCGATCTATTCTAAAAAAAATAGATCTAGGTTTTCCTAAATAAAACCGATCGGTTAACCGAACAAAAAACTAACTACCTGTAATGCCCAGGATGGAGTTATACCTCCTACGTGTCGAGGCACGACTTAAAGGCATAAGTCCATCCTAGAATGATCTCAAGTTTGGTAATCTTTGCACAACTCATGTAAAAGAGGGGATAGTAAACTAAAAATAGTTGGCTTACACTCGCCACGTCACAGAATTACAGTACAAGTCTCAAACATCATACAAAGAGCACTACAACCCTCTAAGGGCAAAAGCCAAATGTCAAAGTACCAAACTCAGATAAATAAACCACAGGCGGATCGAATCCTAGTAAGAGACTCCACTACTGATCGTCCGGGTAGCGCACATAGTACCGACTACGCTCCTCGTCGTACTCCCAATCCAGCTCGGTGCCATCACCTGGATAGCTCACAGCTGGACCTGCATCTGGTGTGTGAAGTAACTGTGATCCACAGAGGACTCAGCAATCCCGTTCCCGGGTAACAGAACTATTTAAGCCTTTAGGTGAGGGAAAGGCTGAAGAAAAGAATAAGTCTGCAGCAGCAACTAGCATCTAGCTTACGCAAGTGAGAGCGAGAAGAGAAGGCATCGGCGAGAAGTGATCACGAAGTGATCCTAGCTACAAGCTCACAAGCATAACCCCTCCGTGTTCAACTCCCGAATCCCTATTCGGAAATTGACAGTCACGGAACACACGCTGGTAGTGTATTAGTAACATTGTGTCAAGTTTTCTACAATCGGAATTAACAAGCTCCCATCTGCCACATAACCGCGGGCACGGCTTTCGAAAGTTCAAACCCTGCAGGGGTGTTCCAACTTGACCCATTACGAGCCCACGATCCGCGGAGTCGCAACTCCAAAGTGGGAAGACCCGAGTATCCTCGGAATCCCGTGCTCAAAATATACCGAGCTAAGGTAAGGCTAATCCAGCAAATCCTCCCGGCGTGTCGACACCCTGATAGTAGCCGCGCGTATCTAGGTCTCAGGACACGTCCGGATGAGCGCTACGTACAGATACCGAAGACCCCAGCGAACTGGGTAGTATCCGCAAGTGACTCTGGTTTGGACCAACACTCAAGTCGAGCACTGGCCCAGGGGGTTGAATTAATTAAGCCTCGGGTTAATTACTCCCTCGGAAAGTTTTTAGTTGTTTAGGCAAATAGTACCAAGGTTGGGACTTGCTGGAAAAGACTTAGCACTTAGCGGTTTATCGAGGGGGTCCCATACACCCCAACCGTGTTAGGAACGCATAATCAAGGAACATAAAACCGGCTTATACGGATCCTAACGGCATGAGTGGAACAAAACACCAAGCAAAAGGCTTAGCCTTCCACCCTTGCCAAATATATAGGTGATTTCATTTTAAGCATTTAGATAGTGTGATATAACCCAACCAAACTTCAACATGGAGCAAGCATCTTCACTTCACCTGCAACTAGCAACGCTATAAGAAGGGCTGAGCGAAGCGTACTTAGCCAAGCAACGGTTTGCATAGGTAGGGTGGTTAAACATGGCAATTGGTTACAAGTAGGAGGCTGACAAGAAGATCATGGGCATCGAGGCAAAACTATAGATCGAGACTACTAGCAATAGGCAAAGATAGTAATGTTATCGGGGTTCGGTCATCTTGCCTGAAGAGAAGTCGTTCGGATCGTAAGAAGGGTCCTCGTGCTCAACCTCGTTGGAAACCTCGTGCTCAACTTCGTACCCGGTCTCAGCTTCCGGCTCTAAACAAAACAATCACACCAAGCACCAATCAACAAGATGCAATGCGCACTCGAGAAACATGTATGCATGATGGATGCACTAAGGATGCACACGGAGCACGTAAAACATCACTCAAGCAAAACACCTCAAAACAAGATAACAATCTGATATTATTAATCTACACGGAAAAATAAACAAGTTTGATATAAGATTCGCTGAAATCGGAGTTACGGGCTAAAAGTTATGCCCGAAACAAGATTTGAGCGAAAGCTGAAAATTACAGCAACATAGCATCTTTGGAGCTCAAAATAATTAAGCTACAGCACCCAAAAAGCATGGCAAAGGACATGAACACAAACTAGACATATAGTACAGCAACTAGGTCCAAAGTGCACCCCCAACGGAGTCACGGATCAATAGCAATGATCTTGGACATATTGAACTTTGAAATAAAATTCTGGCAGCAGAATTTTATTGAAACTTTAGAGCAAAAGATAAACATGCTACAGCCACTCAAATGGACATGTGAGGACATGGATGGAAAGACAACAATATATACTACAAGGAACAATCAAAATCCACCCCAAAACTAACATGCTTTGTCCTAGAACATCACACGAACATGGCATCGGAACGTTACAGATTTCAGACTTAGTGAAAAATCACTAAGTCCCAAAACAGCAATATCATCATAGCATAAAAAAGAGCATGTTTAAGTCACCTCAAAACTAAACATGGCAAAGGGTAAGCACCTCATCAAAATACATATGACGGTGATCCCGAAACACACAAGCATGCATCGTTGAGGTGAACACAACGATTGCAACGAGCTCAACAAGATGGCATTTCATAACAAGTGAAAACACCTTATATGAGCATGGCACTTTGCAACGATGATAACAAGGCAATAATAAATCTACCATGCAACCTATCACAAGCATCACGTAGTTCGTGGCAAGACGAACACGTGGACATGTCATTTGCATCGTTTGGACAAACGAGCTAAAAGATATCACATGTCAAAGGTGGCATGAAAATAACACATAACAGCATTTTATATCATGATGCACTCTTGCAACAGCAAAACAAGTGTCAAGATGACATCTAACATGCATGACAACAACAGGTAAAACGTAGAGGACATCTCCACGAACATCTGGACATATTACACGCGCAAAACGGAGCAACAGGCACAAAGTTAGAGCAGTTCAAAGTTAGCATAACAGATTGACAGATCTGGGGACTTAGTGGAAATAGAGTCAACCTTAGCAGATCTGGAACAGGAAAAAAAACACGGAGCAGGCCGGCGGCTGGAACTGGCCCGGCACTGTGCGGAGGCAGAGGCGGCGGCCCGGCGCGGAGGCGGCCCACCCGGCGCGCGGCGGCTGGGCCCGCGGAGCGGCTGCGAGGCCCGACGGGGCGAGCGGGCGCCTGGCGCGGGGCGGCGGCCTGCGGCCCAGGTGGCGCTGGAGCTTCGGGCCACTCCAGGCCGAACGGAGCGGGAGGCCCACGGGGCGATATGCGGCCCGGCGAGGCGAGCGACAATGCGAGGCGAGGCGCCGGCTGGGAGGCGGTGTACGGGCCGTGGCGAGGTGGCCTGCTGGCGGACAAGTGAAGGAAGCTGGGCCGACGGGAGCGCTCGGTCGCAGACGGCGCAGTCGCCCGAGCGGGGAGCCGGCACGCCCGCTGGCGTTGACCCGCGCGATGGGATCGAGGAATCCCGGCGGCTGGCTGCCTCGTACTACGGCTGTTACTTCGAAGGATACGCTGGATCCTCTCGGGATCTGGTGGAAAAAGGAAAAAAAGGGAAGGGGATCTAGAGGAGGAAGAAGAAGGGGATAGGGATGCCAAAATAGACCTAGAGGGGGCTATAAATAGCAGTTTTGCTAGGGTTTGGAGACTAGGGGTGTTTAGGAGCCCTCCGATCGTGATCCAACGGATCCGATCGCGGGGATAGAATAAAAAGGCCTAGGAGGAGATAACAGACTGCGGTAGGGGTGTTTACGGGACACGAAGTGAAGGCACATCGGACCCACACGAGCAACGGATGGAAAAGTCAACGGATTCCAAACGAGATGAGATTTGAGAGGCGGGTTGCACACAACAAAACAACAACACACAAAACAACCTCGCGGCACACCGGTAACGTAAAACGCCCGAACAACAAAGTAGGCCTACGGGACGTCACGGACACGTGAGGGAGCTCCGGAACACGAAACGGACAACGGGAAGGAACGCCACGAACCGGATGCAACCCACAACACAAATGCAATGCAATGCACATGTCTACATGATATGAATGAATGCCACACACTCACACAACAAAATGACAAAAGCCCGAAAGACAAGAACCCGAAATGGAAATAGATGAAGCCGGAGATATATTATATACCCAAAAGGGAAAGTATTACATCCGGGGCATTACAAACTCTCCTCTACTACAAAAGATCTCGTCCCGAGATCTAGGACTGGAAAAAGGAAGGGTACTCGGAACGAAGATGATCTTCTCGTTCCCAGGTAGCTTCTCGGTCGGTGTGATGTGACCACTTGACTTTCAGAAACTTGATGGACTTGTTGCGAGTCTTGCGTTCGGTTTCTTCGAGAATTGCAACTAGATGCTCTCGGTAGGAAAGGTCTTGTTGAAGATCAATCTCCTCAAACGGAATCATGCGCTCAGGTGCCTTGAAGCATTTGCGAAGTTGAGACACATGGAAGACATCATGAACATTTGCAAAGTTGGAAGGGAGCTCGAGCTGATAGGCTAGATCGCCTCTTTTGCCAAGAATCTTGAAAGGCCCGACGTATCTAGGAGCAAGCTTTCCTTTGATACCGAACCTTTGGGTTCCTTTCATCGCAGAAACTCGGAGATAGACATGATCACCGATGTCGAAAGCCAAATCACGATGCTTTCCGTCATAGTAGCTCTTCTGACGCGACTGAGCGGCCTTGAGATTCTCACGTATGACTTTGCACATTTCTTCGGCTTCTGAGATCAAGTCATTGCCAAGAAGTTGGCGTTCGCCTGTTTCAGACCAGTTGAGAGGGGTACGGCACTTTCTGCCATAGAGAATTTCAAAAGGTGCTTTGCCTGCACTTGCTTGAAAGCTGTTGTTGTAAGAGAACTCGGCAAATGGAAGACAGTCTTCCCATTTCATGCCGAAGGAGATGACACAGGCTCTGAGCATATCTTCTAGGATCTGATTCACACGCTCGACTTGGCCACTAGTCTGAGGATGAAAGGCAGTGCTGAACCTGATCTTCGTGCCCATGGCGGACTGAAAGGAGTCCCAGAACCTTGATGTGAACAAGCTGCCACGGTCTGAGGATATCACTTGAGGAATGCCATGTAGGGACACAATTCTGGAAGTGTACAGCTCTGCAAGTTGAGCTGCATTGATTGATTCTTTGACTGGAAGAAAGTGAGCGACTTTGGTAAGCTTGTCAATCACCACAAAGATAGCATCATTGCCTCGCTTGGATTTAGGAAAACCAGTGACAAAGTCCATTTCAATGTGGTCGAACTTCCACTCAGGAATAGGAAGAGGTTGGAGAAGACCGGCTGGACGTTGATGTTCTGCTTTCACTCTTCTGCATACATCACATTCATTCACGAATTGGGCAATTTCCCTTTTCATGCGTGTCCACCAGTAAGATTGCTTGAGGTCTTGGTACATCTTGGAACTGCCAGGATGAATGGAAAGGAGAGAGTCA
Organism: Secale cereale; assembly: GCA_902687465.1. Lineage (NCBI taxonomy): Eukaryota > Viridiplantae > Streptophyta > Magnoliopsida > Poales > Poaceae > Secale > Secale cereale. The sequence continues at coordinate 199,166,861 of LR738711.1, forward strand.
TGAGCTTCTTCCATTATGAGCTTCCTGAGATCACCTTTGGGAACAACGAGTCTGTCCTCGAAGAACAAGGTATCTCTCTCATCAACACGGAAGCACTTATATTTTGGAGTGCCCTTTGCAATCCCATGTTTCACCTTCTTCACCATGGTATCACTGAGCTGGGCCTCACGGACTTGATCTTCCAAGGTAGGAGCAATTTGGAGATTTGCAAGAAAACCCTGCGGAACAACCTGGAGGTTGAGCTTCCTGAAAGCTTCACAAAGCTCAGGCTGGTACGGCTTGATAAGAAGGCTGTTGCAATATGCCTTTCTGCTCAAAGCATCTGCAATCACATTCGCCTTGCCTGGAGTGTATTCAATGCTGGGGTTGTACTCTTGGATCATCTCGGCCCAACGAGTCTGGCGGAGGTTCAGATGCGGCTGTGTGAAGATGTACTTCAAGCTCTTGTGATCAGTGAAGATGTCGACCTTTCTGCCCAACAACAGATGTCTCCACGTAATCAGAGCATGTACCACAGCTGCTAGCTCGAGATCATGTGTGGGATAGTTCTTCTCAGCTGGCTTTAGCTGACGAGAAGTGTATGCCACAATTCTCTTCTCTTGCATAAGCACACCACCAAGGCCTTGAAGAGAAGCGTCACAGAACACTTCATAGGGCTTGGATTCATCTGGAGGAATCATAACTGGAGCGGAAACAAGCTTCTCTTTGAGGGTTTTGAATGCCACTTCACATTCTGGAGACCAAAAGTATTTGACATTCTTCTGAAGGAGGTTGGAAAGAGGCTTGGCAATCTTGGAGAAGTTCTCCACAAATCTTCTGCAATAGCTGGCAAGACCCAGAAAACTGCGGAGCTGCTTGACGTTCTGAGGAGCTTCCCAGTTGACAATTGCTTCAACTTTCTCGGGATTAACCGCAATACCGTCAGCTGAGATTATGTGGCCCAGGTACAAAACCTTATCAAGCCAAAACTCGCACTTTGAGAATTTGGCATAGAATTTATGCTCTCGGAGTCGATCAAGAACCAGTCGCAAGTGCTTTTCGTGATCTTCTTCATTCTTGGAAAACACCAGAATATCATCCAGATACACAAGCACGAATTCGCCAGTATAGGGGTTGAAGATGTAATGCATCATCCTTGAAAAGGTAGGAGGAGCATTGGCGAGACCGAAGGACATGACGGTATACTCATATGAACCGTAGCTCGTTCTGAAGGCCGTCTTGGGAATGTCTTCCTCGCGAATGCGAATTTGATGATAGCCCATTCGGAGGTCAAGCTTAGAGAACACTTTAGCTCCTTTGAGCTGCTCAAAGAGTTCGTTGATGTTGGGGAGCGGATACTTGTTCTTAATCGTCTTCTTGTTCAATGGCCGGTAGTCAACACAGAGACGCTCCGTGCCATCTTTCTTCTTGACAAATAAGACACCACAGCCCCACGGAGATGTACTCGGTCTGATGAGACCCATACTCTCCTGCTTATCAAGCTGCTTCTTCAATTCCTTCAATTCATCCGGAGAGAGCTTGTAAGGACGCCGGCAAGCAGGTTCGGTGACCGGCTCGAGTTCAATGACAAACTCCACCTGACGGTGTGGAGGCATGCCTGGAAGATCTTCTGGAAAGACGTCTTGATATTCGTTCACCACTGGAATTTGCTCTATGGCATTAATTTCACCCTTATCATTAAGAGAGAAAAGCCGAATAGTATTATCCCTGGAGGCGAAGATAATCACATCATCATCAGAATGAGTCAATTTGACTTCCTTTTGAGCACAATCAATGTGAGCATCATGCTGAGAAAGCCAATCCATTCCGAGGATGAGGTCGATATCAGAATGACCAAGAACCACCGGAGAAGCCAAAAATCGATAATCACCCATGCGAATAGAAATATCCGGAACAATTGTGTTGGAAGTCATTTGCAAACCCGGAGAAATAATCTTCAAAGGTCTAGGAATCCTCTCCGGAACCAATTCATGCTTAGCAACAAAAGGTCTTGAAATGAAGGACAAAGATGCACCCGAATCAAACAACACTTTAGCTGGAAAAGAGTTCACTGAGAGGTTACCCAAAATGACATCAGAAGAGTTCTCTGCTTCAGCTGCACTCATCAGATTGACCCTAGCAGACTTTGGATCATGCTTGACAATAGCTGAACTCATAGGAGGAGGAGGTGGAAGACGCTTCGGATTCGCACATCTGTTTGCATAATGACCCTTCTGGCCACACTTGTTGCACACCACTTCAGAGAGAGGACGGAAATGAGAGCCACTGGACTTGGAGCCTTGAGACTGAAACTGCTTCTTCGACTGGTTGCTTGGGTTGGGTGGGTGGGAGAAACCACGACCACTAGAGTTCTTGTTGTTGGAGTTGTTGAAGTTGTTGTATGGAGCTCGAATCACTGGAGGAGGAGGAAGCCAGAATTTCTGTTGTTTCGCAGCCAACTGAGACGATGAGGAAGAGTGAACAGCATCTCGAATTCTCTTCTTAGAAGCCTCCATCTTGAGCTGAGCTGCTTCTTGTTTCAAAGCCATGTTATAGAACTTATCGAATTCGTCTGGCTCAAACAAAGTGAGAGCAAGCTGAAGTTCATCTTTGAGACCTCCACGGAACTGATAGATTTTACTCTTTGCATCAGGAATGTCTTGCTTTGCATAGCGAGCGAGGTTTTGGAACTTGACATTATACTGATAGACTGACATGGAGCCCTGCTTGAGGTTGCGGAATTGCTCACGCATACCCTCGATAACACTTGTAGGAATGTGGTGCGAGCGGAAATCCTTGCAGAAATTCTCCCAAGAGATCACTTGACCCGGCCTTGAGTCTTTGTACTGCTGCCACCAGTCAGCTGCTTGATCTTTCAGTTGGAAGGCTGCAAACTTCACATAGTCATCTTCTTTCATGTTACTGCACTCAAAATGCTTCTTGATATCGGTTAGCCAATCTTCAGCATCAAGAGGGTCGACACAGTAACTGAAAGCTTTAGGATTGTTGACCAAGAACTGGTTGAGGGTAGCATGGTGCTGCTGGAAGAAGTTGCCTTGATTCACTGGAACGCCCTGATTAGCTTGATTAGCTTGCATAGCTTGCATTTGCTGCATCATCTGCATCATCAACTGAGTGTTCTGAGCAGTAGTCTGCATAATTGCTCTCCAAGCCTCAGGCGGAGGAGGAGGTGAAGGAGGACGTTCTGGAACCTGTTCACCCTCTGGGTTGGCGTTCGGAACCCTTTTCGGAGCCATCCTGTAAGAGATGACCACGAATCAGCAATTGATTGACAAAAGGAATAAGCTGAATCAATGGAATGAATTGCAACAAGTCTTCACAATAATCATTCGAACAATAAGAACGAATGAAATCATCCGAACAAGAGGAACGAATGAATTTCTCAGTTAATTGATAACATCATCTTCACGAGAAGCCACATAGGGAACAAAAGGATAAAATAAGAAAAACAACAAGGTACGGAAAGGAACAAACACAAGAGAGGAGTTTCGTTCTAACATCTTTGTGCTGAAAGCATATGAACGCGTTACGAAAAGGTTTTGCAATCCCCGGAGCAGCATAGCCAAGGACCCTTTAAGATACAACTCCTGATAGTAACCTCGGTCATATAACCCCTTCACTCGATGTCGAACCCCGAACTCACTAACCTGCATTCGTTGGAAGAATGCCTACGATCTACTGGATAAAACCCACCTATAGTTTTCCGAAAGATTCCAGTTATGCAATCAGGTGTTGGGGATACACGGGAAGCACCGTGCAATCAACTCTAACCTACATCCAGGTGTATCCATCCTTCAACACATAACCAGTCTTTCTCGGAAACTGTGTACCTCGGACCTTCGAAAAGCATCCACTATAACAAGCTATGGCAATACTCCCGAACTACCTCCCCAGTACTGGGTGATGTCGGGGTTATCTTGCCACTGGCCGTATAGGGGAGATTTTCGATGTCGGCCGTCTTAAGTATTTAGTACTGTCGCGATATGCTTGTTACAATGATACCCCGAAGCTCAACTCCTCGGTAACAGGAGGCATCCAGAACAATATCCTTGTCACAAGAACATCGAAACAATCCCAGAATACTCGCGGGATTCCTAAAAAAATTTTGTGCAAATTTTGAAGATAGGAGAGACAAGAGTAGACGTCAGGAGTCCTCACCAGAGAGAAAGGGGATGAGAAGACAAGAGTAGACGTCAGGAGTCCTCACCATAACCGGGGACACAGCTAATCATGATCAGTTTGTACACTCTGTAGAGGTTTGTGCACTTTTCCCCACAAGACTCGATCGCCTCCGTTTGGTTTCTCGCACTGCATGGTGTTTGAGAAACGGATGACCGAGACACAGTCTTTCCGAAGAGGTCCCCTTAACCAGATAGATAGGCCGGTACACCTACAAAACCCAACTACATCTGCTAGCCCATCATGGAAAGGTTTCCCACAACTTACTCAACTATGCCAGAGCCCATATTGGCATGTGGCTGCACACGGAAGTTTCTAGTATGAAAAATCTCATGATCCCTTTGAGCCTGGATGGCGGTCCAAAAGAAAAACAGGCAATCCTGGAATACCCAGATGCCTCAATCCACTCAGATGTGTATTAATGTTGCCACCTTAAGTTGAACCATTAATTAAAAACTCACATCTGTCATGGATTTCACTCACCCAATCCACGTCTACGAGCATAGCATGTCCTAACAGCAAACGTAGAAGTATCTCCCAAAGGTTTGAATGTAATGTAGGTAATAGGTACTACCTCAATCTACTTCCCAATACCACAAGTTAATTAATCCTACTCATGCAATGTGTGAGGGTTTGACTAATGCAATGAAAACTGGGTAATTGGAAAGCATGATCAAAGTGTTACTTGCCTTGCTGATGATCCGTAAAACCTAGAGACTCAAAGTAGCAAGCGGCGCACTCCGGGTACTCTATCGCAATCAAACAAACAAGCATACAATAAGTACTTAACTAATGCACGGGTAAAACGCAAATAAGAGATCTAACCAGAAAGTTCAACTTAAGAACTCCGGTTTGCAAAAAGAATCAACTCGAAAGAAGCAACGAAACTCAAACTGCAAAAGAAGCGAGCTCCGAATTACTAGTTGGCCTAAAGTCAAATTTTACAGTAGCCAAAACTTTGTTCAAGTGGATCTAACGTAAAGAGGGCTTCGAGACGAAGATCTGGGATTTTGAATCACCTGATTCCGACTCTCGAGCGAAAAGAAAAATGAAAAACAAGATCATGGCAGAAATCGCGATCGGAATAACCGCGGATAAATACCCCGAAAAAGAAAAACGACGAACAGGCTAACGAACGAACGTTCGCTGTCTGCGGTTAACTAACGAAAACCGTTCGTTAAAACGAACGTACGGACGAACGTCCGCTAATTAGCTAAACCGAAAAAAACTGAACCGATCTATTCTAAAAAAAATAGATCTAGGTTTTCCTAAATAAAACCGATCGGTTAACCGAACAAAAAACTAACTACCTGTAATGCCCAGGATGGAGTTATACCTCCTACGTGTCGAGGCACGACTTAAAGGCATAAGTCCATCCTAGAATGATCTCAAGTTTGGTAATCTTTGCACAACTCATGTAAAAGAGGGGATAGTAAACTGAAAATAGTTGGCTTACACTCGCCACGTCACAGAATTACAGTACAAGTCTCAAACATCATACAAAGAGCACTACAACCCTCTAAGGGCAAAAGCCAAATGTCAAAGTACCAAACTCAGATAAATAAACCACAGGCGGATCGAATCCTAGTAAGAGACTCCACTACTGATCGTCCGGGTAGCGCACATAGTACCGACTACGCTCCTCGTCGTACTCCCAATCCAGCTCGGTGCCATCACCTGGATAGCTCACAGCTGGACCTGCATCTGGTGTGTGAAGTAACTGTGATCCACAGAGGACTCAGCAATCCCGTTCCCGGGTAACAGAACTATTTAAGCCTTTAGGTGAGGGAAAGGCTGAAGAAAAGAATAAGTCTGCAGCAGCAACTAGCATCTAGCTTACGCAAGTGAGAGCGAGAAGAGAAGGCATCGGCGAGAAGTGATCACGAAGTGATCCTAGCTACAAGCTCACAAGCATAACCCCTCCGTGTTCAACTCCCGAATCCCTATTCGGAAATTGACTGTCACGGAACACACGCTGGTAGTGTATTAGTAACATTGTGTCAAGTTTTCTACAACCGGAATTAACAAGCTCCCATCTGCCACATAACCGCGGGCACGGCTTTCGAAAGTTCAAACCCTGCAGGGGTGTTCCAACTTGACCCATTACGAGCCCACGATCCGCGGAGTCGCAACTCCAAAGTGGGAAGACCCGAGTATCCTCGGAATCCCGTGCTCAAAATATACCGAGCTAAGGTAAGGCTAATCCAGCAAATCCTCCCGGCGTGTCGACACCCTGATAGTAGCCGCGCGTATCTAGGTCTCAGGACACGTCCGGATGAGCGCTACGTACAGATACCGAAGACCCCAGCGAACTGGGTAGTATCCGCAAGTGACTCTGGTTTGGACCAACACTCAAGTCGAGCACTGGCCCAGGGGGTTGAATTAATTAAGCCTCGGGTTAATTACTCCCTCAGAAAGTTTTTAGTTGTTTAGGCAAATAGTACCAAGGTTGGGACTTGCTGGAAAAGACTTAGCACTTAGCGGTTTATCGAGGGGGTCCCATACACCCCAACCGTGTTAGGAACGCATAATCAAGGAACATAAAACCGGCTTATACGGATCCTAACGGCATGAGTGGAACAAAACACCAAGCAAAAGGCTTAGCCTTCCACCCTTGCCAAATATATAGGTGATTTCATTTTAAGCATTTAGATAGTGTGATATAACCCAACCAAACTTCAACATGGAGCAAGCATCTTCACTTCACCTGCAACTAGCAACGCTATAAGAAGGGCTGAGCGAAGCGTACTTAGCCAAGCAACGGTTTGCATAGGTAGGGTGGTTAAACATGGCAATTGGTTACAAGTAGGAGGCTGACAAGAAGATCATGGGCATCGAGGCAAAACTATAGATCGAGACTACTAGCAATAGGCAAAGATAGTAATGTTATCGGGGTTCGGTCATCTTGCCTGAAGAGAAGTCGTTCGGATCGTAAGAAGGGTCCTCGTGCTCAACCTCGTTGGAAACCTCGTGCTCAACTTCGTACCCGGTCTCAGCTTCCGGCTCTAAACAAAACAATCACACCAAGCACCAATCAACAAGATGCAATGCGCACTCGAGAAACATGTATGCATGATGGATGCACTAAGGATGCACACGGAGCACGTAAAACATCACTCAAGCAAAACACCTCAAAACAAGATAACAATCTGATATTATTAATCTACACGGAAAAACAAACAAGTTTGATATAAGATTCGCTGAAATCGGAGTTACGGGCTAAAAGTTATGCCCGAAACAAGATTTGAGCGAAAGCTGAAAATTACAGCAACATAGCATCTTTGGAGCTCAAAATAATTAAGCTACAGCACCCAAAAAGCATGGAAAAGGACATTAACACAAACTAGACATATAGTACAGCAACTAGGTCCAAAGTGCACCCCCAACGGAGTCACGGATCAATAGCAATGATCTTGGACATATTGAACTTTGAAATAAAATTCTGGCAGCAGAATTTTATTGAAACTTTAGAGCAAAAGATAAACATGCTACAGCCACTCAAATGGACATGTGAGGACATGGATGGAAATACAACAATATATACTACAAGGAACAATCAAAATCCACCCCAAAACTAACATGCTTTGTCCTAGAACATCACACGAACATGGCATCGGAACGTTACAGATTTCAGACTTAGTGAAAAATCACTAAGTCCCAAAACAGCAATATCATCATAGCATCAAAAAGAGCATGTTTAAGTCACCTCGAAACTAAACATGGCAAAGGGTAAGCACCTCATCAAAATACATATGACGGTGATCCCGAAACACACAAGCATGCATCGTTGAGGTGAACACAACGATTGCAACGAGCTCAACAAGATGGCATTTCATAACAAGTGAAAACACCTTATATGAGCATGGCACTTTGCAACGATGATAACAAGACAATAATAAATCTACCATGCAACCTATCACAAGCATCACGTAGTTCGTGGCAAGACGAACACGTGGACATGTCATTTGCATCGTTTGGACAAACGAGCTAAAAGATATCACATGTCAAAGGTGGCATGAAAATAACACATAACAGCAGTTTATATCATGATGCACTCTTGCAACAGCAAAACAAGTGTCAAGATGATATCTAACATGCATGACAACAACAGGTAAAATGTAGAGGACATCTCCACGAACATCTGGACATATTACACGCGCAAAACGGAGCAACAGGCACAAAGTTAGAGCAGTTCAAAGTTAGCATAACAGATTGACAGATCTGGGGACTTAGTGGAAATAGAGTCAACCTTAGCAGATCTGGAACAGGAAAAAAAAAACGGAGCGGGCCGGCGGCTGGAACTGGCCCGGCACTGTGCGGAGGCAGAGGCGGCGGCCCGGCGCGGAGGCGGCCCACCCGGCGCGCGGCGGCTGGGCCCGCGGAGCGGCTGCGAGGCCCGACGGGGCGAGCGGGCGCCTGGCGCGGGGCGGCGGCCTGCGGCCCAGGTGGCGCTGGAGCTTCGGGCCACTCCAGGCCGAACGGAGCGGGAGGCCCACGGGGCGATATGCGGCCCGGCGAGGCGAGCGACGATGCGAGGCGAGGCGCCGGCTGGGAGGCGGTGTACGGGCCGTGGCGAGGTGGCCTGCTGGCGGACAAGTGAAGGAAGCTGGGCCGACGGGAGCGCTCGGTCGCAGACGACGCAGTCGCCCGAGCGGGGAGCCGGCGCGCCCGCTGGCGTTGACCCGCGCGATGGGATCGAGGAATCCCGGCGGCTGGCTGCCTCGTACTGCGGCTGTTACTTCGAAGGATACGCTGGATCCTCTCGGGATCTGGTGGAAAAAGGAAAAAAAAAAGGGAAGGGGATCTAGAGGAGGAAGAAGAAGGGGATAGGGATGCCAAAATAGACCTAGAGGGGGCTATAAATAGCAGTTTTGCTAGGGTTTGGAGACTAGGGGTGTTTAGGAGCCCTCCGATCGTGATCCAACGGATCCAATCACGGGGATAGAATAAAAAGGCCTAGGAGGAGATAACAGACTGCGGTAGGGGTGTTTACGGGACACGAAGTGAAGGCACATCGGACCCACACGAGCAACGGATGGAAAAGTCAACGGATTCCAAACGAGACGAGATTTGAGAGGCGGGTTGCACACAACAAAACAACAACACACAAAACAACCTCGCGGCACACCGGTAACGTAAAACGCCCGAACAACAAAGTAGGCCTACGGGACGTCACGGACACGTGAGGGAGCTCCGGAACACGAAACGGACAACGGGAAGGAACGCCACGAACCGGATGCAACCCACAACACAAATGCAATGCAATGCACATGTCTACATGATATGAATGAATGCCACACACTCACACAACAAAATGACAAAAGCCCGAAAGACAAGAACCTGAAATGGAAATAGATGAAGCCGGAGATATATTATATACCCAAAAGGGAAAGTATTACATCCGGGGCATTACACTACCTCGAACTCCGGCGAACTCCGGCGGTCTCCGGCGAGGGGCGGCGGCGGCGGCTGCGGGCTAGCGGCGGGGCGGCGGAAATACGCGTTTTTCAAAACTAACGAAAGAAATACCAAACGGACTCCAAAATTCCCGAAATAAATTTTCACCGTCCTCTAATAATATTTAGGACAAAATGAACATTTTTCCCGGACCTAAATGCAATTTTGAAAAACTCGTATTTTTCCTATGCAAATAAATCCAGAAAAAATACCAAAATTGATTTTAATATTTTTCCTCCAATATTTCTGTTATTTTGGAGAAGTCATATTATCTCCGCTCATATTTTGTTTTTAGAAATATTTTTAGGACAGAAAAATAATTAGAATCACACTGTCCTCGTACCGGTATTCGAGCGAACTCAAATATGAAAACGGTAAAATTCCCAACTCTCTCCGTAGGTCCTTGAGTTGCTTAGAATGTCGAGGAATGCCACGAACAAAAATGCAAAAACTTGCAATGCAATTATGATCTATGTATAACATTCCAAATTGAAAATTTGGGATGTTACATTAATTCCAACTCGTCCCCGAGTAGGTAAATGATAAAAGAAATAATTTATGAAGTGTGAATGCTAGCAAAGTGCATAAGTTTGATCAATGATAATTTTATCATGATAAATTAGCAAATGAATTTTTTTATGTGGAATGTTACCTATCGTATTCATCATATACTCTTTCTTTATAGCATGGACAATTGGACTTTTATATGGTTCAAAGCAATAGTCTAGTTTTGACATGAGGACTTTAATACTCAAGCATACGAACAAGCAACCATGTCTTTCAAAATATCAATGCTAAAATAAGTTATCCCTAGCCCATCATGCTCAACCATTGATACATACATGAAACACACTCGCATATTAACTACACCCAATACTAAAGTACGATCAAAGTGCCTCCTGGATGGTGCTTTATGAGAGACGATGGAGACTCCAATTCAAAATAAAAATTGTATAAAGTAAAAGAAAGGCCCTTCGCAGAGGGAAGTAGGGATTTGTAGAGGTGCTAGAGCTCAAAGCTTTAAATTGAGAGATAAAATTATTTTGGGTGGCATACATTTCTCACCAACGAAAATGACTTAGAGTTCTCAACACTTTCCATGCTAGATATATCATAGGCGGTTCCCAAACAAAAAATAATTTTATTCCTTTTTCCACCAAACTTTCACAAGCCATGGCTAACCGTATCCACGAGTGCCTTCCATGCCAACACTTCCCAAGGAATTTATTATTTGACAACATAAAGTAAATTCATTTTCTCATTTTGATACTGGGCATCCCTAATACCTTTGCCTTACTCTCGTGCAATGGCAAGTGAATAAACACTCATCGTGAGAATAACACATCTAGCATGGAAAATATTAGCCACCCCTCACCACCTCGCAAGCGGTACGAGCACACAAAAGAGAAATTTATTTTGAAAATTATAGATGGCACATACAAATTTTCTTAGAATGGCAAAGGAATACCGCATATAGGTAGGTATGGTGGACTCGTGTGGCAAAACTGGTTTAAAGGATTTAGGATGCACAAGTAGTGATCATACTTAGTGAAAAATGAAGGCTAGCAAAAGATTGGGAAGCGACCAACCAAGAAACGAATAATCTCATAAGAGAGCATTAAGCATAATTAACACCGAATAATGCACCATAAGTAGGATGTAATTTCATTGCATGACTATTGACTTTCGTGCTTGCATAGGGAATCACAAACCTTAACACCAATATTCTTACTAAATCACAATTACTCATCAACATGAGTCACATATCACATCATCATATCTCAAAACTATTACAAGGAATCAAGTTTATTTTGTCCAATGATCTTCATGAAAGTTTTTATTATATCTTTCTTGGATAGCTATCACTTTGGGACTAATTTTCATGTGTTGCTTTTGATAAGCTCAAACAAATATAAGTGAAGAACATGAGCACAATATTTTATTCTCTCAAATTAATATAAGTGAAGCAAGAGATAATTTCTACAAAAATAATAAAGCACACCGTGCTCAAAAAGATATAAGTGGGGCACTAGAGAAAATGACAAACTACTCCAAAAAGATATAAGTGAAGATGAAGCGAGTAGTTATGTAAATATGTAGCTATGTGAAGACTCTCTTTTTTATTTAAAAATTTCAGATCTGAGTATTTTATTCTAACAACAAGAAAAACAAAATAAAATGACATTTCAAGAATAGCACATCTCATGTAAAGAAGAAAAAACTTAGGATCAGCCGATGCTAAACGATAATTGTTGATGAAGAAAGGTGGGATGCCTACCGAGTCATCCCCAAGCTTAGATGCTTGAGACTTCTTGAAATGTTAACTTTGGATGCCTTGGGTATCCCCAAGATTGAGCTCTTGTGTTTTCTTCATTCCTCTTATATCACGGTTTCCCTAAATCTTAAAAACTTTATCCATACATAACTCAAAAAGAACTCGTGAGATAAGTTAGTATAAATCAATGCAATTACCGTAACATCCCCTACCGTAGAAAATCAATAAAATTAGAATTTAACATTGCATACTAAATGACTCTGCATATTTAATAGTCATATCCTTAAATAGAATCATAAAACATGCAAACATATGCAAACAATGCAAACATAACAGCAATCTATCTAAACATGATAGTCTGTAAAGAATGCAAGAGCATCCATACTTCCATAACTCAAAAGATTCTGAAATTTTAACATGTTGTAGGAAATTTATCATAGCTTGCTATGCAAAAAGTTTCAACCTTTTACCACTTTCTTACTTTTCGCGGGAATTTTTACAACAGCGACAAACTTTCTGTTTTCAAACAACAACATATAGACTTGCAAAATAAGCATGGTAAAGGCTATCATTGACACTTTTATTAAAATAAAAGATACAAAACATTATTCTAAATACCATAAAGCAAATCAAAACAAAAGAAAATTACTCTCCAAGCAAAACTCATATCATGTGACTAATAAAAATATAGCTTCAAGTGAGGTTACCGATAATGTTGGAGACGAAAGAGGGGGTGCCTTCCGGGGCATCCCCAAGCTTAGTTGCGTGGTTGTTCCTTGAATATTAGCTTGGGGTGCCTTGAGCATCCCTAAGATTAGGGTGTTGCCACTCCTTATTCTCATCATATCGACATCTCACCCAAAACTTGAAAACTTCAATCGCAATAAACTTAACAAAACTTCGTGAGATGGGTTAGTATGATCAAACAAATCGTTCACTTTGGGTACTGCCAAAGACAATATTCATAATTGTTCTCACACAATGCCTACTGTAGCATATCATTTCTACAATTTATATTGATCAATATAAGCCATATAAACTAGAAAACAAGCAAACTATGCATTGAAAACAGAATCTGTCAAAAACAGAACAGTTTGTAATGATCTGGACAACCACCATACTTATTCAACTCTAATAATTCTGAAACATTAGGACAATGTAGGAAATTTGTTTATCAATCATGTGTCAAAATTTCAGCTAATTATCAGGTTCCAGTGATTTATAGAATTTTCTGCACTGGGAGCAAAACTTTTTGTTTTTGCACAGAATCAAATCAACTATCATCCACACTATCCCAAAAGCTTCACTTGCCACTTTATTGAAACAAAACATGTAAAACATGATTACTACATTATATTAACCATCTTAACACACAAAAACAGTATGGGTAAGTGTTGGGTTGTCTCCCAACAAGCGCTTTTCTTTAATGCCTTTTAGCTAGGCATGATGAATTCAATGTTGCTCACATAAAAAGATAAAGATTGAAACACAAAGAGAGCATCATGAAGAATATGACTAGCGCATTTAAGTCTAACCCACTTCCTATGCATAGGGATTTTGTGAGAAAACAATTTATGGGAACAAGAATCAACTAGCGTAGGAAGGCCAAACAAGCAAAACTTCTGCCGGAGTGCCCCAAGATTTCTACCGGAGAAACAAAGACAAGAACATGCATCAACCCATATGCATAGATTAGCCCAATGTCACCTCGGGAATCGTGAGTTGACTGCCAAACGCGCATCAGGTGAATTAGTATGATACACCATTGTCACCACGAGTATTCATAGCAAGACATACATCAAGTGTTCTCAAATCCATAAAAGTATTCAATCCAAAGAAATCTCAATGGGAAAACTCAATTCATCACAACAGGATGGAGAGGGGAAAACACCATATGATCCGACTATATTAACAAAGCCCGCGATACATCAAGATTGTGCATCTCACGAACACGAGAGAGAGAGAGAGAGAGAGAGAGAGAGAGAGAGAGAGATATTAAACACATAGCTACTGGTACAAACCCTCAGCCCCGAGGGTGGACTACTCCCTCCACATCATGGTGGCCGCCGGGATGATGAAGATGGCCACCGGTGATGATTTCCCCCTCAGTTAGGGTGCCGGAAAGGGTCTAGATTGGTTTTTCATGGACTACAAAGGCTTGCAGCGACGGAACTTCTGATCTAGGGTTATTTCTGATGGTTTCTCTATTTATAGGATTTTTGTGTCGTTCTCATGTCCGGATGGGCCTCGAGGTGAGCACAACCCACCGGGGCACCAGTGGCCAACCAGGTGCTCCCTAGTGGGTAGTGCCCTCCTCGTGGCTCTTCTGGCCCTCCCACGATCTCTTTTGTTCCCAAAAAAATTGTCAAAAAGTTTCAGCTCATTTGGAGAACTTTCATTTCTGCACAAAAAACAACACCACGATTAGTTCCATGCAAATCATATCAGAACCATATAAAATTGTTATAAACATTGCATGAATACTTCATAAATTATAGCTTCATTGGAGACGTATCACTCTCCAGAACCACACTCACTTGACTAATACCCTTGAAGCATATCCTTCTTGGAAATTGATGTCAAAGGGAGAGAGAGATGCACATCAAAGCTTGTCTTCACAAAGAGACACACACAGAGAGGGAGAGAGATAGCATCAAAGCTTATACTAAAGTGAGATTCACAATCTTAAGAGGAGAGAATCCATATGTCTTTAAGAGGGGAGAGACATGTCAGTTATTTCATTTGAGCCTACCTTGCTATAATTTCTTTTTTACTCTGATAAGTTATTTTGCTCTGAGGAGATTCTTAATAAATTTCCTAAAGCTTGCTCTAATTTTATCTCACCCTACCTACTCCCATTATCCAATGCTAGATTCCAGGGGAGAGGAAGTCTATGTTTAGAAAAAAAAATCCTTGGAAATACATTACGAATCCTTAACTCTTTGGGGACATGCCTATAGTTAAAAGAAGTACTCACTTTGTGATACTCACCACTTACATGTCATCCCAGTCTTGGTATTCTTATGGATCTTGAAGTCTCTTTCTTGTTTGAAGTTATCTTGTGTTATCTAACCCTAATTTCTCAAGCTTTCTTCTTCTTCAAGAATTTATTCAAGGACCACAAGGTAAGTATATGCATCTCACTCGTGTGCATGATGATCTCTTGCTTTTGCATATACTATTTGCAAGAGGGAATCAAAAAACATGAAGGTACATCTCTCATTACTTTTTTATCTGATGCATATGGTCAAGGTACATGTAACTCATCACTTACTCTGTCATGTTGTCCATTCACATGTCTTCAAAATTCTATCATTACATGATTGCACACATGTAGGGGGAGCTCATGCAAGTTACATGTTTCTTCAAAGCTTTACTTACTAGTCTTCATATCATTCACTTGAAGATTTGATGTATGTTATCATCAATTACCAAAATGGGGGAGATTGAAAGCACAAGTGCTCCCTTGATGGTTTTGGTAATTAATGTCAACATATCTTTTGTTGGACTGATAGTTTTATCTAGTATATTTCAGACAAGTTCAACATTGGCATGGCAAGGACAAGAGGATGTGGACCCCTTCAAAATACCAAGGACATGGATTGACAGAAGCTCAAGACTCTACATTTTTGGTTAAGTGATCCAAGATCACAATTAGTCCATAGGAAAGCCAATACTATTAAAAGGGGGTGATGTTGCGATGATCATCTTGTTGCTCAAGTTCTTAGTGATTGATACGTCCATTTTGCATCATGCTTTTATGTTGATATTTATTGCACTATGGGTTGTTATTACACATTATGTCACAATACTTATGCCTTTTATCTCTTATTTTACAAGGTTTACATGAAGAAGGAGAATGCCGGCAGCTGGAATTCTTGGCTGAAAAGGAGCAAACATTGGAGACCTATTCTGTACAACTCAAAAAGCCCTGAAACTCCACGAAACTCCGTTTCAGAAAATTTAAAAAATATCTGGCGGAAGAAGTACAGGAGGGGGGCCACCCACCGTCCACGAGGGCAGGGGACGCCCCCTGGGCGCGCCCCTGCCTCGTGGGCAACCTGGCAGCCCCTCGATGCCCATCTTCTGCTATATGAGGTGTTTTGACCTGGAAAAAATCATAAGGAGGCTTTCAGGACGAAGCGCCGCCGTCTCAAGGCGGAACCAATCTAGGGCTCTGGCGGAGCTGTTCTGCCGGGGATACTTCCCTCCGAGAGGGGGAAATCATCGCCATCATCATCACCAACAACTCTCCCATCTTGGGGAGGGTTATCTTCAGCAACATCTTGACCAGCACCATCTCCTCTCAAACCCTAGTTCATCTCTTGTATCCAATCTTGTATAAAAACCTCAGATTGGTACATGTAAGTTGCTAGTAGTGTTGATTACTCCTAGTAGTTGATGCTAGTTGGTTTACTTGGTGGAAGATCATATGTTCAGATCCATTATGCATATTAATACCCCTCTGATTATGAACATGAATATGCTTTGTGAGTAGTTATGTTTGTTCCTGAGGACATGGGAGAAGTCTTGCTATAAGTAGTCATGTGAATTTGGTATTCGTTCGATATTTTGATAAGATGTATGTTGTCTTTCCTCTAGTGGTGTTATGTGAATGTCGACTACATGACACTTCACCATTGTTTGGGCCTAGAGGAAGGCATTAGGCAGTAATAAGTAGATGATGGGTTGCTAGAGTGACAGAAGCTTAAACCCTAATTTATGCGTTGCTTCGTAAGGGGTTGATTTGGATCCATATATTTCATGCTATGGTTAGCTTTACCTTAATACTTCTTTTGTAGTTGCGGATGCTTGCAATAGAGGTTAATCATAAGTGGGATGCTTGTCCAAGTAAGGGCAGCACCCAAGCACTGGTCCAACAACATACCAAATTATCAAAGTAACGAACGTGAATCATATGAACGTGATGAAAACTAGCTTGACGATAATTCCCATGTGTCCTCGGGAGCGCTTTCCTTCATATAAGAGTTTGTCAAGCCTTGTCCTTTGCTACAAAAAGGATTGGGCCATCTTGCAGCACCTTATTTACTTTTACTGTTTATTACTTGTTACCAATTACCTTATGACAAAACTATCTGTTACCGATAATTTCAGTGCTTGCAGAAAATACCTGATGGGCCTCGAACCCCTCGTTGGTTACAACAAGTGGAAGGTGTAAGATGCAGTATGTAGAAGTGTTTTCCCTTAGCAAAGATGCCAAGGATCGAATCCCCAGAGACTCCTAGGTTCAACAAGTAGGTGTCAACTGCTAACGGCGCAATTAGCAATCAACGTGGACCTGCACACAGATACAAATAACTTTGCTCCCAACAAGTACAAAGAGGTTGTCAACCCCTCCGGCCTTGTAGTTCACAAAGGATTAAAATCAATGATAGTAGTGATAGATAATGTTTTGCAATAGTAAATAATAGCGAAAAGTAAATAGCTGATGTGATCAATGATGGTAATATGGACCGGAGTCACATGATGTTCACTAGTGATGTCTCTCTCCCAAAAGACGATAAAACAACTTTGTGAGGTAAACGAATTACAGCTGGGCAATTGACAGGACCACGAACGCAAACCAATGCTGACTACATTGCAAGAAAGGTTGAGGTTCAAAGCATGGGCGGTACGCCAAAGTAAGTAGACCGAAATCCATCAATATCTACTACTAATCATCCACCTTGAGATATCTATCCAGAACATCTCGCTGGTATTAAGTTGCGAGTCCCACCCATAGTGTAAACTCAAAGCAACAGACAACTGCATTAAAAGAACTTTGCGTAACGTAAACAATCCTTGCACCCGCGGGCACAAGCACCGTTGTTTTCCCCCTTGTGGTAACAGCACATCCCCTAGACTCATGTTTCTGTCACTCAAGCTAGTCATCGAGGGGCATGAACCCATAATCAAGCACAACGTTCCCTCTTGGAGTCACTACGTATTACTTGGCCAAAGCAATAAATAACAACGGAGAACATGCAAGAATTACTTATGAACATAAATATAAAAGAGGTGAATCAAATATATTACTCAAGATCAATCTGAACATAATCTCATAATCCATCGGATCCCAGGAAACTCAACATAGCAACAACATAAGGATTACATATGTGCCTCGATCATGTAGGGCAGCTCACGAGGACTAATTAGTGAAGCACAAGAACGGGAGGAGAACATCACATAGCTACTGGTCATGGACCCATGGTCCAAGGGAGACTACTCACGAGTCATCCGGGAGGCGTCCATGGTGGTGGAGAAGCTCCCGGTGGTGATCCTCCCCTCCGGCAGGGTGCCGGGAAGAGTTCTCCTGGTGCTCCCAATCTTGGAAGCGGCGGCGGCGGTGGAACAGAGATGGGATCGCGAAAAGAGTTCCTGTTCTGAGGGTTTCGGAGGATGCTTTAAATATATGCCAAAGGGGAGCATCGGGGAAGCTTCGGGGGGCGCCGCCAGGGCGCCTGGAGCCCTGGTGCCCCCCCCCCCCCGGCTGCCCTTCGGACGCACGGTTGTTTCCGGAACGCTGATTTTTTATATATTTTTTCTGGATTTTTCCTGGCAGTTCTCGTAACGTGAAAACGTGAAATACAAAAACAGCCAAAAACAGAAACTGGCATTGGGGTGCACTGGATTAGTAAGTTAGTCCAAATATGATCAAAAGTGTATGGAAGTGTATGAATATCATAGCAATATCACCCAAAAGTGGCATGGAGCAAGCAGAAATTATAGATACGTTTTGGACGTATCAACATCCCCAAGCTTAATTCCTGCTCGTCCTCGAGTAGGTAAATGATAACAAGAATAATTTCTGTGGTGACATGCTATTAACCATATAGGACTTTCTCATAGTCATATGACAAAAGCTTATGAGACAATGATTCTATAGTAATTAAGTTGCCTCAAGAGAAAATCACAAATGACTGAAAGTTTTACAACATGAAACTGAAACATCAAATAGATTCGTATTGAACATGATGTGCAAATATAATAAAGTGATATCTAGCTTGCCCCTTTAGTGATGCAAAACATAAATGCAGGGGCACCCTCAAGGTTTAAGTGATGACTAGATACAATGATTTCAAAATAAACGATATCACAATCATGCAAAAGACAATGCTACTTTGGGACAATGCACATTACACTCAGAATGACAATCATGCTCTCAGTAGTTGGTGCTTTTAAAAGAAGGTGGAGACTCAACATAAAAGTAAAAGAATGGTTATGTGCTAGAGCTTTTTATAGAAGCAATTTTGTCAACGGTAGTAGTACTTCATATGTGTCATGCATAAGACATCCTATAAGTTGCAAGCCTCATGCATCGAATACCAATAGTGCTCGCACCTTGTCCTAATTAGCTTGGATTTCCATGGGTTATCATTGCATTACATATGTTTCAACCAAGTGTCACAATGGGGTACCTCTATGCCACATGTACAAAGGTCCAAGGAGATAAATCGCATTTGATTTCTCGTTTTTGATAGATCTCAACTTGAGGACGTCCATACCGGGACAACATAGAAAATAGATGATGGACTCCTCTTTAATGCATAAGCATATTCTCATATGAGATTGAGGATTAAGGTCCAAGCTAAAACTTCCACCATGATACATGGCTTTGGTTGGCGGCCCAATGTTCTTATCTAACAATATGCATACTTATTCAACCCACGGCAAATCACCCTTACTTCAGACAAGACGAACATGCATAGCAACTCACATGATATTCAACAAAAGTGTGACAGTTGATGGCGTCCCCAAAAACATGGTTACCGCTCAGCAAGCAACTTATAAGAAATAAGATACATAAGCAACATATTCTTTACCACAATAGTTTTTAAGCTACTTTCCCATGAGCTATATATTGCAAAGATTGAGGGTTTTAAAGGTAGCACATGTAATTAATTGGAGTGGCGATGAATACCACATATAGGTAGGTATGGTGGACTCGTATGGCATAACTGGTTTAAAAGGATATGGATGCACAAGCAGTATTCCGCTTAGTACAGGTGGAGGTTAGCAAAAGACTGGGAGGGACCAACTAAGAGAGCAATGATGGTCATAATCATGCAGAGCGACAAAGCAACATTGAATCAGGCATGGTAGTTATATCGCTACTCAGAAATAAAAGATCATCAAGGCTTGACAGACTTTCTTTACAGTCTTAAATATGCGTGAGCATACGCCATGTCAATCAAAATAAATTCTCGAAGGAAGATATTACTAAACCATACCATATCATAGGCAAACAAATCAAGTTGGTATTCCAATAACACATTGGGAATCCCCCAGCTATTTGAGACTAACCATAAGAAACCTGAACTACTAAGCACCATTATGCACGTAGCATATTTATCATAGACATATTAACCAATGCAACGGAAGCAAACTCTCTTAATAAGGTGAGCATGGTAATTAAAGAGAGTTCAAGCAACCAACTAAACGAAAGCTCTTTGAAAAGAATAAGCATGAATACTAAGAGCAGAGCACGATAGTAGCTATTAAAAGACAAAGAACACACACAGCAAAGATAGATATGAAAATTCTATGTTATGTTCTAGGTAGAAGTGGAGCGTGTTTCTCTCCCACATAAAGGAATGCTGAGTTCCGACTCGTTATGAAAAACTAAAAAAAAAACTAAAAGCAAGATGCTCCAAGCATAGCACATAACACATGAAGTGATAAAAATATAGCGAAACGAAAGACGAACTGATAATGTTGATGGAGAAGGGGATGCACGGGGGCATCCCCAAGCTTAGACGCTTGAGTCTCCTTGAATATTTCTTGGGGGTGCACGGGGGCATCCCCAAGCTTGAGCACTTGACACTCCTGAATCTTTTTATCATCTTCCCTCGCACACTTGAAAACTCCCTTCATACATAACTCATCATAATCTGATTTAGCGAGGTTAGTACCCTTAATAAAATAATTATACCATGCTGGAAATAAAGATATTCTTGAAGTTCTACTGTTTCTCAAGATTGCCAAAAGGTTTTTGCAAAGAAAAAGCAAGCTCTTGGGTTGCAAACTGAAGGAAAGGCAAAACAGGACAGAATCTGTGAAAAACAGAACAGCAGGTGGTAATCGATCTGTTCGGGATACTTATGCAACTCAAATCAAAATACTTTGAACATAAGCACGAAAGACAATTATATAGAGAACGCTGTCGAAAAAATTCAGACCAAAAAGATGATCTGGTGATTTTATACGAATTTTTCTATCCAAGGACAGAATCTGTTTCCTGGACAGCACCTCACAACTTTTGAACTTTCTAGCAATCAGAGGCTATACTTGGCACAAATATGAAAAGTAAAGATACAATGATGATGCTACAGCAGTAAACAACATCAATACACAACAAAAGAAAAAAAAATATTCATGTGGGCTGCCTTCCAAAAGCGCTTTCTTTTATGCCTTTAAGCTAGGCATAATGCATAGAGGAATCAATAACCATCATAATAATCGGAGTTATAAATTGATTCATAAGGTTCCTCAACAAGTTCACTCTTGTTCCTTCTAGGAAAGGGGTACACACCTTTTGCCTTCCCGCGTAAGCGGATTTGTCCCTTACCTATATCGATGAAGCCTTTTACCGCTCGGAGGAAGTCCCTTCCAAGCACTATATTTCCTTGGTTTGGCTCCATGATGAAGAAATCAACCATTGCAATCCCTTTAAGGAATTTGACTGGCACATCTTTTATTCTTCCCTAGATTTCAGAAATATCTCCATTAGTGTGTTCATGATAAGATGATAATCTATCCATGTTAAATTTTAAAGAATCATGAACAATTTTTGGCATAGTAGAAACCATAGATCCAATATCACAATAAGCAAGGAAGTCTTGATTAGAGATACTAATCCTAACAAGAGGATCCCAGTCATTATCTATTTCCAAAATATCTCTCTTATTGGGTTTGGGTTCCTCTACCTTCATTAAGTCTAGAGCATCCATTCTCTTTTCAATAGTAGCAAGTCTATCTATGACAGTATCAAAATTATGATCATAAACAAAGTAACTAGATAGACCATGTATAATTTCAAGAGCTCTAGCTTCATCACACTCTAGGAAATCTCCCTCGGCTATAATATCAAGAGAGTGTTTACACCATTTAAAAAGACCCTGGTAAAAATTCCTAAGCACATTTTTTATAGGTATCCAAGGCATAATTCTACTATGTGCGTCAGAAATTCTGTCCCATGCCTTCTTCATATTTTCTCCGTCCCTTTGATGGAAATCTAGAACTTCCGATTCCCTCAAAGCACCAAATCCTAACATGTTTAGCTAAACAGATAGGACTACTAACAAGGAGGTAAAATAATTTTTTTTTGTAATTTTGTGATAAAGGATACTAAAGCAAAAACTGAAAGGTAAACTAACAAGACTAAAAAGCAAAGGTAAAAGATAGCATGCAACTCCCCTATCCTGAAGAGTGGAGTCCCCGGCAACGGCGCCAGAAAATACTCCTTGATGGGCCTCGAACCCCTCGTTGGTTACCCCAAGTGGAAGGTGTAAGATGCAGTATGTAGAAGTGTTTTCCCTTAGCAAAGATGCCAAGGATCGAATCCCCAGAGACTCCTAGGTTCAACAAGTAGGTGTCAACTGCTAACGGCGCAATTAGCAATCAACGTGGACCTGCACACAGACACAAATAACTTTGCTCCCAACGAGTACAGAGAGGTTGTCAATCCCTCCGGCCTTGTAGTTCACAAAGGATTAAAAGCAATGATAGTAGTGATAGATAATGTTTTGCAATAGTAAATAATAGCGAAAAGTAAATAGCTGATGTGATCAATGATGGTAATATGGACCGGAGTCACATGATATTCACTAGTGATGTCTCTCTCCCAAAAGACGATAAAACAGCTATGTGAGGTAAACGAATTACAGCTGGGCAATTGACAGGACCACGAACGCAAACCAATGCTGACTACATTGCAAGAAAGGTTGAGGTTCAAAGCATGGGCGGTACGCCAAAGTAAGTAGACCGAAATCCATCAATATCTACTACTAATCATCCACCTTGAGATATCTATCCAGAACATCTCGCTGGTATTAAGTTGCGAGTCCCACCTATAGTGTAAACTCAAAGCAACAGACAACTGCATTAAAAGAACTTTGCGTAAAGTAAACAATCCTTGCACCCGCAGGCACAAGCTCCGTTGTTTTCCCCCTTGTGGCAATAGCACATCCCCTAGACTCATGTTTCTGTCACTCAAGCTAGTCATCGAGGGGCATGAACCCATAATCAAGCATAACGTTCCCTCTTGGAGTCACTACGTATTACTTGGCCAAAGCAATAAATAACAATGGAGAACATGCAAGAATTACTTATGAACATAAATATAAAAGAGGTGAATCAAATATATTACTCAAGATCAATCTGAACATAATCTCATAATCCATCGGATCCCAGCAAACTCAACATAGCAACAGCATAAGGATTACATATGTGCCTCGGTCATGTAGGGCAGCTCACGAGGACTAATTAGTGAAGCACAAGAACGGGAGGAGAACATCACATAGCTACTGGTCATGGACCCATGGTCCAAGGGAGACTACTCACGAGTCATCCGGGAGGCGTCCATGGTGGTGGAGAAGCTCCCGGTGGTGATCCTCCCCTCCGGCAGGGTGCCGGGAAGAGTTCTCCTGGTGCTCCCGATCTTGGAAGCGGCGGCGGCGGCGGAACAGAGATGGGATCGTGAAAAGAGTTCCTGTTCTGAGGGTTTCGGAGGACGCTTTAAATATATGCCAAAGGGGAGCATCGGGGAAGCTTCGGGGGGCCCAGGCGCCCCCCCCCCCCCCCGACGCGGCCCAGGGGGGGTGCGCCGCCAGGGCGCCTGGAGCCCTGGTGCCCCCCCGGCTGCCCTTCGGACGCACGGTTGTTTCCGGAACGCTGATTTTTTATATAATTTTTCTGGATTTTTCCTGGCAGTTCTCGTAACGTGAAAACCTGAAATACAAAAATAGCCGAAAACAGAAACTGGCACTGGGGTGCACTGGATTAGTAAGTTAGTCCAAATATGATCAAAAGTGTATGGAAGTGTATGAATATCATAGCAATATCACCCAAAAGTGGCATGGAGCAAGCAGAAATTATAGATACGTTTTGGACCTATCAATACCTTACTGAAAACTGCCTAACATTTCCTTCTGCTCCTCGTTGTGTTCGACACTCTTACTTATCGAAAGGACTATGATAGATCCCCTACACTTGTGGGTCATCAATACTATTTTCTGGCGCCGTTACCGAGGAGTGAAGCGCCTTTGGTAAGTGGAATTTGGTAAGGAAAAATTTATATAGGGTGCTAAAATTTACTGTCACTTGTTACTATGGAACTTAATCCTTTGAAGGGCTTGTTCGGGGTATCTTCACCCCGACTAGCAGAGCATAAAGTTGCTCCTCAACCTACTGGACCTACTGAAAATGTTTGCTTTGACATTCCTTCGGGTATGATAGTGAAACTGCTAGCTAATCCCTTTACAGGAGATGGAACATTGCATCCCGATTTGCACCTAATCTATGTGGATGAAGTTTGTGGATTATTTAAGCTTGCAGGTATGCCCGAGGATGTGATCAAGAAGAAGGTCTTCCCTTTATATTTGAAGGGAGAGTCATTGACATGGTTTAGGCTATGCGATGATATTGGATCATGGAACTACAACCGATTAAAGTTGGAATTTCATCAGAAGTTCTATCCTATGCATCAGGTTCATCGTGATCGTAATTATATATATAATTTTTGGCCTCACGAAGGAGAAAGTATCGCTCAATATTGGGGGAGGCTTACGTCAATGTTATATTCATGCCCCAATCATGAGCTCTCAAGAGAAATGAGTATTCAAAAAAATTATGCTCGGCTTTCTCTCAATAATCTCTCCATGCTCGATACTTCTTGTACCGGTTCTTTTATGATGAAGACTATTGAATTCAAATGGGATTTATTGGAAAGAATTAAATGCAAGTTTGAAGATTGGGATCTCGACGAAGGTAAGGAGTCAGGTATAACACCTAAGTTTGATTGTGTTAAATCTTTTATGGATACCGATGTTTTCCATGAATTTAGTACTAAATATGGACTTGCTCTGAGATAGTAGCTTCTTTCTATGAATCATTCGCTACTCATGTTGATCTCCCTAAGGAGAAGTGGTTTAAATACCATCCTCCCATTGAAGTAAAAGTAGTTGAACCTGTTAAAGTTGAAGAAAAGACTATCACTTATAATGTTGATCCTATCGTTCCTACCGCCTATATTGAGAAACCACCCTTCCATGTTAGAATAAAGGATCATGCTAAAGCTTCAACAGTGGTTCGTAAGAGTAATACTAGAACACCTACACCCTCTGAGCAAATTAAAGTTGAACCTAGTATTGTTATGGTTAAGGATCTCTTGGTCGATAATATAGATGGGCATGTTAGTTACCTCCAAGAGGAAGCTGCTAGAATCGCCAGACCTGATACTAGGAATAAACATAGACCTACTGTAGGCATGCCTGTTTTTTCCGTTAAAATAGGAGATCATTGCTATCATGGTTTATGTGACGTAGGTGCTAGTGCGAGTGTAATACCAATTTCCTTGTATGAAGAAATTATGCACGATATTGCACCTGTTGAGCTAGAAGGCATTGATGTTACTATTAAGCTTGCCAATAGAGACACTATTTCACCAATAGGGATTGTTAGAGATGTCGAAGTCTTGTGTGGGAAAGTTAAATACCCTACTGATTTTCTTGTTCTTGGTTCCCCACAAGATGATTTTTGCCCCATTATATTTGGTAGATCCTTCTTGAACACTGTTAATGCTAAGATAGACCGCGAAAAGGATATTGTTACTATTGGATTAGGGGATATGTCTCATGATTTTAACTTTGCTAAATTTTGTAGACAACCCCATGATAAAGAATTTACTAGTAAGGATGAAATTATTGGTCTTGCTTCTATTGTTGTACCTCCTAACGATCCATTAGAACAATATCTGCTAGACCATGAAAATGATATGTATATGAATGAGAGAAGGGAAATACATCAAATATTCTTTAAACAGGGACCCTTATTGAAACACAACTTACCTGTTGAAATTCTAGGGGATCCTCCTCCACCCAAGGGTGATCCCGTGTTTGAACTCAAACCACTACCAGATACTCTTAAGTATGTTTATCTTAATGAAAAGAAGATATATCCTGTTAGTATTAGTGCTAACCCCTCAGAGAACGAAGAAGGGAAATTATTGAAAACTTTGAAGAAGCACCATGCTGCTATTGGATATACTCTTGATGATCTCAAGGGCATTAGTCCCACTCTATGCCAACACAAGATAAAATTGGAAAAGGACGTTAAACCGGTTATTGATCATCAACGACGGTTAAATCCTAGGATGAAAGAAGTGGTAAGAAAAGAAATATTGAAGCTTCTAGAGGCAGGTATAATTTATCCAGTTATGGATAGTCAGTGGGTAAGTCATGTCCATTGTGTCCCTAAGAAGGGTGGTATTACTGTTGTTCCTAATGATAAAGATGAATTGATCCCACAAAGAATTGTTACATGTTATAGGATGGTAATTGATTTCTGCAGATTAAATAAAGCTACTAAGAAAGATCATTACCCTTTACCTTTTATTGATCAAATGCTAGAAAGGTTATCCAAACATACTCATTTTTGCTTTCTAGATGGATATTCTGGTTTCTCTCAAATACCTGTGTCAAAAGAGGATCAAGAAAAGACCACTTTTACTTGTCTCTTCGGTACCTTTGCTTATAGACGTATACATTTTGGTATATGTAATGCACCTGCTACCTTTCAAAGATGCATGATGGCTATATTCTCTGATTTTTGTGAAAAGATTGTTGAGGTTTTCATGGATGATTTTTCCTTTTATGGAACTTCTTTTGATGATTGCTTAAGCAACCTTGATCGAGTTTTGCAGAGATGTGAAGAAACTAATATTGTCTTGAATTGGGAAAAGTGCCACTTTATGGTTAATGAAGGTATTGTCTTGGGGAATAAAATTTCTGAAAGAGGTATTGAAGTTGATAAAGCTAAAGTTGATGCTATTGAAAATATGCCGTGTCCCAAGGACATCAAAGGTATAAGAAGTTTCCTTGGTCATGCCGGGTTTTATAGGAGGTTCATTAAGGACTTCTCCAAAATCTCTAGGCCTCTGACTAATCTCTTAAAAAAAGATGTTCCTTTTGTCTTTGATGATGGTTGTGTAGAAGCATTTGAAATACTTAAGAAAGCATTGATCTCTGCACCTATTGTCCAGCCTCCTGACTGAAATTTACCCTTTCAAATTATGTGCGATGCTAGTGATTATGCTGTAGGTGTTGTTCTAGGACAAAGAGTTGATAAGAAGTTGAATGTTATCCAATATGCTAGTAAAACTCTAAACAGTGCCTAGAGAAATTATGCTACTACTGAGAAAGAATTTTTAGCAGTCGTATTTGCTTGTGATAAGTTTAGACCTTATATTGTTGATTCTAAAGTAACTATTCACACTGATCATGCTGCTATCAAATACCTTATGGAAAAGAAATATGCTAAACCTAGACTTATTTGATGGGTTCTCCTGCTACAAGAATTTGATTTGCATATTACTGATAGAAAGGGAGCTAAGAACCCCGTTGCAGACAACTTGTCTAGGTTAGAGAATATTCTTGATGACCCACTACCTATTGATGATAGCTTTCCTGATGAACAATTAGCTGACATAAATGCCTCTCGTACTGCTCCATGGTATGTTGATTATGCTAATTACATTGTTGCTAAATTTATACCACCTAGTTTCACATACCAGCAAAAGAAAAAGTTCTTCTATGATTTAAGACATTACTTTTGGGATGACCCACACCTTTATAAAGAAGGAGTAGATGGTATTATTAGACGTTGTGTACCTGAGCATGAATAGGAACATATCCTACGCAAGTTTCACTCTGAGGCTTATGGAGGACACCATGCTGGAGATAGAACTGCACATAAGGTATTGCAATCTTGTTTTTATTGGCCTACTCTCTTCAAGGATGCCCGTAAGTTTGTCTTGTCTTGTGATGAATGTCAAAGGATTGGTAATATCAGTAGACGCCAAGAAATGCCTATGAATTATTCACTTGTTATTGAACCATTTGATGTCTGGGGCTTTGATTATATGGGACTGTTTCCTTCCTCTAATGGGTATACCCATATTTTGGTTGTTATTGATTACGTTACTAAGTGGGTAGCAGCTATTCCAACTAGTAGTGCTGATCATAACACCTCTATTAAGATGCTTAAAGAAGTTATTTTTCCGAGGTTTGGAGTCCCTAGATACTTAATGGATGATAGTGGTTCACACTTTATTCATGGTGCTTTCCGTAAGATGATTGCTAAGTATGATGTTAACCATAGAATTGCATCCCCATACCACCCATAGTCTAGTGGTCAAGTAGAACTAAGTAACAGAGAGCTGAAATTAATTTTGCAAAAGACTGTTAATAGGTCTAGAAAGAATTGGTCCAAGAAACTTGATGATGCATTATGGGCCTATAGAACTACATAAAAAATCCTATGGGTATGTCTCCGTGTAAAATGGTCTATGCAAAAGCATGCCACTTACCTCTTGAACTAGAACATAAGGCATATTGGGCTATTAAAGAGCTCAATTATGATTTCAAACTTGCCGGTGAGAAGAGGTTATTTGACATTAGCTCGCTTGATGAATGGAGAACCCAGGCCTATGAAAATGCCAAACTGTTCAAAGAAAAAGTTAAAAGATGGCATGAAAAAAGGATACTAAAGCGTGAGTTAACGTAGGTGATTATGTCTTGCTATACAACTCTCGTTTAAGAATTTTTGCAGGGAAACTTCTCTCTAAATGGGAAGGTCCTTACGTTATTGAGGAGGTCTATCGTTCCGGTGCCATAAAAATCAACAACTTCGAAGGCACAAATCTGAAGGTGGTGAATGGTCTAAGAATCAAACATTATATCTCAGGTAATCCTATAAATGTTGAAACCAATGTTATTGAAACCGTAACCCCGGAGGAGTACATAAGGGACACACTCCAGAACAATTCAGACTCTGAAAAGGAAGAGGTATGTGGTACGGTAAGAAAACCGACTCCAAAACAGTTCTAATGGCAATTTTTCTCCGTTTTGGAATATTTAGAAAAATAGAAAAATAAGAGGCCATCCGGAAAGGACATGAGGCGTCCATGAGGGTGGAGGGCGCGCCCTACCCCCCTGGATGTGCCCCCTACCTCGTGGGCACCTCGTGGGCCTCCCAGATTCTGTTTTTGAAAGTGCAACTAATCCCCGGGTGGTTTTGGCAATTAATAACAACATATATATCATTGAACTAATAGCTACTTGAGAATCATTTCAGAGAAGTTCAGTGATATGGGTATGGCAATGACTGAAGAAGTGGACCCCTCAAAATGCTAAGGCAAGCATTGGCAAAAGCTCAAGACTCCATTTTTGGTTTAGTGATCCAAGATCACATTGAGTCCATAGGAAAAGCCAATACTATTAAAAGGGGATGAGGTTGTGTTGATGATCTGGTTGCTCAAGTGCTTAGTGATATATCTCCTTCAACTATCAGCAACTTTCACTACAATACACACTCATAAGTAATCTCGGACAAACCGATTTTCCAAACTCAGTCCCACCGAGATGAACCACCTCAGCCATAAGCCAAACCCTAGAAAAATCGGTCATTCCGAGTTTGAGATCGGTCTCACCGAAACATGGGCTGCCAAGCTTCTGTAACCGTTTGTCCTCAAATCGGAATAACCGAGTTGATGATTTCGGTCCCACCTAAACTGGCAAGTTCCTGTCTTGACTCAAATCGGACAAACCGAGATGGTATTTTCGGTCCCACCGAAAACCCCAACGTTCACTATATTTGAACTTTCGGTCTGACCGAGTTTCCACTTCGGTCTCACCGAGATTGCTCAATTATGTGTGTAACAGTTGGATTTTGTGTGGAGGCTATATATACCCCTCCACCCCCTCTTCATTCGTGGAGAGAGCCATCAGAAAGAACTACCACTCCTACCTTACACTTTCTGAGAAGAGAACTACCTACCCTTGTGTTGAGATCAAGTTGCTCCATTCCTACCATATGAAACTTGATTTCTAACCTTCCCAAGTTGCTTTCCACTCAATCCTTTCTTCCACCACAGCCAAATCAGTGAGGAGAGTTGAGTGTTGGGGAGATTATCATTTGAAGCACAAGAGCAAGGAGTTCATCATCATCTACAACATCTATTACCTTTTGGAGGGTGGTGCCTCCTAGATTGGTTAGGTGTCACTTGGGAGCCTCCGTCATCGAGATGTGGAGTTGAACCAAGAAGTTTGTAAGGGCAAGGAGATCGCCTACTTTGTGAAGATCTACCCCGAGTAAGGCTAGCCCTCCGTGGGCGTAGGCCATGATGGAATAGACAAGGTTGCTTCTTCGTGGACCCTTCGTGGGTGGAGCCCTCCGTGGACTCGCGCAGCCGTTACCCTCCGTGGGTTGAAGTCTCCATCAACGTGGATGTACGATAGCACCACCTATCGGAACCACGGGAAAAATCACCGCGTCTCCAAAATTGCGTTTGCTCTTCTCCACCTCTCTTTACTACATGTGCAAGTTACTTTCCACTCAATCCTTTCTTCCACCACAGCCAAATCAGTGAGGAGAGTTGAGTGTTGGGGAGATTATCATTTGAAGCACAAGAGCAAGGAGTTCATCATCATCTACAACATCTATTACCTTTTGGAGGGTGGTGCCTCCTAGATTGGTTAGGTGTCGCTTGGGAGCCTCCGTCATCGAGATGTGGAGTTGAACCAAGAAGTTTGTAAGGGCAAGGAGATCGCCTACTTCGTGAAGATCTACCCCGAGTAAGGCTAGCCCTCCGTGGGCGTATGCCATGATGGAATAGACAAGGTTGCTTCTTCGTGGACCCTTCGTGGGTGGAGCCCTCCGTGGACTCGCGCAGCCGTTACCCTCCGTGGGTTGAAGTCTCCATCAACGTGGATGTACGATAGCACTACCTATCGGAACCACGGGAAAAATCATTGCGTCTCCAAATTGCGTTTGATCTTCTCCACCTCTCTTTACTACATGTGCAATTTACTTTCCGCTGCTTATACTCTAGAATTGCATATGTAGGGTGATGCTTGACTTGATCATAATTGTGAATCTGCCAAAAACTGTTCTTGATCAAAAGGCAGAATTTTTATATTTACAAGTAGTCTAATCACCCCCCTCTAGACATACTTTCGATCCTACAAGTGGTATCAGAGCTTTGGTCTCCATTGTTTTGGTTTCCATTGCATTGGACTCCATAAGCTTGGTTTCACAACCTAGGAGAGTATGGCGTCTAGTGAGGGTAATTATCGTAGAGGTCCTTACTTTGATGGTACAAATTTTGCTAGTTGGAAGCATAAAATGAAAATGCATATTCTTGGTCATAACCCAGCCGCATGGGGCATTATTTGTGTTGGTATGCAAGGTGAATTCTTCGAGGAAGGAAAAGTTCCGGATCGCGAAGCTACACCGGAAGAGTTGCGGATGTTGCAAAACAATGCTCAAGCTTGTGACATTCTCTTCAATGCTTTGTGTCCTGGGGAGTTCAACAAAATCAGCCGTCTTGAGAATGCTAAAGAGATTTGGGATACTTTGGTTGAAATGCACGAAGGTACTGAATCTGTGAAGGAATCAAAGCTAGATATTCTTCAAGGTCAACTTGACAAGTTCAAAATGAAGGATGGTGAAGGAGTCGCTGAAATGTACTCTAGGCTTGCTCTCATCACAAATGAGATTGCCGGCTTAGGAAGCGAAGAAATGACCGACCGATTCATCATCAAGAAGATTCTAAGAGCTTTGGATGGAAAATATGACACCGTGTGCACTTTGATCCAAATGATGCCAAACTACAAGACTCTCAAGCCAACTGAAGTCATTGGAAGAATTGTTGCTCATGAGATGACACTTAAGGATAAGGAAGAGCTTCACAACAAGTCAAGTGGTGCTTACAAAGCTACAAGTGATGCTCCCGCAACCTCAAGTGACAAGTTAATTTCCAATGAAGAGATAAGCCTAATGGTTAAGAACTTCAACAAATTCTACAAGAATAGAGGCAAAGAGAGAAGCTCAAAGTCTAGATCATATGATGAAAAGAGATCTTCTAGTCGTGATCGAAACTGCTACAATTGTGGAATACCCGGACACTACTCAAATGAGTGTACGGCTCCCCACAAGAGAAGAGAAGAATCTCCAAGAAGAAGATCAAGAGATGAGTCACCTCGGAGAGAGAGAAGGAGTAGAGATGATCGTTATGAACGAAGACCCTCTCGGAGAAGCAAGGATTCGGAGAGGAAAGACAAGTCATCAAGGAGCTACACAAGATAAAGACATCAAGCTCATGTAGGTGAATGGGTCTCCGGCTCCGACTCCGACAATCAATCCGATGGAAGCTATCACTCCGACTCCGACTACAGTCAAGATGAAGGTGTTGTCGGTCTTGCTCTCGTATCCTCCAACTCCAACTCCTACGACTTATTTGATTCACCAAATGAGGGAATTGGAAGATGCTTCATGGCTAAAGGCCCCAAGGTAACACACCCTGAATTCATTGACTTCAATAGTGATGAGGATGACTTGCTTGGTGAAGATGAGCTCTTGCATGATAAATCTAGTGAGCTTAGTAACGATGAAAATGCTAGTAGTCTTTATAGTCGAGAAGAGTCGAATGACAATGCTATGAAGGAGATTGAGCGTCTAACTAAAGAACTAAACACTCTTAAGTTAGCTCATGAAACAACTCAAGAAGATCATAGAGAGCTCCTAAGATCTCATGAGAAGCTACGCTTCGAGAAGCTCACTCTAGAGCAAGAACATGAGTTTCTAAAAGCGATCAATGACGATCTTCAAAAGAAGAGTTCTTCATATCTTGCCAAACGACTTCTCTTGTCTAATTTCTTGCCACCTATTAATACTAAGCATGACAAGCATAAGAAAAATTCTTCCTCTAGTAGTAACAATAACCATGTTAAATCTAATGTTGTTACTTCTAGTAGTTCTCTTGATTCCACTAACAATGTTTCAAGCCAAGTTACACTTGAGCAAGAGAATAGCCTATTGAAGGAAATCATAGAGAAAGGTGTCTACAAGAGTCTTGCCGGAAGCAAGAACTTTGAGGAAATTATTCGCAAGCAAGGAAGACACCGGAAGAATCAAGGAATTGGTTTTGAGCGAAAGTTCAACGCCAAAGGTGTTGAGTGGGAAGAAGGTCAATACCCTACTCCACATTTTGTTTCTCAAAAGGAGAAGTATGATCCTACTTCTTCCAATGTGGAACAAGCTCAAGATGACCTTCCACCACAAGACCACAAGCTAAAAGCCAAGGACAAGCTTCAAGAGGAGATTGATGCATTCACTGAAGCACCTCAAGCCATGGTCAAGTGGGTTCCCAAGGACACGTCAAGTTCTACTTCGTCAAGCTCAACTACAACCCCAAGGATTCCCATCAAGATGATGTGGATCCCGAAGAAGAAGAACTAGAAGGTTCTTGAGGGTGACTCCGCCAACATACTTCACTCATATTCATTTTGGCAACTTGTGCAATCAACTTCCACATCATGCACTAGTTCATGGAGTCACAAACCCTCTTGTTGGTAAGTCAAGGGACAAGGTAATCATTGCTTTCATGGACATCATCTATTGTGAACTTCAATCTATGTCTATGGATATCCTTGTTTGTTCCTTGTGGGACTAACCCATGTAGGTATTGAAAGTGCCCTAATCCAAAGGATAGCTCCCAACTCTTAATGATCTACATCAACATTGAGCATCCACATCTTCAACATCTACATGAAGTCTTCTACGACAACCCAAGGTTAGTTTGACCCTATGAAAGGGGTTCTCACATCTAGGGGGAGCTTTGCTCTAAAAAATGAGCTAAAGCATCTCCAAATGATGTGAACACATCAATGCTTTATGTAAAAGTGGTAACCCCACTTGTGCTTAAACGATGAGTATGACCTATGATCAAATGTTCTCATTTGGCTCCTAAGTCAAAATACTCATATAAAGATGACCTAGTCATCGACAAATTGTGTGTTAGTAGCTAGAGTGTTGGTTGTGCATGTTTGACACATATTTCATTTGCTATCTTATTGTGTGAGCATGTTGAATGCATGATTTTATCCATTCGAGGACATCCATTTGTTGTTTTGGTTGTTTTGATTTTTCTGGCCAAATGGATGGACAAGAATGCCTAAGCACCTCCCCTAGCTATCTATGCTTTCTTGTCTCAAATTCTATTCATGCTTATATCACAAACTTTGAACAAGTCATTTTCGGACCCTCCGAGTGAGGAGCACTCGGAGCCACCGATCCGTCTAAGGCTGACTTCCAAAACCTTCTAAGTAAATTTCGGTCAGACCAACTCATTCCAACTCGGTCAAACCGAAAGCACTTAGACTGATCTAGGTTTCATCTCGGTGAAACCGAGTTCTAAATCTCGGCGTGACCGATATGCGTAACTGCATAGCAGTTATCCATCTCGGTGTCACCGAGTTTTTCAACTCGGTCCCACCGACAGCAAGGGGATATAAATACTGAGGGCAGCGCGCGTTGATTATTCCTTCAAACGTTTCGCTCCCACGTACCCTGCTGTCGTCGCCCTGATCTCCGGATCGTCGCCGTCGTCGCCTGTGCGCCCTCACCGCAGGTCTCCGCCGCCGTCAACGGACTTCTCCTCTGCGCCGTTGCCGCCGTAGAGGGACTCTACCAAGTTAGGGTAAGTCTCGATCCCTCTCGTGCTCCCATCTGATTCATTGCACGTCTGGTTTGCTCTACATCTAGCCACGATTGAAAAACTTCCTTTCCATCAGATCGGTTCTAGTTTCGAGTAAAATTCTTAGGGTTAGGTTTCCACGAAACACATCTCGGTGAAACAGGTTTTAAATTTTCGGTGTGACCGATTCGGCCTCTGGCCATTGCACTGCACTTTCGGTCCAACCGAGTTGTGCAAATCGGTGTGACCGAAGTACAGTTTTAGTGAAACCCTAGTTTATCGGCAGAACCGAAACCCATTTCGGTCCAACCGAAAGTGGTGGGTAAAGTTTCTGTTATACACTTCGGATTCACCGAAACTGAAAATCGGTTTGACCGAAATGCATTCTGTGAAAACTTAAAACTAAGATTTGAACTCATTTTGTTTGCAAAAACTTCTGCAGTTTGTGATAACTCTTCTACTCTGTCTATACCTTATCTATTCACAGGTTGTCAGCCATGTCAGATGCCAGTGACAGCCAGAACAGGTCAGAGTCACCTTTTGCAGAGATTCCGGAAGCAGACACTAGTCCTGAGGCTAGTAGTCCAGTTGATGATGGTGAGAGGAGTACACCTAGTGGCTTGCCTCCTGCAGCCACCAGAACCAGAAAGGAGAGGAACTCAGATGATGAGGATTCTGATTTTGTCGCTGAAGAAGAGGTATCCTCCAAGCCTAAGAGAAAAGTTGTTGCCAAAGAGCAACAAGGGCAGCAGTCAAAGAAAGGCACCAGCAAGGTCAAGCAGTCAGCTGTTGCCAAGAAGCTGAACTTGGGAGAGCCAGCCCCAAGCAAAGTGAAGAAAACTTCCAAGAGGAAGAGGGTAGTGTATGCTGAACCTCATGCAGATGCAGCAGTTGAAGAAGAAGAAGAAGAAGCACCCCAGCCTGCTCCTCAGAAGCAGAAACTCATGGGTGATGCAATTAGGGCTGGAGCCACTTCAAAGCCCAAGAAGCCTGCTCAAGCTAAGGCAGCTCCAGCAAAGCCTTCTGCCAAGCCCAAGAGGACAACCAGGAACATTCCAGCATCTGAGAAGAACAAGGGTGATATGCCACCGTCTGAGTCTGATGAAGAGGAACATGTGTTGCTGAAACTCCGTCCAAAACTGCCACTTCACAACGATGCTCATCCTCAAGCCGAGGATATGAAGGCAAGGAAAGATAGAGGTCTCAGGCTATGGAGGCAATCTGATCCATATGCTGTGAGGAGAAGGACTGCTGTGGACCCCAGATTTCACACCAGAGAGCAGCAGGATTTCTATGAGACTGTGCTAATGGACAAGAAGCCTATAGTTGCAGATACCAGATACGTTGACTGGAAGTACATTGACAGTGAAGAGCACAGAGACTTCTTTCCCCATGTGCATGAAAGCTTCACTGCATGTGGAGTTGCTGAGTTCGTGG
The DNA here is from genome assembly GCA_902687465.1 of Secale cereale. Lineage (NCBI taxonomy): Eukaryota > Viridiplantae > Streptophyta > Magnoliopsida > Poales > Poaceae > Secale > Secale cereale. Next base: position 199,202,962 of record LR738711.1, read on the forward strand.
GTCAGAAACTGACAGATTGGAACGATGAGATGATTATGCAGTTCTATGCCACAGCCCACTTCTATCCTGATGGGAAGATCACCTGGATGACTGAAGGTCAAAGGTTTTCTTCGTCTGTTGAAGAATGGGCAGAACTTCTGAATGCTCCAGTGCAAAGAGAGGACGACATTGATGTCTATGGGATTCCCAAGAAGAACCATGATTCCATGAAGAACATGTACAAGGAGATCCCCGCAGCAGATTTGGAAGTGTGGAAGCTTGGCTCAGTGTACTATCTCCAGGCAGGTCTACCTACCACTAACACTATTCTGAGGCATACCTTGATGCCCAAGTCTGGAGACCATCGCATGATCAGAGGGTATTCTATCAACATGCTGCATATACTTGATGAGAAGGCACCTTTCAAGATGATGGACTTAATGGTAGAGACCATTAAGAGGACTGCAGCTGACCAGAAGAGGTCATGTGGATTTGCCCCGCAGATTCAGATGCTTATCAATGCCAAGTTTGGCACGGGCAAATTCCTGTTGGATAGGAAACACTTACCACTGCAGCCAGAGCATGAAGATAATGTTGTTGTGATGGACGAGGAGGATCCAACTTCGGTTGAAGGTCAAGCCAAGATTGAAGCTGCTAGGAAAGCCAAAGCTGATAAAGAGGCAGCAGCAGCAGCAGCTAAACCAAAGAGCTTCGGAGAGCAGATTCTTGAAGCTACCCAGAGGATTGAACAACGCCTGGCCAGCATTGAACAATCTCAGGAGAGCTTGGAAAGGATTGTTGACGAGAAGGTCCACGCTCTGGACGTGAAGCTGACTGAACTTCAAGTGACCGTCAACAAGCTTGAGGCAGACATGGAGGAAGCAAGGCAGGACAGGGCAGAGCTCATGCAGGATGACTTAGTCCAGGACTCTCATTGCCAGACTGCTCAGATTCCCAGAGGATCCCGATCAGCTGCTATTCCAGTGACTGACTCGAGGGCTACCACTTCAGCACCTCCTACAGCTCCAGCAGTTACTCCAGCCACAGCTCCAGTATCCACTCCTCCAGCGCAGGCATCAGCTGAAGTCTTCGCCGATGCCATCATATCTACTCCGACATCTACCCAGACGGGAGCCGCCAGCAGAGCCCACAGTGACGTTTAGCTCTATGCTTTTTCGAACTTTTTGGTAACTTGTTGCCAAAGGGGGAGAAATTGTATAGATCATAGGGCTTCGAGAGAGAGAGTGCTCTTTCGTTCTTTTGCGGTTTCTTTGAGATACATTTGGTTCTTTTGGTTCTTGAAACCTTCAGTGTGCTTGATACTATGTTTGATGCTACCTTAATGAGTGCTTGGTCATACTATGCTTTAATGTGTGCTTAATGCCTATCATATGCTTTTCCTATCTTATATGATCATTTACTCATGTCTTGGTGATTGGGTGCATGTTATTCATTCTTATCATTTTGTGCGCTCCACCAAGATGTATGTGACATGGAAGAGTGACCCATGATCCTAATTGATTGTGCATTTGCATTCAAACGCAAATTTTAAATAATGCACAAATTTAGGGGGAGCTCTTGCTTATCACATACTTCTCAAAGTGACGATATTATTCATTGATTATATCCTTTGTCGAAGCTTTGATCTATATGTTGTCATCAATTACCAAAAAGGGGGGAGATTGAAAGTGCAACTAATCCCCGGGTGGTTTTGGCAATTAATAACAACATATATATCATTGAACTAGTAGCTACTTGAGAATCATTTCAGAGAAGTTCAGTGATATGGGTATGGCAATGACTGAAGAAGTGGACCCCTCAAAATGCTAAGGCAAGCATTGGCAAAAGCTCAAGACTCCATTTTTGGTTTAGTGATCCAAGATCACATTGAGTCCATAGGAAAAGCCAATACTATTAAAAGGGGATGAGGTTGTGTTGATGATCTGGTTGCTCAAGTGCTTAGTGATATATCTCCTTCAACTATCAGCAACTTTCACTACAATACACACTCATAAGTAATCTCGGACAAACCGATTTTCCAAACTCAGTCCCACCGAGATGAACCACCTCAGCCATAAGCCAAACCCTAGAAAAATCGGTCATTCCGAGTTTGAGATCGGTCTCACCGAAACATGGGCTGCCAAGCTTCTGTAACCGTTTGTCCTCAAATCGGAATAACCGAGTTGATGATTTCGGTCCCACCGAAACTGGCAAGTTCCTGTCTTGACTCAAATCGGACAAACCGAGATGGTATTTTCGGTCCCACCGAAAACCCCAACGTTCACTATATTTGAACTTTCGGTCTGACCGAGTTTCCACTTCGGTCTCGCCGAGATTGCTCAATTATGTGTGTAACGGTTGGATTTTGTGTGGAGGCTATATATACCCCTCCACCCCCTCTTCATTCGTGGAGAGAGCCATCAGAAAGAACTACCACTCCTACCTTACACTTTCTGACAAGAGAACTACCTACCCTTGTGTTGAGATCAAGTTGCTCCATTCCTACCATATGAAACTTGATTTCTAACCTTCCCAAGTTGCTTTCCACTCAATCCTTTCTTCCACCACAGCCAAATCAGTGAGGAGAGTTGAGTGTTGGGGAGATTATCATTTGAAGCACAAGAGCAAGGAGTTCATCATCATCTACAACATCTATTACCTTTTGGAGGGTGGTGCCTCCTAGATTGGTTAGGTGTCGCTTGGGAGCCTCCGTCATCGAGATGTGGAGTTGAACCAAGAAGTTTGTAAGGGCAAGGAGATCGCCTACTTCGTGAAGATCTACCCCGAGTAAGGCTAGCCCTCCGTGGGCGTAGGCCATGATGGAATAGACAAGGTTGCTTCTTCGTGGACCCTTCGTGGGTGGAGCCCTCCGTGGACTCGCGCAGCCGTTACCCTCCGTGGGTTGAAGTCTCCATCAACGTGGATGTAAGATAGCACTACCTATCGGAACCACGGGAAAAATCATTGCGTCTCCAAATTGCGTTTGATCTTCTCCACCTCTCTTTACTACATGTGCAATTTACTTTCCGCTGCTTATACTCTAGAATTGCATGTGTAGGGTGATGCTTGACTTGATCATAATTGTGAATCTGCCAAAAACTGTTCTTGATCAAAAGGCAGAATTTTTATATTTACAAGTAGTCTAATCACCCCCCCCCCCTCTAGACATACTTTCGATCCTACAGTTATCTTGCACGTTACTTCTTTTGGTCGGTAAAAATTCATTATATATTCTCCCGAAGGTTTTGACCACTGCACCACGCGAATATCCTCTGGTTTTGTTTCGAGCTGTGTATTTGACAGATCTAGATCACCATGACGTCTTCAAGCACCCCTAAGGACAAGTTCTTTGAGAAGGTCATCAACCCCTACCTTGCGGAGGTGCTGCAACACCCCCAAGCCATTGAGGTGCGTCAGGGTGTGCTGCACATCCGCGATGTTGAGGGACCAAGAAGGACGGGAAGCGTGGGGACAAGACTCAAAGCCATGGAGCAGCAAGTTTTCAAGTGCCAAGGTATGGTGGAACGAGGACTCAACGCCAACCACATGATGATCACGGAGCTCGCCAACAGCCACAAGCTGGACGCCAAGACCATTGGGGAGGCCATCTTCAAGATTCACGAGAAAATCGAGCACCTCCAAGCCCAGATTTATGACCTGCAAAACCAAAGATGTGAGTATGAATATAGATTCAAGAAGATGAGTTTGGCTGCAGATTTGAGGATCCCGGAGACTCGATCATCCTTCTACGATGGTGAGCCCATGCCTTGGAAGGTGGACGACAAGCCTGCGTCATTACCAACTCCATCATCACCACCTTCGAAGATGGAGACATAATCACATGGGTATGGGCACTCCCCTTGGCAACTGCCAAGCTTGGGGGAGGTGCCCCAGTATCGTATCACCATAACACTCTTATCTTTACCATTTTTCTTAGTTCGATCCTTTTGATAATATCTTGATACAGTAGAATAAAGTTTAGAATGATCTAGTTGTGATCTTTGCTTTATGATCCTTATCTTTGTAATCGAGTCCGTGAGCTATATATAATAAAGATTAGTTTTGAGTCAAGGGCTTGATTATCTCACTATGATCATGAGAGGACAAAATAAAATATAAAAAATATCAAAGACATCATATTGATCTCATGGATAGTAATGACTTCACATATAAAGAGTATGATGAATAAAAGTTTTTGCGAGTTGACAAACATAGTTTTGGTCATCGTTGCAATTAATAGGAAGTAATAAGGAAAGAGAGGTTTTCACATACAAATATACTATCTAATGGGTTATGATTGTGAGCACTCATTAAAATATGACATGCTAAAGAGTTGATGTTGGACAAGGAAGACAACGTAATGGGTTATGTCTTCTTATATCCGAAATAAAGTATATTGTCATGGATCATCCAACATGTTGAGCTTGCCTTTCCCCCTCATGCTAGCCGAAACTTCTTGCACCAAGTAGAGATACTACTTGTGCTTCCATACATCCTTAAACCCAGTCTTGCCATGAGAGTCCACCATACCTACCTATGGATTGAGTAAGATCCTTCAAGTAAGTTTTCATTGTTGCAACTCTCTAAAATATGTATGATCTATTAGTGTGGAGAAAATAAACTTTATACGATCTTGTGATATGGAAGCAATAAAAGCGACGGACTGCATAATAAAGGCCCATATCACAAGTGGAAATATAGAGTGACGTTCTTTTGTGCTAAGATTTTGTACATCCAACCATAAAAGCACATGACAACCTCTGCTTCCCTCTGCGAAGGGCCTATCTATTGTTCTTACCTTGTAAGAGTCATGGTGATCTTCACCTTTCCTTTTTACATTTTATCCATTGGCAAGCACATTGTGTTGGAAAGATCCTAACATATATACCCACTTGGATGTAAGTTATCATGATCTATTATTGTTGACATTACCCTCGAGGTAAAAGGTTTGGAGGCAACACTACAAGCCCCTATCTTTCTCTGTGTCCGATTAAAACTCCATACCCATAAGTATTGCGTGAGTGTGAGCAATTGTGAAAGACTAAATGATAGTTGAGCATGTGGACTTGCTGAAAAGCTCTTATATTGACTCTTTCTGATGTTACAATAAATTGCAATTGCTTCAATGACCGAGATCATAGTGTGTTAGTTTTCAATGAAGTTTCTGATTCATACTTGACATTGTGAATGGATTGTTACTATATCATAAGAAATCATATGACAATATATATATATATATATATATATATATATATATATATATATATATATATATATGTTGCTGTTATAAGAATGATCATGATGCCCTCATGTCCGTATTTTATTTTGTCGACACCTCTATCTCTAAACTTGTGGACATATATTTGGATATCGGCTTTCGCTTGAGGACAAGTGAGGTCTAAGCTTGGGGGAGTTGATACATCCATTTTGCATCATGCTTTTATGTTGATATTTATTGCACTATGGGCTGTTATTACACATTATGTCACAATACTTATGCCTTTTCTCTCTTATTTTACAAGGTTTACATGAAGAGGGAGAATGCCGACAACTGGAATTCTGGGCTGCAAAAGGAGCAAACATTGGAGACCTATTATGCACAACTCAAAAAGCCCTGAAACTCCACGAAACTCCGTTTCAGAAAATATAAAAAATATGTGGCAAAAGAAGATCACCGGGGGGCCACCACCTGTCCACGAGGGTGGGGGCGCGCCCCCCCTTCCTCGTGGGCCCCCCGATGCCCCCCCTATATGAGGTGTTTTGACCTGGAAAAAAAATCATAAGGAGGCTTTCGGGACGAACCGCCGCCTTCTCGAGGCGGAACCTTGGCGGAACCAATCTAGGGCTCCAGCGGAGCTGTTCTGCTGGGGATACTTCCCTCTGGGAGGGGGAAATCGTCGTCATCACCATCACCAACAACTCTCCTATCTTGGGGAGGGTTATCTTCATCAACATCTTCACCAGCACCATCTCCTCTCAAACCCTAGTTCATATCTTGTATCCAATCTTCGTATCAAAACCTCAGATTGGTACATGTAGGTTGTTAGTAGTGTTGATTACTCCTTGTAGTTGATGCTAGTTGGTTTACTTGGTGGAATATCATATGTTCAGATCCATTATGCATATTAATAACCCTCTGATTATGAACATGAATATGCTTTGTGAGTAGTTACGTTTGTTCCTGAGGACATGGGAGAAGTCTTGCTATAAGTAGTCATGTGAATTTGGTATTCGTTCGATATTTTGATAAGATGTATGTTGTCTTTCCTCTAGTGGTGTTATGTGAACGTCGACTACATGACACTTCACCATTGTTTGGGCCTAGAGGAAGGCATTGGGAAGTAACAAGTAGATGATGGGTTGCTAGAGTGACAGAAGCTTAAACCCTAGTTTATGCGTTGCTTCGTAAGGGGCCGATTTGGATCCATATGCTTCATGCTATGGTTAGGTTTACCTTAATACTTCTTTTGTAGTTGCGGATGCTTGCAATAGAGCTTAATCATAAGTGGGGTGCTTGTGCAAGTAAGGGCAGCACCCAAGCACTGGTCCACCCACATACCAAATTATCAAAGTAACAAACGCGAATCATATGAACGTGATGAAAACTAGCTTGACGATAATTCCCATGTGTCCTCGGGAGCGCTTTCCTTCATATAAGAGTTTGTCCAGGCTTGTCCTTTGCTACAAAAAGGACTGGGCCATCTTGTTGCACCTTATTTACTTTTACTGTTTATTACTTGTTACCAATTACCTTATCACAAAACTATCTGTTACCGATAATTTCAGTGCTTGCAAAAAATACCTTACTGAAAACTGCATATCATTTCCTTCTGCTCCTCATTGGGTTCGACACTCTTACTTATCGAAAGGACTACGATAGATCCCTACACTTGTGGGTCATAAGTGATATTGATCCAAAACCCTCAGCCACTTTCTCTCTCCAGAACTGTCCAAAACCCTAAGTCCAAATCAGTCCCACAGAAACCTTGCTATCCATACCCACCGAGTTCATCTAGACAACTGCTATAGCCAAACCCTATCTAATCGGATCCACCGGTATGGATCTCGGTCCCACCGACATGGCCTTGCCAACTCTCTGTTACTAGTTGCAATTATTTCGGTCCCACCGAGATGATGCAATCGGTACCACCAAAATGGCTTGCCAACTCTTTGTTACTAGTTGCAATTATTTCGGCCGCACCGAGATAATGAATCGGTACCAGCGAGATGGCTTCCCAACTCTTGTTGCCCTATTGCTTCACTTTGGTCCCACCGAGTTGATGCAATCGGTGCCACTGAGACGAGGTTTTCCCTAGCCATTGCACATCGGTCCATCCCATTTGTACCAGGTCGGTCCCACCGAGATTCCTAACATTCATATTTTTGCACACGTCGGTGCCACCGAGATTTTTGATCAGTGCCACCGAGTTGGGTCAAAAGTGTGTAACGGTTGGATTTTGTGTGGAGGCTATATATGCCCCTCCAGCCCTTCTTCCTCGGTGAGGAGAGCTATCAGAATATGCCTACACTTCCACCATTCATTTTCTAAGAGGAACCACCACTCATGTGTTGAGATCAAGAGTTTCCATCCTACCATTTGAACCTTGATTTATAGCCTTCCCCAAGTTGATTTCCACTCAAATCCTTTTTCAGCATAGTCAAATCTGTGTGTGAGAGAGAGAGAGTTGAGTGTTGGGAAGACTATCATTTGAAGCACAAGATCATCAAGGAGTTCATCATGAACACATTGTCTATTACCTTTTGAGACTGGTGTCTCCTAGATTGGTTAGGTGTTCCTTGGGAGCCTCCAATGTGATGTGGAGTTTAACCAAGAAGTTTATTAGGGAAAGGAGATTGCCTACTTCATGAAGATCTACCCGAGTAAGGAAAGTCCTTCATGGACGATGACCATGGTAGGATAGACAAGGTTGCTTCTTCGTGGACCCTTCGCAGGTGGAGCCCGCCGTGGACTCATGTAGCCGTTACCCTTCGTGGGTTGAAGTCTCCATCAACATGGACATACAATATAGCACCACCTATCGGAACCACGCCAAAAATCTCTGCGTCTTCATTGCGTTTGCACTTTCCAATTCCCATCCCTTTACATTCTTGCACTTGCATTTACTCTTTTCGCTACTTATACTCTTTGTGTGCTTATGTGAAATGTTCATTGTGCACCTTAACATGTGCTCAAATCAACTACAACTTAAGGAAAATAAAAATCTGTTACTTTATCTTGTATCGGGTCTAATCACCCCCACCCCTTCTAGACCCATTTTATCGATATTTCACACACGCTTATCTTAATTAACTGTGCCACCTCACATACGTACAATTCTTTCAATGCGTGGATGGCTAATTAGAACATCTACCGTCGGGCGCCTCAAAGCGGCCTCATACGCCCAGGCTGGCCACCCAGTCACGATTTTTTGATCGAGACATGCTCCTTAAATGGGCCTCAGATGCCAGGGCTAACCGGCACCCCTCATATCCGCTCCTTAAACGGGCCTCAGATGCCAGGGCTAACCGGCACCCCTCATATCCAGCCCAAATATGGGGCATATACGGGGGCGCCCGGGCACACCCGCCACGTAGGACTGTTGAATGTGTCCCACGCGGACTCGCCCGGAAACCCGACGGTGCGATAGACGCCTCCTCTGTCCCCACGTGGCGACGCTCCGGCTCGCCGCCCGAAACCAAATCCGGCTATTTAAGTCGGCCGGCATCCCACAACCCTAGCCCATCCCCCTATCTCCGCCGCCACTCCGAGCCCATCCACCTCCTCCCTCTCCTGCGCTCTGCCCATGCTTCGGCGCTCTGCCATGGTTCGGAGGAAGATCACCTACTACACAATGCTCACGCCGGAGTGCCGGTACGAGATCCAGCAGGAGATCCAAGTGAGACAAGTCGCGCGCACCGCCCTATCGGGTTGCCTCCAGACTCATCGGAGACAGAGGATGAGGAGCAGTCGGGGGAAGAGAAAGGAGAGAAGCTGGCTTCGATCGAGCCGGCTCCGGTGGAGGTGGAGGAGGTGGAGCAGCAGGAGTAGGAGCTGCCGGGCTTCAACATGGAGCAAGCGGAGATGGAGTTCACTGTCGCCCAATCGTAGGAGATGGCGGGGCAGTAGGCCATCCTGGAGTCCATTCAGGATGAGGCCTATGTGGAGGCCAAGCGGGCATCTCTCCGACAGGAGTAGGCAGCGTCCGACGCTCCTTCGCCGAACTCGACGCATAGATAGAGGAGGAGGTGGAGGTCGGAGCTGCAGCTGCCGCCCGTGCTGCCGGAGTCGGGCACAGAGGTCGTCAACATCTCCAACGAGGAGTAGCTAGGTGATCAACGTAATACGTATGTTTTTTTCTTTTGGATGTCTTTGTATGGATTTAAAAATCTAATATGAGCTGTCCGGATGCAAATAATGAAATTTGAGGCGTGCCCGATCACTGTGCGGACGCGCTTTAAGAATCTAGTATGAGATATCCGGATGCAAATCGTGAAATTTGACATATGTTGTTGTAGATGCTCCTAGGAACCTTTCGCCTTTCCGGTATGGAATAAAAGGAGCTCCCTTGCGTACTTGCCCTGACAATGTAAACTCCCTTTGTAGTTCATATGTTTATATATGCTTCATTATTCAAACTATTTTACATTCATGTCCAATCACAAGCTCCACCCGTGCAATATCATGAGCAAAACTAATAATAAACCCGCATCCGACATGATGTAAACTCAAACCATTTCATCGAGAAAGGATACCTGTGTGCATCTCTTGACGGGGCATACGAGCCCATGCAAGCAAGCAAGCATGTATGAGTGCTTCGCGATCAAGCCAACGGGGCCGTGAAAATTCTTTGGCCACGGGACAGGATTGCCTTGGGATCATAATTCCTCTTCCGCTCCATGAATCTGGCCCACTTGGCTGGACCAAAATGCTTCTTCCGCCAACCGATCTGGTCGGCGTAGTACGGCAGGTACTGCACGCACGGTATCTCGGCCTCCTCGCAGAATCGTAAGATCTCCTCGTTCTGCTCCTCCAGGCGCCCAAGATCGCCAAAGGACACGGCCGACCGGAGGATCCCAACCGTGTAGAACATCTCCTCCTCCTCTGGGAACACCGTCGACGTCTCGCCGTCCCACCTGTTCCGGTTCATGGGGTAGACGAGGACGGGGCCCATGGCACCGGTGGCGCCACGGCGAAGGATGTCGTGGAAAACACCGGCGGCGAAGTCGATGACGCGGGGGCGCGGAAGGAAGAGGTTGAGCCAGGGGTGCGGCACGTCCCACAGACCGGCAGCGCGGAGCTTGAGCTCGCCGTCGCGCACACGGTCCAGGAACCCCAGGTACGGCACGTCCTGCACGGACGCGAAGCCCCGCGCGTACCGCAGCTCCCGCAGCAGCACCTCCAGCTTCTGCATGCATGCGCTAGGGACCAGTTAATAATTCTTCACACTGAGAATTCGTACGCATGCATGCACGCAATACACAAACGACGTGTCAAAGTTGTCACATATATGCAGGAAAATACCCTTTGGCTCTTGGGTTGTACAGTATATACACCTGGTATGAAAAAAAAAAGCAATTTTAAAAAGTCCTAAAACTTTTTTCGAACAAACTTAACCTTTTGTTGTACTAGTATAAACGTTTTGTGAAGGAAAAAAATTCTGGTCAACTTCAAGGCAAAAAAATCAAAATCTCAGGGACAAAAAGTGTGAATAGTAACTTCTATATGTTGTTGATTTTGTTTTATTCCACCAACAATACCATGGAATATTTTTTTTGGCCAAATATTTTATACTAATACAACTCAAGTTTATGTCAAAAAACATTTCATATTATTTTTTTGGCTTTATGGTGATTACTATTTTTTGCATATAGGATCTATATATACATGGAATCAAAGCGTGCTTGTACCTTTTACATTTCCGTTAACCGGCTGAAAAGTCTATATGTACGGAAACGCAAACCGTGATCTGTTTTGCAAGAGATCAGGACAAAGAATTGTAGGACCAGACCGTGCAAATCATCAAAAGGTGATCCAGCGACTTAGTACTTTTTTGACAAGTGGTGGCAGCGACGGTGTGACGTGTAGTATGCACGGAAGTAGTGGTCATGCATTGTCGCTTTCGAGCCAAAGCGTGGCCGTCCCATCACATGCACCGGATCTTGTTGGTGCCCTAGTCAGCTAGGTACTTCCTAGGTGTACTGGCTAATTCTCCATGGAGTTGCTGTTGATCGATGCTCAAGAGCTTGCATATATGTCGACATGGACACATGATTCATGGTTGCACTTAATTATGGCAAAGGTATGGGCCTTATATATGACATACTGTAATATATATGTATCCATGTAGTGCCTAGTTACAACGTCATCATAGTGACCCCTTTGGGTTTAATTCAATGAAAAAACGAATATGCATTCCAATTTTTTCAAAAAGAAACTAAAAGTTTCCAAAGCAGCAAACTAAGGCTACTCCTCCATTTCCAAATATAAGATTTTTAAGAGATTTCAATATCAACTACATACAGTGTATTTAGACGTATTTTAAAGTGTAGATTCACTCATTTTGCTCTATATACAATCCATATTGGAATCTCTAAAAAGGCTTATAACGTAGGCAGTGGTTACTAGGTGTACTGGATAATATTCCATGGAATTGTTATTGACCGATGATCAAACAGGGCTGGCGACTGCTTACAAATCTCAATTCATTGTGTGCCCGGGTGCTCAAAGAGAGATACTACCCACACACGGATTTTCTCCAGGCCACAGCACCGGCTCGAGCTTTGGCGACATGGAAAGCAATAGTGGCGGTCCGGAAGGCATTGGAGGTTGGCTTAATTCACCGGGTCGGGGACGGCTCCACAATTTTCATCTGGACAGATCCGTGGATACCAAATACAATATCTCGGAAACCAACAGGTCGCCTTGGAGCTACACCACTGACTAGGGTTTTTGAATTGATTCATGATCATACTGGTAACTGGGATGAGGAACTAATACGCCAAAACTTTCTACATCCAGAAGCAGATGCAATTTTGAATATTCCCCTCAATTCTGTGGGATAGGAAGATATCTTGGCATGGGACTTGGAAAAGTCAAGAAACTACTCTGTAAAATCAGCGTATCGATCTCTTATGACTCGTAACGAGCCTAGCTCAATAGAGGAAGGGACGACGACGGAGTCTTCATCGGCAAACAGAGAATTGTGGACTGCACTTTGGAAGCTCCATGTGATACCGAAGGTCAGAGTGTTCTGGTGGAGAGTTCTCAGAGGCATCCTACCGGACTCGGTGACCTTGCAGTACAGGCATATCAAAACCAGTGGCCGGTGTGATATTCACATGGCCATGGATGAGAATCTGCTGCATGCGCTCGTATCCTGCACGCATGCAAGAAAATTTTGGGCGGCAGCTAAGGATCGCTTTGGCTTCCAGCTACCACGGCTGCACCCCGAGACTTGGGCTCGTGACATCTTACTGGACAACTTGTTCTCTGATGACACACGATGCAAAATCATCTCCATCATGCACTCTATTTGGACTTCAAGGAATAATTGAACTCATGGCCGAGACGGGTATGATCCAGTCATGGCTTTGAAACAGGTGCATGAAGCTCTCTCCATCATCGAAATCCCGGGACTACGGACCAGGCCTGCGAGCCATGGCTGGCGTCCTCCGGAGGCGGGATGGATCACTATAAACACTGATGGTTCATTGTATGCAGATACGGCTAGAGGAGGGGCAGGGGGTGGGGCGCTCTCACCTCTCTTTCCTAGGAGCATGGTGCAAGCCTTTGCCAGGCGCTTCGGAGCCTTTCATCGCCGAGCTACTGGCTTTTCGGGAGGGGGTCATCTTCGCCCAGCTCCGAGGTTTCTCTCATGTGGTCATGGAGGTGGACTGCTCATAGTTGGTCGACCTCTGGAACTCGCGAGGCAACTCTAGATCGGTTGCTTCGCCCATCTTTAGAGAGTTAGCAGACTACATAGGTACTTTTACTTCTTTCTCGGTTCGACATGTCGGTAGAGAGCAAAATGTGCCGGCCCATCTTTGTGCTCAGCGTGCCTGTACCCTCGATGGGACGGAATGCTGGCTAGAGAGTAGCCCGGAGTTTATCCGAACTGCCTACGGGCAGACTGTAACCGACTCATGTTATTTTGAATAAAGTCCGAAATTCGATGAAAAAAAGGTATACTTGCTAGTTTCGTGAGAGGCTTATATACATATATCACATAATGTATCTCCATGATGACGGATGAGACAAGATATGTAACCATCTACTCTCAAGTCATAATTGGTCATTATAGTGAGTCCTATGGTTAATTAATTAATTCAACAAAAAATGAATATGCATTTAAAATCGCATAAATCTAGATTTAAAAAGATAAGGTTCATGCACATATAATTTGTACCACCTTAGTCTTGATCATGTGCGACTTAGGGGACTCGTAAATTCGTAGTTAGAAATACTGTCTTATCATAGGTTGTCATATTTTCTTTAGTGGATCTGAATTTTTTTTAATGGAGAATCAACTTCCAAGATATTGCGACCCGACATCCACCAATCAATTTCATAGCCTAAAAAAAGTAGAAGTGTGTTTGCTAAAACTCCACACGTGATTTACAATTACGTACGACGTTGATGCTGCACAGATTTGCACCGTTGGAGCTATGCATGCATGCATGCATCAACGTCAGAGGCGGCCAAAAGTCGCGACCCCATGTAGCTTAAGCTTTACCAGCCGCTACACGACGCGCACCCGCACCGACAAAATAGGTCGTCGATTATTACCTTATCGACGTCGGACTCGCCGCCGGCTGCGCCGCCGTAGTATAGCGCTCCCTCAAGGCAGTAGAGGACGCCGCCTGCCTCTACCGCGAGCTTGGCGACGCGCGCGGCGTCGTCGGGCTCCGAGAAGAAGGACGAAGACGATGACGATGGCAACGGCGAGCGCCAGCTTCCGATCAGGCCATTGTCCGTAACGACCGTGCCCTCGACGTAGTCCATGAGCCCGGACACCATGCCGCCACGCTCGACGTCTATGAGCCGTTCCTGGTCGCCGGTGAGTGCGGCGGCGCCCGTGTACAGGAGGCGCACCCAGCGCGCCCTCGTCGGCGCTGGCACGAGGGGTATGCGCGCCCGCGTTATGACGCCGAACTGCCCCAGCCCGCCCAGCACGGCATCGAACAGGTCGGTGTCCTTCTCCTTCGAACACGTCACCATCTCTCCAAGCCCTACATATTTGCAGGTACCTAAGCGAAACGTGTTGTGATTAATTAAGTACGAAGCCTGTGCACGCACCGGTGATGACGTCGAGTTCTTGGACGTTGGATATCTGGGGTCCGTGGCGAAAGGCCTGGCCGCTGATGCCGGCGTTGGAGAGCGTGCCGCCGACGGTGAGGTGGAGGTAGTCAGTCCACGACCTCGGCGTTAGACCGTGAGCGAGTGCGGCGCGCAGCAGGTCCACCCACAGCTGCTCGCCTCCGGCGTCTATGTATTGGCCTTCGACCGACACGGAGAGGCGGGACGAAGTGAAGCCTCCACCGAGGCGTCCGAGCGACGGCATGTCAACGACGACGCCGCCGGGCGCGCCCGCCTGGCCACGCACGGAGTGGCCGCATCCCCGGGCGGACACCGGGAACGGTGACGGACGTGCGCACGAGGCGCGCAGTAGGGCGGCGATATCGGCAGGGCACGACGGATAAACCACAGCTGCCGCCGGCGGCTCGACCGACACGTTGCCAAAGTCGGCGGACGCGAGCGCCGTGGCCTCGGCGTCGTCCCGGATCAGCGCAGCGACGCCCAGGTCGCGGAGCTCGTCTTGGAAGGAGGAGGCCCGCATGGCCGCATCCACACGTGCGCGTCGTCGTCAGCTCGTGCGGATTGGACGGTCTTGAGGAGGCAGTTGAGCACGAAGAGAGCGGCCATGGTCATCTCTTGTGCTTTGTTTATGACGACCATGCGTGTCTTAATTAACTTGCCCGAAAAAGGATTTCCCCGCTTTAATTTAGGACTTCAACAAGTCCCGAACGTTCGGGATTTATGCATGCTAATCCAAATTTTTTTCATGACAACTTTAATTAAGACGACAATGACAAAACATGGTAATTTTCTGACAAAAAATCGAACTAGAACAAAGTTATCATGTGTTAACAACTAAAATTGCCATCTCGCAGCAACTAAAGTTGCCATCAAAAAACGTTCGTGATCACATGTTTTAAATCCGAACGTTCGGGATTTATCTATTCTGTTAAATTATAAAACAACGAACACCAATACAAGCAACGAAAATCACACAACACCACACCACACCACCACACAACACACCCAAGGCCAAATACAATAGGTACACGAACAGCCACATCACCCAACACTCCACGCATACAGCAAATGAGCAACGAGGACGGAGCTTGAAGTAGTCGAAGGAGTCCCCCATGACAGACTGTCACGGAGAGACAAGGCTGAGCTCGACGAATGAAGGCCTCCAAGATGGTGCCTTCAAAAAGGGGAACGACACGGCGCGCCGTCGCCGCCAAATCCAAAGGATCTTGGCTTTCACCTGGATCATTCGAAGGGGAAGAGTAGCCACGACGACGCCTTCAAGAAGGAGACGACGCCCACGGACGCTGTCGTCGTCGGCCCGACCGGAGCCGAGCAGGGCATCTCCCCTGGCACACACTCTCCACTTTCGAATAACCATCGCTCGCCGAAGCACCGACCGCCACACCGCCCGAGAGGCCATAGCAACAAGCCCACACATGAGTCGCGCACCTCGCCCACAAGCAATGCGACAACCATCATCGAGGCCGCTGCCCCGGAATCCATGACCCCTCCGCAACCACCACGGCTGCAAATAGACGTAACCGACCGATGAGAGGTAAAAGGCACGCCCTTCACCCCAAAACGAACCCTTGGCGGGAAGATGACCCAGCCGGCCAGATCCAGGTAGGGGAGAGGGTTGCCAGCAGCCGGCAGCCTCGACCTCGCCGCAGCCGCCGGCCTCGACCTCTCCACACGCGTCGGCCTCGTCCACGCTACAGCTACCGGCCTTGTTCTCGCCGCCACCAGCCTCGACCACGCCGCGGGCGCCGGCCTGGACCTCGCAACAGCCACCGCACCGCGCCACCAGGGACAGGGACCAGGACGCCCCTGCCTCCCTCCCCAGTTCACCCCACCATCGCGGCCAGCCAACAGCACCCGCCAGGCCACCGACGTCCACCAACAGGCTACCACCATCCGCCACATCCATCAACCGAGGAGAAGAAGAGAGAGGGTCGACCACCACTGTCGCGGCGCCACCCCTCCCGGCCGGAAGACGAGGCAGGGGCCGCCGCCCGTGACCCACGCCGCCCGGAGGGCCAGATCTGGCGGAGCCGCGACCAGAACCTGCCCCACATGCGCCCCACCAGCACGTCGTCCGCCACGCCGCAGCCGCGCCACCGCCGGACAGATTTGACGCGCCACCGCGCTGCCGCGCCCGCCGCTCGCACGGCACCACGGCACCCCGGCACAGCCGTCTCGACCCGCTCCGAGGTTGCCGAGCAAGGTGGCGAGAGCTCCCCGCCGCCACCGGCGTCGACCAGGCTTCGCCTGGCCGCACCCTTTGGTGGCGGCGAGGAGGAGGTGGAGAAGGCGGGGGGCCCCGCCGGCGGCGGCTAGGGTTGCCTCCCGGTCGCGAGCGGAGCGACCCGGGAGGAGGGAGGGGCGAGTTGGATTCTCAGAAAAAATCTTCGACTTAATTAGCTTGAGTGATCGATGTATGGATCTATGTGTTTTTGTAACTCTTGGTCCGTAAGTCTTGTCCGTAGCTCTAGCAAAGCTCCTCCTCTCGCGCCGAGGGTCGGCCATAATTAACCGGCACCGACAAGGATTCCGTTATGGAGAGCAGTCCCCGCGTCTTCCTAGGGTTCCGCCCGCGCCGCCGCCTGCTCCCCCGTCGCGGGTAGCCGCCCCCGCGGCCGCCGCCCGTCGCCGCTAGCCTAGCCTCACTCTCGCCCCCTCCCCTCCCCCCCCCTCGGTACGCTCGTGTCGCCTCCCCGAGCGAGGCGACCGGGGGCCCCTTCCCCGTTCCCCCCGTCACGCTCCCTCGCTCCTCTCTCCTCCCGCCGACGTCTCGAAGTGCTAGAAGCGCGGTGGTACTTCTTCGGAGGGTGTAGCAGTTGTCAGACATCTTTGTCTCGTCAATCTGTCGTTGTCGGCATTTGTTATCTTTCTTTCTCTCTCTTTTTCTTGGGGTTTGTTTGTATTGTGATCCCAACAAGCTCTCTGTATCGGATGATTGCTTTATAATCTAAAGCGAGGGAAATCCTATATCGGTATAAATAACTGGCGCCATGCTCATAGCAAACGTAGGATGGCGATGCATCTATATGGAGAATTGGAGGGGCTGCGAATGTGAGCCAGGCAGACAACTTCGCTGGCTATAGATGGCAGGACCGACGATTTGGTGGTGTCGGTGTATGAGATCGAAAGGACAGAGACTCAAGATTCTTGGTTGATTGACCCGTAAGCACTGTACGATCATGGCATTACGTACGTACAATGAATAATGCACGAGCTGTGACAAAAGAATAGGAGATACGTGTAGAGATCTTGCAATCTATATGCTGAAAGAGTAGGAGCATCTCCTACGGACCAGCAGTAGCACGATTCATTAAAAAAGTTTTACATCGCTGAAATAGTATTTTTACGCGTGGAAGGTTTACCAGACACATAAAAACACGACGTCCAACCCGCCGGCCCCACGTGCAGCAGCCCACGCGCACATGCCGACGCCCCAAATTTGCTTTCCCGCAGCCTGCAAGCGCTAAAGTTACATCTTTGTTTTTGTGCGCGCTCTATTTTTCAGTTTTTGCTGAAGCGCTGTTTTTTATCGCACGTGCTATATAGGCATCTTTTTCACCGCACGGCTTATGTAACAAGTCTGTTGAAGATGCTCTAAACAGTCGCACCTAGCCAAGCGAGCTAGCGAGTTGCATGCGTAGTCGGTTGAGGATTGTCCTTTCCTTTTGAAAGAAATCTTGCATGAAGGGGCCATGCCATCACAATTTTTTCTTTTTTTACCATGTTTCTAATAAAAATCTTACACCTGCGAAAAGAAGGTATGAAAATTAACTTACGTGATTAGGGCATCTCTAGACAATCCATAAAAAATCAAGGAGTAAACCACTGAGTAAACCTTAGTGGAGTGAATTTACTCCACTAAGTTTTGGCCGCACCTAGCCAATCTCCTCAATTTTAAACGAATTCGGTGCAAATGAACACAAATTCGATCAAAAAGTACTTATTAAACATACTAACCAAAATTTAGTGTCAATTCATAATATTTTACAATGCCATTAACCAAAAGTTAGTTTAGGACCTCAATAAGTCACGAACGTTCGGGATTTAGGCATGCTAATCCGAACTCTTTTCATGGCAACTTTAGTTAAGGCGGTGGTGACAACACATGGCAATTTTCTGACAAAAAATCAAACTAAAACAAAGTTGCCATGTGTTAACAACTAAAGTTGCCACCTCGCAGCAACTAAAGTTGCCATCAAAAAACGTTCGGGATCACATGTCTAAAATCCGAACGTTCGGGATTTATCTATTCCGTAGTTTGAATCTACTAATTTAACCAAACCTAAAACTTAATAATTTTAATCAATGTCGGATTCTTCGGCTATCTCCTCCACTTGGCTCTAGACAAACCACTGATCACAGGGTCCGGTCCAGTGCCGTCCTCTGGGTTCTTGAAGATGCTCCCGCTGTCAAAGTTGTTGGTCCAGCTCTTGTCGCCGACATTTCCACCTTTGTTCCCGCTGCTACCTCCATTGTCGTTGCCTTCTTCATCACACGACAGACCGATGACCTCGGTCCTACTGGTGGTTTATGATGACCCTCAACCGTAATGGATCTGTTGCAGCGTTTCCGATAAGTAAGAGTGTCGAACCCAACGAGGAGCAGAAGGTATTGATAAGCGATTCTGAGCAAGAAATTACTGCAAGCACTGAAAGATAACTTTTAGGGGTTTTCTCGGTATAAACAACAGGAATGTAAAGGCAAGTAATGTAAAAGGTACTGAGAGTAACAAGTGGCCCAATCCTTTCTTAGCAAAGGAGAGGCCTAGCAACTGAACTTATAAAGACTAAAGCGTTCTTGAGGACACACTGGAGAGGTAGTCATGTGCTTTCGCCATATTCCGTATCGATACTATGTTATGTGTTGATAAGTGTTGAGTGGGTGGATCTATGCTAGTGCACTCTCTAGACTAAGATGAATGCACTCTTATGATTAAACACCTTGCAAGCATCCGCAAATACAAGATAGAATTTAAGGCAAAAGCCTAACCATAGCAATACGATCGAGGATCCATTATTCCCTTATGCAAAAGCGTGCGAACTGGGGTTCAGGTTTCTGTCACTCCGGCAACCCACCATAAGCATTCTTTATACACAATGTATTCTCCTAGGTCCTTAATAAGGCGAAGTGTTGGGTGTTCGACTCACACAACACCACTAGTAGAATGACAACACAACTTAAATATCAAACAACACATATTACTTCAACAGCATATGACTACTAACAACAAGACTTTCCCCATGTCCTCAAGAACTAAGGTAACTACTCACAAGACATAAAAGAGATCATGATCAGTGGGGATAAATATGTGATAAACAATCTGGACATAATAATATTTCTCCAACAAAACTCAATAGCATTCACCACAAAGTAGTAATCACCACCGATGGAGTAGAGAGGATAGATAGTACGAGTTACAGCACGAGTTGCGATTGTAAGATGAGATTTGGATGAAGATGGAGATGGTGCTGGTGTTGGGGATGATGTTGATGATGATCTCGATGATGCTCGTGACGATGGTGATGACGATGGCGACGATCTCCCCTTCCGGGAGGTGATCTCCCCGGCGGAATCTGCCCACCGGAGATGCCCTTTTCTTCTCTGTAGGTTTCCGCCTGAAAGCGGCGGCGGAACTCCGTAAAAAGTCTCGTGCCTAGGGTTTTCGGAGGACGGAGAACATATATGCAAAAGGGGGCGACCAGAGGTGGGCCAGGGGCTCCAGGCGCCCCCCCTCGGCGCGTCCAGGGGGGGCGCGCCCCCAGGCCGCCTAGGCACCCTGTGGCCCCCCTCTGACTCCCCTTTTGCGTGTCTTCGTTATTCGTCCGAAAAATACCTCCCATCAATTTTCAGGTAATTTGGAGGTGTTCTTCTTCAGCAACTCAGCATCCACTTTTTCCTGCTGAATCATGCGTCTGCTGTTCCGGTATCGGAAAGTTGCAAACTATGTAAAATAGACCAAAACAACATAAGAACATCATCATAACGTGAAATATATCAATGAATAAGGATAAATTATGATACAAAATAGTGATGCATTTTGGACGTATCAACACCCCCAAGCTTAGACCTCGCTTGTCCCCAAGCGAATATGAACTCGGTAAACCTGTCCATAAGTTTAGAGAGTGAAGTGTCGATAAATAGAATATGGACAAGAAGCATCATAGTCTCTTTACCAACTCAAATATCCTCAGCAGCAATCTTCAGCACATAAGGCTCTTATGAAAAAGTGTTAACACTTATATTCGAAAGTAGGACTAAGGAAACTCATTATATCATGGCAAACATGTCCTTTGGTCAAAGAACAACAAATAATTTTAACTTTTGCTCTTATATTTTGATGGGATTAATTGAAGCTTTTTGAAATAACATGTTAATAAGCAAGAAGTGAAGGTGTTAACACAAAGGAAGATATTTGCCTTAGCTGGGCATGACAAACAACTTACTTATCAAATGATAACGTCAACAAGGATATGATATGACAAATCTTAATGCAGCTTTATATGAATGAATCCTTATCAACATCAAACGTCTGCTCTCTTTGAGAGATAGAGGGAAGTAGGAATAACTGACTCAATTTAAAATTAAAAGATAGGCCCTGCTCTAGGGTAGTAGGGAAAATTCATGTGCTATCCTCAAATCAAACAGAATGAAAACAAGTTTTGAGAGGTGCATGATTTGTCAACGAATGCTAATAAATAACTCAGTTGCTTCTTGAACTGGACAAGTTTCGAGGAACGGCTCCCGTATGAGGACGATAACATCCTCTTATTCTCCTTTGTTTATCACTGCCAAAGTTTTCTGATTTCTCATGAACAAAGCGTGAAGGAGGGTTTGTTTGTTATATTATTCTTAAGCCGGGCGCACTCCTTGCCAGTTCCTTCTCGTATTATGGGTTTGCACATTATACATGCAATCCCGGGGTGAAGCTCGTCCAACTCAAGAAGACTATGAATTAGCTATTACTTCCTCATGAGCTAAAACAGAGGCACAAAATAAAATATTTTGAACATTTAAGGATAACACATAAATTATATACTTTAGGGAGTGGTAATGGAGTACCACAAGTAGGTAGGTATGGTGGACTCATATGGAAGGTATTGGTCTTAGGGGTATGGATGCACAAGCAGAATACCGCTTAGTACAGAGTTAGGCTAGCAAATGTTTTGAGAGAACAGACAATTGATGATGACCAAGATGCAAAGCAGTATAAAGCATGAACATTGAAATAAGCATAACACATCAAGTTGTCTTCCTTGTCAACATAACACTTCAAGCATAATAACATAAAGGTTTTGGCTATGTCGATACTTTAAGAAAATCATGCTTGTTGTTATGACCAAAGCTATATTTGCCAAGATTAAATAAAGTTTCATAGCCATACCTGACATAAGGTCAATACTCCCCATAAGAATCATCATGTAAGGTCGATTGCGTGAAGAGAATACCGAGTGCAGCAAAAGGAACCGATAAACTTCTCATTAATATTCCGTCATAGACGACTCCACACTCATGGATACAATTCTTCACCAAATGGGTGATAGACCTCAATGCACCTATCTATCTCATATAATAACCTCCCTAGACATGATACGACTCTACTTGACTTCTAAAAGACAAAAGGTAAAAGATAAAGATACCGGGCACTCCCCCAAGCTTGGAACAAGCCAAGGGGATGCCATTACCCAAGGAGATTTCACCCATGCTTGTTGGCGTTAATCACGTAGTCCTTGGCGAAACGCTTCCATGGATATCTTGCTAAAGTCTCATGTGAGAGGCTCATCTCCTGGATCCTGCATTCAGCACCCAAACCCATGCGCAGAAACCTTAGTTCATACTCACAGTTCTGGTTATGTAGATCATTAATTTGCCCTTGGAGTTCTATAATTCTGTCTTCAGACGCGGCGATTCTTTCCCACATCTCCTTCATCTCCTTCAGAAAGTAGCTCTTCAGCTCGTTGGTGATGTCAAAGTTAGCTTCAAAACCACGCTCGATCATCTTCTTGTACTTGAAGACTTCCTGCTCCACTTCTTCCAGCCTGGCCTGGATGCTCCCCTCCTTGATAGGTCCCTTCAGATCTTCTTGATGAAGGACACCGTCCTCCATCCGAACAACCTGAGGATGCTTCTTCACCTCGGCGAGGTAAGGGTTGATGCCGTTGACGACGAACGTGTCCTTGGGGGAACTTGGAGAAGCCATGGCACCTAAATTCAGCTGAAAGATTTCTTGGCAGAAACAGATCGAAGAGAAAACACGCGAAATCGCAAGATACGTTGCCGGAACAATCCGGGCAAATATATAGGAAAAATTTATGCACAGAAAGGAAGGTAACGGACCAAAGCGGGGTCGGAGGCGAACTCCCGGGTGTCCAGGCGGCCTGCCGGCGCGGCCCAGGGGGGGGCGCCAGGGGGGCGCCTGGACTCCCTGGAGGTCGTCTCCGGCTCCACTTTGACTCGGAATTTTACTAATTTTACAAAAACTCGTAATACGGAACTTTTATGATGGTTTGCGGTGTTTTCTTACCGTACTACATACCTTTTCTTTATTCTGCTTCTGCTGGCGTCTGAAACAGGGCTGCAACATGTTCTTCGTGGGTTGTTGTGTATATTATATTCACATCAACATCGACAGGGTCTCCTGCTATGTAATGTTTAAGTCTTTGCCCATTCACAACTTGGGGTTTGGTGCCTTCAAAATTATTAATCTTAATTGCACCAGACCGATAAACTTCTTCAATATGAAATGGTCCTTCCCACCTGGAAAGTAGTTTACCTGGAGAAAACCTGAAACGGGATCTAAACAACAAAACTTTATCACCAACATTAAATTCACGTTTCAGAATCTTCCTATCATGCCACTTTTTTACCTTTTCCTTAAACATTTTAGCGCTCTCATAAGCTTCACTTCTCCATTCATCTAGAGAGGTCAAGTTCATGAGACGCTTCTCATCAGCTAGTTTTGGGTCAGCGTTAAGCTCTCTAACAGCCCAGAAAGCTTTGTGCTCTAGCTCCAATGGCAAATGGCAAGCTTTGACATACACCATCTTATAGGGGGACATGCCCATGGGGTTTTTGTAAGCAGTTCTATATGCCCACAAAGCATCTCCTAACTTGTTTGACCAATCTTTCCTATTTCTGTTTACTTTTTTCTGCAAGATCAACTTAATCTCTCTATTGGTGAGCTCAACTTGCCCACTAGTTTGAGGATGATAAGGTGAAGCAATTCTATGATTAACATCGTATTTAGCCAAAGCTTTTCTAAAAGCTCCGTGCGTGAAGTGTGATCCTCCATCGGTCATGAGATACCTTGGTACACCAAACCTAGGAAAAATTACATCTTTAAGCATTTTCAAAGATGTTTTGTGATCAGCACTTTCAGTGGGGATTGCTTCAACCCACTTGGTCACATAATCAACAGCTACTAAAATGTGAGTGTACTTGTGTGAAGAAGGAAAAGGACCCATAAAATCAAAACCCCAACAATCGAAAGGTTCAATCACTAGTGAGTAATTCATAGGCATCTCATTCCTTCTACTAATGTTACCAGCTCTCTGACATTTATCACAGGCTAAAACATAATTTCTAGCATCTTTAAAGAGAGTAGGCCAATAAAAACCTGATTGAAGAACCTTATGTGCAGTCCTCTCATCGGCATGATGTCCTCCATAGGGACTATCATGACACCGTCTGAGAATGTCCTTTTGCTCATGTTCCGGAATGCATCTTCTCACTATCCCGTCGGGACCTTCTTTGAAAAGATGTGGGTCATCCCAAAAGTAGTGCCTCAAATCATGAAAGAACTTCTTCCTTTGCTGAAATGTTAGACCTGGAGGCAAATACTTTGCAACAATAAAATTAGCATAATCTTCATACCACGGATCGGAAAGAGATTGTACTTTTACAACGGCAAGTTGCTCGTCTGGAAAACTATCGTTAACTGGGACGGGGTCGTGCGGTATATCTTCCATCCTTGAAAGATTGTCCGCCACCGGATTGTCTTCCCCTTCCTATCAACAATCTGCAAATCAAATTCTTGAAGAAGGAGTACCCATCTGATAAGCCTTGGCTTGGCATCCTTCTTTGTCATAATATATTTAATGGCAGCATGATCAGTATGAATAATAACTTTGGAATCAACAATATACTGCCTAAACTTATCACAAGCAAAAACTACAGCTAAGAATTCCTTCTCAGTAGTAGCATAATTTATTTGAGCACTATCAAGGGTTTTACTAGCATAATGTATAACATTCAATTTCTTATCAACTCTTTGTCCTAAAACAGCTCCAACAGCAAAATCACTTGCATCACACATAATCTCAAAAGGTAAATTCCAGTCAGGTGGTTGTACTATAGGAGCAGTTATTAAAGCTTTCTTAAGGATTTCAAAAGCTTCCTTACAATTTTCATCAAACGCAAAAGGAACATCCTTCTGGAGAAGATTAGTGAGGGGTCTCGAGGTTTTAGAAAAGTCTTTAATAAATCTTCTATAAAAACCTGCATGACCGAGAAAACTGCGAATACCTTTGATGTCCCTTGGATAGGGCATCCTTTCAATAGCCTTGGCCTTGTCCACTTCAATTCCCCTTTCGGAAATCTTGTGACCAAGAACAATTCCTTCATTAACCATAAAGTGGCACTTCTCCCAGTTGAGTACCAAATTTATCTCCTCGCATCTCTGCAAAACTTTATTAAGGTTGTGAAGACAATGGTCAAATGAAGTTCCATAGACGGAGAAATCGTCCATGAAGACTTCCATAATATCCCCGCAGAAACCATGAAAGATAGCAGACATACACCTTTGAAAAGTAGCAGGGGCATTACATAAACCAAAAGGCATACGTCTGTAAGCATAAGTACCAAAAGGACAAGTAAAAGTGGTCTTCTCTTGATCGGCAGTGTTAACATGAATTTGAGAGAAGCCAGAATAACCATCGAGATAACAAAAGTGGGTATTTTTGGATAACCTTTCAAGCATTTGGTCGATGAATGGCAACGGGTAGTGATCCTTCCTGGTTGCCTTGTTCAACTTCCTGTAATCAATACACATTCTATATCCAATAATAATTCTCTGAGGTATTAGTTCATTTTTATCATTAGGAACCACAGTTGTACCTCCTTTCTTAGGAACACAATGTACCGGACTTACCCACTTACTATCAGCTATAGGGTAGATAATACCTGCGGCTAGAAGCTTGAGAATCTCAGTTCTCACGACATCCATCATCTTCGGGTTCAACCGTCGTTGATGATCAACAACTGGTTTAGCATCAGGCTCAAGGTTGATAGTATGTTGACAGATAGATGGACTAATCCCCTTAAGGTCATCAAGGGTGTAGCCAATTGCGCCTCGGTGTTTATGAAGTACTTCCAATAATCGCTCTTCTTCATATCCTGAAAGGTTAGAATTGATAATAACAGGATATATTTTCTTTTCATCTAAATAAGCATACTTGAGCGTATCGGGAAGAGGTTTAAGATCGAACACCGGGTCTTCTTTCGGTTTTGATAAAATTCCCAAAGGTTCAACCGAAAGGTTGTGCTTCAGGATGGCAGGCTGCCTCAAGAATATTTCATCTAGTTCATTTCTTTCCTGCATATGCAAATCATTCTCGTGGTCCTCCATGTATTGCTGCAAAGGATCATTAGGGGGAATAGCAATACGAATTTGAAGACCTAAGAAGAATTTCAACTCTCCCATCATAGACATTTGATATTCTTCACTCATCATATAGGCAAATTCATCACTATAGCATTGGTCAGTACAGCCAAAGATAATATCATCAACATATATTTGGCACACAAATAATTCACCATCATAAGATTTAGTGAAAAGAGTGGGATCAAGTGAACCGGGTTTGAAGCCTTTCTTCATGAGGAATTCCTTCAAAGTATCATACCAAGCTCGAGGGGCCTGCTTGAGGCCATAGAGAGCCTTATTGAGTTTGAAGACTTTGTCAGGATTCTTTGGATCTTCAAAACCTGGAGGTTGAGCAACATATACTTCTTCCTCAAGCTTGCCATTTAGAAATGCACTTTTCACATCCATTTGACAGAGAATGATATCATGATGGTTAGCATAAGCAAGTAATATGCGAATAGCCTCAAGTCTAGCAACAAGTGCAAAAGTTTCATCGAAATCAATTCCTTCAACCTGTGTGTAGCCTTGAGCTACAAGCCGTGCCTTATTCCTTACCACAAGGCCATTTTCATCTTGCTTGTTGCGGTAGATCCACTTTGTGCCGATGATATTATGCTTGCGAGGATCTGGACGTTTGACCAGTTCCCAGACATTGTTGAGCTCGAACTGATGTAATTCTTCTTGCATTGCTTGAATGCATTCAGGCTCCAGAAATGCTTCATCTACCTTAGTGGGCTCTGTGATAGAGACAAAAGCAAAGTGCCCACAAAAGTTAGATAAATGTGAAGCTTTTGAGCGTGTGAGAGGACCTGGTATATTGATGTCGCTGATGATTTTCTCAATATGCACTTCTTTCGCAATGCGAGGATGAGCTGGTTGTCGTCGAGGAATTTGATTAGCATTTTCTTCAGCATTTTCCTCAGGTACATTAGCTCGATGATCTTCCGGTTCTGGAATGAATTCTTCAGCAGATTCTTCGGTAGGAATGACATCCTTAGTAGCCTTGAACTTGATAGTTTCCTCAGGTGTTGGTTCATCTATCACAGTAGGTAGGTGCTCTCTTTGCGAGCCGTTAGTTTCATCAAACCGCACATCTACAGTTTCAACAACCTTGTGAAGAACGGTGTTGAAGACTCTGTAGGTGTGCGAGTCCTTTCCGTAACCAAGTATAAACCCTTCATGTGCTTTCGGTGCAAATTTTGAGTTGTGATGAGGATCTCTAATCCAACATTTAGCACCGAAGACTTTGAAATAACTCACATTGGGTTTCTTGTCAGTGAGGAGTTCATAGGCAGTCTTCTTGAAGAATTTGTGAAGATATACTGTGTTGATGATGTGGCACACAGTATCAATTGCATCAATCCAGAAACGACGAGGCTTTTTGTATTCATCAAGCATAGTGCGAGCCATCTCAGCAAGAGTCATGTTCTTGCGCTCCACGACGCCATTCTGCTGAGGAGTATAAGGTGCAGATAGCTCATGAGTAATACCAAGTTCGTCAAGATAGTCATCGAGACCAGAGTTCTTGAACTCAGTTCCATTGTCACTTCTGATGTGCTTGATCTTCACACCAAAGTTGGTTGAAGCCCTCGAGGAAAATTGTTTGAAGACTTCCTGCACTTCATGTTTTTAAGTAACAATGTGTACCCATGTATATCAAGAGTAATCATCAACAATAACAAATCCATATACAGAAGCATCATTTGAAACTGCAGAATAATGATTAGGACCGAAGAGATCCATGTGAAGCAATTCAACTGGTTGAGTAGTAGTCATGATAGTCTTCGCTGGATGCTTGGCCTTGGTCATCTTTCCAGCTTCACAGGCACCGCATAAGTGATCCTTGAGGAATTTGACATTCTCAATGCCAATGACATGCTTCTTCTTCGCAAGCGTGTGCAAATTCCTCATGCCAGCATGACCAAGTCGTCGATGCCATAGCCAACCTTCTGAAGCTTTTGCAAGTAGACACACAGCTGGTTGAGGTCCTATAGAGAAATCAACAATATACAAGTCTCCTCTCCTAAATCCTTCGAAGACTATGGAGTTGTCAGATTCCATGATCACGACACAACGATGTTTGCCAAAGGCAACAACCATATCTAGATCACAAAGCATTGAGACAGACATGAGGTTGTATCCTAAGGACTCGACAAGCATGACTTTGTCCATGTGTCGATCCCTAGTGATCGCAACCTTACCTAGACCCAATACCTGACTTTTGCCTTTGTTAGCGAAGATGATGTGCTTCAGATGAGATGGTGATAAGGGAGCATCCATTAAGAGATTCTTGTCACTAGTCATGTGATTTGTACATCCACTATCAAGGACCCACTCAGTGGCTTTGGGTTGATCATCCTGCAGATGAATTAGTGCAACTTACAAACTCATATACTTCATTAGTGAAGAATATGACATCAAATCATCAGATCAATTTCATCAAGCAATGCAACAGATAAAGTAGTATGAGGACATGAGAAATGAGAGTTCATTTCTTCGTGATTAGCCTGCGTCCTTTCAGGCATTTTTCAGGTCTCCACCAAATTCTTCAGACGTTTGAGCACGTTTGGAGACCTGACCCTGCAGAAGAGATTAGTTCTTTTTCTTCACTACCCACATCTGAAGGGGTGGCAAAGATTTCGTCACTCTGCGAGCTCCATACGAGAAAGGTGGCATAGAAGCCAGCCCATTTCGTTTCACATAAGAGGAGTTAGGATAAGCATATGAATAATCATAGTAATTCTTCGAGGTCTTAGCACAAAGAATAATGCTCATATTCATAGCCCTTAGCTCTTCCCTGCGAAATAGAGTTGTTAGCACGAAGATATTCATATGAGGACTTTGATCCTTTTGAGGAATTTGATCCATATGAGGAATTGAATCCATCTGAAGATTTTGATCCATATGAAGAACTGGATCTGGGGTTCCTATTCCTCACACGAGGTGTCATGAGGACATTCACTTGAAGATTTTCAAGGTGCCTCTTAGGGACCCAGATTTTCTTCATAGGGGGACCATTCCTGCAGTTAGTTCCAACATATCTAGCAAATACTTCACCATTCTGATTTTTGAATAGTTTATAGTTGGAGTCAAATGACTCATCAGAAGAATGAGGAGATTCACATGTAAAGCAAGATAAATTGGATGGATCAACTGGAGGTCCCTTTGCAGCAACCCATGAGGTTTTGGGGTACTGCTCAGGCTTCCAATATGAACCATCAGCATTAAGTTTTCTCTCAAAGGCAATTCTCTCTTTCCTAGGGTTCCTGTTGAGGATCTGCTTTTTAAGCACATCACAAAGAGTCTGATGCCCTTTGAGGCTTTTGTGCATGCCTGTCATGTACAATTCTTTCAGCCCTGCATTGTTAGTAATACTAGCAATGTCCTCAGATGAGGAATTAGTGATAGCAGAGACAATTGAAGAATTTGTAGCATTAGAAGCATTTGAACATTCAGGTGAAGAATTTGCAGTTTCAGGTTCAATGCATTTCAAGCATGGAGGAATGAATTCTAAAGATCTTCATAACTCACTCTTAGCTTTTCAAGATCTTGCTTTCTTTGAAGAAATTCATAAGAAAGCTTCTCATGATCAGACAAGAGAGTGTTATGATGACCTTGAAGGTTATCATACTTAGACTGAAGTCTCTGAAGATTCTCAGTCAAGATTTTATATCGATCATTTCTTCACCCAACATATCATCACTTTTATCTAGCATGTTTTGAACCTTATCAAGAGCCTTTTGTTGTTGCACATCAATCTTAGCAAGTTTAGAATAGCTGGGCTTAAGGTTTTCATCAGATTCATCCTCACTAGATTCATAGGAGGTGTATTTGAGTACCTTGGCACCCTTTGCCATGAAGCAATAGGTAGGAGCGTAGTCATCATTGTCTTCATCAGCCTTGTTGGAGAAGCCATTTTCTTTAGTGTTGAAGATAGACTTGCTGACAAATGCAGTAGCGAGAGCTAGACTTGCGCCACACCAGACTCGGATTCCTCAGATTCCTCCTCTTCCTCATGATCCTCAGATGTAGCTTCAGAGTCCATTTCCTTGCCTATGAATGCCCCAGCCTTTTTGGAGCTGTTCTTCTTGTGAAATGATGACTTTGAGAATTTTGATGATGAAGATTTTGACAATTTCTTCTTCTTCTTTGCATCATCAGAACTGTAATCCTTGTATTTCTTCTTTTTGGATTCCATTTCCCACTGAGGACAATCTTGAATGTAGTGACCAGGCTTCTTGCATTTGTGACATAGCCTTTTGTTGTAGTCACTGGATGCGGAATCATTTATCTTTGAGAACTTTCCAAAGCGACCACGTCTTGAGAACCTTTGGAATTTCTTCATGAGCAATGCTAGTTCCTGGCTCAGTTCTTCATGATCACCAAGGCTACTACCAGAATCTTCACCTTCAGATTCAGAGACGACCTTGGCCTTTAGGGCACATGATCTGCCATAGCTCGGACCATAGAGATATCTCTTTTCAGCAAGTTGGAACTCATGAGTGTTTAGACTTTCGAGGATATCAGCGGGATCAAGTGACTTGTAATCACCACGCTCTTGAATCATCAATGCCAGAGTATCAAACGAGGAATCAAGCGATCTCAGCAATTTCTTCACCTCTTCCTGGTCGGAGATGTCAGTGCCACCACGTGCTTGAAGTTCATTTGAGATGTCAGTGAGGCGATCGAAGGTTTGCTGAACATTTTCATTGTCAAGTCTTTTGAAACGGTTGAAGAGATTGCAAAGAACATCAACTCGAGAGTCACGCTGTGTTGAAACTCCTTCGTTGACTTTGGACATCCTATCACAGATAAGCTTAGCAGTTTCCAAAGCACTACTCTTCCATACTGTCCTTTGCTTAGAAGGCTACAAATGATATTCTTCGCTTGAGAATCAAGTTGCTTGAATCTCTTCACATCAGCAGCATTCAGAGAAGGTGATACCGAGGGAACACCATTTTCCACAACATACCAGAGATCGTTATCAATTGCCTGAAGATGCATTTGCATCTTGTTCTTCCAGTAGGGGTAGTCCGTCCCATTGGAGGTAGGACACCCAGCTGAGACCTTGATCATACCTGCGGTCGACATAACTAAAACTCCAGGCGGTTAAACCAAAATCACACAGAACAACGGAGTACCTCGCTCTGATACCAATTGAAAGTGCTTTATATCGACTAGAGGGGGGGGTGAATAGGCGATTTTTATGAATTCTTCACTGAAGAATTTGCTGTTGAGGAAATTCCTTAGCAAAGATCTACTTGCAGCGGAATAAGTACTCAGAAATAAACATAACAGAATACAAGCATGGTCATCATGAAGAAATGAAGACAAACACAGAGTACAGAAAGCGTAATCACAGGATAACACAGAATGAAGACAAAACAGTCTAAAGAAATTGAACTGAGGAAATTGAGAAAGTCTTCAGTCAAAGTCTTCAAACAGATATGAACAAGCACACAACACAAATATGAGGAAATGAAAGAGTTGAGGAAATAGAACCAGTAAGCTTGGTGAAGACAATGATTTGTTAGACCAGTTCTAACTGCTGTCTCAGTTGTACATCTGGTTAGGGCGGCTAGGTATTTAAACCTGAGGACACACAGTCCCGGACACCTAGTCCTGGACACACTGTCCAAGACACCAAGTCCTCACCGTATTCCCCTTGAGCTAAGGTCACACAGACCTCGCCCAATCACTCGTGGTAAGTCTTCAGGTGACTTCCGAACCTTCATAGACTAGGTCACTTAGCGATCCACAATTCCTCTCGGATGCTCTAGACCATGACGCCTAACCGTCTAGAAGAAGCACAGTCTTCAAAGGTAACAAGCGTCGGATCCACGCAGGACCAATCTCTTCAGTGATGCTGAATCACTTTTGGGTTTGAAGGTGTTTTGGGTTTGGTTTTTGGTTTTTACCCACTTGATGATTTTCACTCAAAGTCCTCAGAGGATGGGTTGCTCTTATGACAAGTGTCAGTTTCTCTCGGAGCATCCAACCAGCTAGTGGTTGTAGGGGGCGGCTATTTATAGCCTAGGGAGCAGCCCGACATGATAAGACATAAATGCCCTTTAATGATATGACCGTTAGGTAGGTAGATATTTAGGGACAGCTGGCGCGTAGCACAACAACGGTCGGAAATTTGAGTATCAACTTCGCCTCTGTCACTGAAGAATGTGACTGAACTGTATGAGATTTCCAATGGCTTCACTCGAAGGGATTGGTAGGTGTAGGATTTTGAGTTGAGCATCACATGGAAATTTTTCCTTAGTATTTCCTCGACCCCATTTAACAGTACGGTGTTTCCTATGACTCAAGAAAGGGAAAAAGAAACTACGAAGACAAAAGTCTTCACGCTTCATGTTCCACAAATGAATACTAAGTCTTCAAGGTCACACCAATTTCTTCACTTTCAAAGTCTTCAGAAATTCTTCAGAAATCCAAAGTCTTCAGTCGAAGAACTTCATTTTTAGGGGTCGACTTTCTCTGTAAATATCAAACTCCTCATAGACTTATAGACCTGCATACACTCATAAACGCATTAGTCACTTAACCTATAAGTCTTCAATACACCAAAATCACTAAGGGGCACTAGATGCACTTACAGCCCGTCAACGACCCGTTAAAGATTTGACACCATTGCAGCCCATTGTCAGTTTGAGCCCGTTAATAGCCCGCTATATATTTGGGCTCAATATCGTCCCGATGAGATTTCAGCCTGTTAATGGCCCATTCAGTGGATGGGCCAATTTTCACAATGTATATCTTTCGGCCTTTTAGCGACACATTTAAATATTGGGCTAATTTCTGGCCCGGTGTGTCTTTCAGCCTGTTGACAGCCCATAAATCAGTTGGGCCATTTTAATAGGACCTGAGTTTCGGCCTTTTAGCGACCCATTTATGTGTTGGGCCAATTTCCGGCCCGGTGTGTCCTTCAGCCTGGTGACGGCCCATATATCTGTTGGGCCATTTGTAGTCGGACCTGAGTTTTGGCCTTTTAGCAACCCATTTAAGTATTAAGCCAATTCCCTGCCCTGTGTGCCTTTCAGCCTATTAACGGACCATACGAGTTTTGCCAATTGTAGTCGGACCTGAATTTTGGCCTTTTAACGGCCCATGCCCTTCAAGGTCCAATACCAGGCTGGTTTCTATTTCGGCCTGCTAAAGGCCCACAACACAGTTCGGCCATTTACAATACGACCTGAAATTCGGCCTCTTAGCGGCCCATGCTCTTCATGGTCCAGTACATGCCCGCTGTCTCTTTCGGTCTGCTAAAGGCCCAAAGTATAGTTGGTCTATACATAGCCCGAACTTAGTAACGGCCTGTTAACTGCCCGTGAAATCAATTAGGCCCACATGTTGCCCGCTTCGATGTCAGCCTGTTAACGACCCGAGAGTTAAGAGGGCCGACCATTAACTTTCGGCCTGGTAACGGCCCATTAACATAATGGACCCACTAAAGTTCGTACATGTCTTTAGGCCAAATTAGATAATTTGAGCCCATTACGACGAGCAATTATGCACAGGACCAAAACCGATCAAGAAATGGTACGACATACAGGGAAAAACATGGCACATCCAGCATATATTACAGGAAATTACATCCACTGGGCAATCAAAGATTGATGCCAGTGCAAATAATGAACATAACCTAACGATCTACAACGTCACAATCAATAACCTCAGCACGGATGACGCCCATAAGCATGTGGGCAAGTTCTTGCTGCTTTGTTGCACTGTCTCTGAAAACATTGATCAGTTGTTGTGTCGCACGACTCTGCACCTCTGATTCCTCCACCATTTCCATCATTCATTCAGCCATTAATTGGTTCACAAACATACATTTTTTCCATTGCATTCGAGACAGAGGATACTGAACAGATTCAGATGGCGATTTTGGCAGGCTTGTATTATTGATAGGGGAGAGTGTCTCAACCACTGCATCATAACATAAATTAGGAGGGGAACCAAACAGATTAATCATGAGTTATTGGCATATTACCTGGCGTAAATTTATTGGAAAGAAATAATGGGGTTGCCTTGTTGTTTTCAGAGTTTGTCTTCTTATCTTCAGCAGCCTGCACCAAATTAAGACACTAGCATTTGCTATCATTGGCCAAGTTAGATAATAGGAAAGCAACATTGGCACAACGAATGTTTGGGCAACTAACCAACACCAAATTAACACAATATGGCACAACTATCATCAGCCAGGTAAGGTAATACAAAAGCAACATTGATAGAATGAATGAATGGGCAACTAGAGCAGCACTACAATTCAGTAATGTGCATGATATGAGATAGTACACTCATGCAGCTCAGTATGCAAAACTACCAGGTAGTTTTCTTTACAAAAATCAACATTGGCGCCTTTAACATTTTGCTACAACTAATTTTAGATCAGACAAAGGTTGGATTCATGCCGATTAACAAAATACATGCTGATGTAAAAATATAGTGATATACAACAGGTACTTACATCAGCATTAGAGCATAGAGAATTCCCGCAAAATATTTTCCTCAAATACAATGCCAATGAAGGAAATCTTCTACCATTTAACCTTATTTTCTAAAAGAGAGATGGGTAAGAAACATGTAGAAAATATGATCAGAATGCTATAAAATTTCATGATGCGAGGATACGCACACGCTTCTTAGAGTGGAGTTGACATTCTTTTGCTGGACTGGAGCGGACTAGTTCATTGGCCACTGGAATCTCCTTATTATCAGTGGGAGTTGGGTTTCTCTGTGCTGGAGCAGTATCTATGAAAAATGGAGTTGGTTTATTATCTACTGGCATTTGGATCTTTTGCAAAGACCTGGTTTGTAACCCTTCATATTCTAACACAGTCGTCTTCCCCTTGCATGCCTTATATAGAAGAATGGTGTTTCAATTATAAAACATGCTACAACAGAGATGGATTAGGTACTGAAGAATAGAAAGGCATGACATATTGACATGTATTCCCTCCATTCGGAAAAAAATGGATGGGTCTAGGCGTATTTCAGTTCTAGATACATCCAGTTTTATCCATTTCTGCGACATGTAATCCAGACGGAGGGAGTATGATGTAAGAGCTGGGGATACGAAAGGACAACACAGTAAAAAAACACTGAAAACCCACTGCAGAACCAAAGTAATCAAACCAACTAATATGAGATAGTACACTCATGAAGCTCAGGATGCAAAACTACCAGGCAGTTTTTTCTTGCAAAAATCAACATTGTGGCCTTTAATCATACATTTTGCTACAACTAAATTTAGATCAGATAAAGGTTGGATTCACGCCAATTAAAAAAATACATGCTGATGTAAAAATATAGTGATATACAACAAGTACTTATATCTGCATTGGAGTACAGAGAATTCCTGCAAGAATCTTTCCTCACAGACGGTACAAGTGCAGAAATTCTTCTATCTGTTAAGCTTATTTTCTAAAAGAGAGATGGGTAAGAAACATGTAGAAAATATGATCAGCATGCTATATAATTTCATGATGCAAGGAGACGCACACGCTTCTTAGAATGGAGTTGACATATCTTTGCTGGACTAGAGCGGACTAGTTCTTTGGCCACTGGAATCTTCTTATTATCAGTAGGAGTTGGGTTTCTCTGTGCTGGAGCAGTATCTATAAAAACTGGAGTTGGTTTATTATCTCATGTCGTTTGGATCTTTTGCAAAGACCTGGTTTGTAACCTTTCAGATTCTAACATAGTCTTCTTCCCCTTGCATGCCTTGTATAGAAGAATGGTGCTTCAATTATAAAACATGCTACAGCAGAGAGATGTAATAGGTACTGAAGAATAGAAAGGCATGACATATTGACATCTATTCCCTCCATCCAGAAAAAATGGATGGGTCTAGGCATATTTCAGTTCTAGATACATCCTTTTTTATCCATTTCGGCAACATGTAATCCCGACGGAGGGAGTTTGGTGTAAGAGCTAGGGATACGACAGGTCAACACAGTAAAAAACACTAGTTGAATGTAAAACTGTATGCTAGCAGAATACGTACAGAAAAAACTAAGGCAACATACACATGTATTTTTGGGAAACTAAGATGGCATTGCAATAGAGCACTAGAACAACACTTCAATGTAAAAGAACATGGTATGGTAGACAGATGAAGTACATACTGATGAATAACAATGCGTTAGATATTTAGAAGCATGATGTCCAAATTAAGCAGATGGCATTGCGATAGAGTAGAATGAGAGTACTTGAATTTGAAAACATGTTATCATGAATGGAATAGGTACTGAAAAATAGGAAGGCATGACATATTTACATGCATGATCAGCATGCTAAGCACATGGCATTGCAATAGAGTAGATACACTCCAGGACATTATATGCATGTTGTACCCATATCACGGGCCAAGTTAGAGCAAGGACCTTGTGGGGGTGAAGAGGATTCAACATATTTCTGCAAGTCTTCTGAAGAACTGCCTTTATATGTTCCATCATATTGGGTATCATTGATATCAAGTTTATTGGCCTTTACATTGCTCCGTGAGGTTCTTGTGGATATGTCAATGTGTGCAATTATATCTGACATGCATGGAAGACAATTAGCAGTTAGATTTATGTAATGAGTGCATGTAGGAGACGACATAAATAGTAGGACTGGGGTTAACTAGCAGCAACATGTCTCAAAAACTAAAGGGAGAACACAGATGAAAGCTACAGAATATGTATCGTTTGTACTCGAGATTAACTAGATGGCACACAAAAGTATTAAAGAACAACATAGGTAATACTAGAACTGGTATAATATTATAATCACCAGACTGTGGGATAGCATTGGCTGATGAATGATAACTATGGAACATCGTTACCTAAAGAACAAGTATCTTAGCTGAACTATGGAACAACGTTAACTCCTGAACAAGACCCGTAAGAGATCAACATGAATATATAGTGAAATGTGATAATCTATTTTCCATGCTTAGATGAATAACAAAGCCATAAATGTTGCACACAAGTAAGATGAGGGTACAACCTATCTGGCCGCCATCCATAGAAGTGAGCATCATGTACTGACTTGTTGATGGCCCTGCAGTTGTTGTGGTTGTCCATGTCGGGCACGCGCATTCGATGCAGGGAACTATTGAGTGGGGACTATAGCTCCCTTCTGGTGTATGCTTCCCTTGTTGGAGCCGCTGCGGTGAGTCAGAAGACGGTGTGGCTGAGGATGCAGATAACGCATAATGTTAAGAACGACACATCTCTTTGATCTGAAGAAATACACTAAGAGATTAATAGCAAGGTACGAGAGTGGTCACACGTCTGTTGACTAAGACTAAATTGGGGTCACACGATTTTATTTTATTTTGGTACTGTCCGATCTACGCCGGATGGCTTGATGGCCGTCTTGTGCCTCCCGGCTGACACTGTTAGCAATCTACCCCGAAGTGCCAGCGACCAACGGCAGAGCAGCTTGCCTCCACCGTCCGTGGCCCCGGCCAAAACCCTACTCCCCGCCCCACCGCACTGTCGTGGTTGCGCCGCCCCCGGGCCAATCCACAAAGACTCCCCGTCATCCAGATCTGGCGGCGGTAGTACCTTGAACCCACACAACTCTAAGATAGCCATCTAAGCGCTGCTTCCACAGCGAACTTGTGGCCCCGCACCCTTACGTTAGACACCAGCCAACCGGCAGCCTAGGAGCTCCGCCGCCTCGAAGGGTGCTGCTTCCCATTGGGATTCGATTGGCCCAGAATAAAAATTCAGACAACTGACGCCTAAATAAAGTGATTTGAGATGAGGGTGTGACCTATCTGGCAGCATGGTGAAGTAGGCAGGTCCAGCCGCCGAGTCGGTGAGGCCGGCGTGGTTGCGGTGGCCACCGACGACAGGGAAACAGCGATGTCGCGACGGTCGATGGCTACGGGGAAGCAGCGCAGGGACTCTCGACGGATCCGAAGTTGGAGCCGCTCCGGCGCCGTGAACAATGACGGGGGGTGAATCGGCCCTAGTATGGTTCATGCGGCCATCGTCGAGGCAGCTCCAGCAGCACGGAGTAAGAGGCACACGGCCTAGTGGACGACGGCAAATGGGAAGCGTCTCCAGCATTAGGGAGGAGGGCGGCTGCGAAATTGGTGCGGTGGGGGTGCCATGGAGGAGGGGCTGAGGTTTCACGGCTCGGGAGAAGGGAGCTTCCGGGGAGAAGGTGATTTGGCGCCCACGAGGTATGAATGGGGG
>LR738711.1:199242439-199276057 GCA_902687465.1 Secale cereale
GGTCTTTCTAGTTCGCATGCATATACACTCCATCTATTGGTCTCTCTCGCACACTATCTATGATTCTCTAGTCCAAGCTAGATATCTTGGGTGCACTCATTGTACGCACACAAATTCCTTTGCTCGTTTCCCGTAACTCTCTCACGCACCACTCTTTCGTCTCGGAGCACTTCCCCCCCTCTCTCAAACTCTCCATCTACCTGGGTTACACATACACATGCATATCTCACTCGCACTCGATAGGCCCATCTAAAACTCTATCTCTCTCCCTCGTTCTCTCTCCTTCTCACACGCACACACACACACACACACAATCTCATGCCTAGCTAGCCAAATATGATGGTCTCTCACTCAATCGTAGGCACACGCAGTCCCCCCCTATATGTATATGACTAGCTAATCTTAGTCTCCATCACAAACATGTGCATGGTCTATCTCGATTTCTCTCGGGGCATCTTTCTATCGCGCATGCACCAACCTCGATCTCCCACCCATATAGCCCCCTCACGATCTCGAGGGGGTCTCTCTATCGTAAACACACCCTCTCGCCCTCCCCATGCGTCCATGTTCTCCATGTGTCCCTCTCAACCTTTGTACCTTGTTGGCCAGACCTCTATTGGACATGTGCTATAGGGGTGTCTCTCTCCGTTGCAAACAATCACACACTAGCTATCTTCGTGTATCTCCTCACCTTGCTTTTCTATCTCGGAGATGCATGCGTGATATGTTCGCCTAAGAAACGGAAAAACATACTCTCTCTCTAATTTATCGTTTGTTGTCACTTTCTCTTTCACACACATACTCTTTTTGCACACTTACTCATTCTCCTTCACACGCACTTGACCCCTCTTGACTTAGGCACTCTCCTCGGTCCATAGCATATTGATTTATTGAAAAGTCAAACATCACAAAGTTTGACCATGTACGTGGAGAAAAACAATTACATCTGGAATGGCAAACATATACGATTAGATTCACCATGAGATGTAGTTTCGTATGATGTATCTTTGGTATTGAAGATATAAATAACATTTGTGTAAACCTGATCAAAGTTTCCAAAGTTTGACTTCTAAAAAAATTACATGCACTGCATTATCGAGCGGATGGAATATCTCTTTCCCCCTCTCAACTATCTCACGCACCACTCAACCTTATCGGTGCTCCTCAATCTCTCTCAAACTTTATATCTCCTTGGTTCACACATACACATGTCTCGCTCACGCTATACATATAGACCCATCCAACACTCTCCACCCTTGTTCTCTCTCTATGTGACACGCACCCCCTAATAAGTACCATAATCCCTCACTCCATCATAGGCGCAAGCACTCCCCCCTAAGTATGATTATCTCTCACTAGCCATCAGGAACACACGTATTGTCTCCTTCCATCCATATGTCTATCTCAATATCTCTCGGGGTATCTTCTATCGCGCACACACCTTGTCACTCGATCTCCCACCCATGTAGTCCCATCACGATCTCCAGGGGATCTCTCTATGACAAACATACACTCTCTCTTCCGCATGTTTGCATTTTCTCCGTACGTCTCTCTCGACCTCTCTCCCTTGTTTGTCAGACCCCTCTTGGCCACGTGCTAGGGGTCTTGCTCTCTCGGTTGCAAACAACCACACACTATCTCCTCACCTTGCTTCTGTTGTCGAAGATGCATGTGTGATATGTTTGCATAAGACACACACGTTATTTCTCGACTTTTATCGAGTGTTGTCCATGTCTCTTTCACACACGCACACACACTTTTTCACTCACTCTTTCTATTTCACTCTCTCTCTCTAGTTAGGGACTCTCTCACGTCCATAAGCATATGGATGTTTTGAAAAGTCAAACCTCAGAAAAGTTTGACCAGGTATATGTGGAGAAAAACATTTACATGTGGAAGGATCATTAGATTCATCACAACATGTACTTACTTCATACTATCATTTATCTTTGGTATTGTAGATATAAGTAATTTCTTTATAAACTTGGTCAAAGTTTCAAAAGTTAGACTTTAAAAAAAAATGTTGGAACTACATTACCGAATGGAGGGAGTAGCTCTTTCTCTCTCTCTGCTATCTCTCACGGGCCTCCCCTCTCACACGAACACTCTATACGACGAATTATATGCTCATTGTGTCAGCGTATAGCTCCGTATATTGTTTAGTTGACCACACAACCAGTCCACATGATGCCTTGTCAGCTCGTGTTATGTATCTTCGTGTGCTGGCCCATGTGGCAGTGGGTGAAAATAAGTAAACTAGAGGCCCATCTGACACGCGGTGAAGTAAGCGAAGTTGAAACCACTCGGGGTAGCACCCCGCACGCTAGTAAATTGATGGCGCATTGAGGACTGAGGTAATTAAAAAACACTTGTTTGGGAGAGTGAGAGGCCGGTGTAGTTGGTTTGATTGATTTGTTGATACATGTGGGTCTGTGTGCACAGCGGTGCCAACTCTCTCACATCGCGAGAGCGGTGCCAAAATCTCTTGATTTGACATCGATGTGTATTATGTGGCACACTTTTTTGAAATATGGCATCGACCACATAGTGGAAGGCAACAAATGCCCAAGCTCTTCACGTACTCCTAGGTAAATGAGAGGAAAGAGAAAGAGAGAGAGAGATAGAGATTGAGAGAGAGAGAGTGAAAAAATATCACTAG
Organism: Secale cereale; assembly: GCA_902687465.1. NCBI lineage: Eukaryota > Viridiplantae > Streptophyta > Magnoliopsida > Poales > Poaceae > Secale > Secale cereale. The sequence goes on from LR738711.1 coordinate 199,245,099, forward strand.
CCAACCAACCCTATCGTATGAGAGAATGATATTGGTACCTCTTGATGACACGGCAATCTTATACATCCAGCTGCCCTAATATGTTCTCTTCTTTTGTAGATAAAAAAAGACCCGAAAGTGAAAAATGTGCTGCACTATAGCAATCTCATCGAATGCCTTGATCTCCATCTTACAGAAATTGATTTGATCGACTATCGAGGCAGCACATCTGAGATTAAATTGGCCAGGTTCTTTGTTCTGGAGGCAAGTGTGCTCAAGGTAATGAGGTTTGGCATTCTCTGGCGCAACAATGAATGGCGTGCTGATCACCGCAAGCGTCTAATTCTAAATGACAAAGTCTCCGCAGAAGCTGAATTTGTTTTTGAAACATCAAGTGGCGAGAGACTCGAAAAGTTATTTGCCCATTAGTGACTTGTCAGGGCGGTGGATTTTAGTTTGTACGATAATGCTGCATCCACCTAAAGTAACGAAAGTTCTTACGTAAACTTCCTAGTAATCCCCTCTTTGTAGGTGCAGCATTACTCCTAACATTTGTAATATCAGTTTGAAACTTGTAATATTGCCGTGTCCTATTTCTGCGTTTTCAAAATCCTGTAAATCAAACAGGTCCTGAGCTAGTGATGATGTTGTGCCTGCCATCTTTCACCATTAGCCATCGGATCTAGATTTGACGCATACAAACCAAACTTCTCCAATTTTGCAAAAAGATGCCCGCACTTGTTCGCTATTTACAAACAACTCTTTCCGGCGCCGTCCACCCCCCAAGCTTGGTGTTCTGTGCAATGCACGGGCATCTACGCACGGGAAATTATGTCGAACACGGCTAGTTGTAAGCAGGCTAGGTCTACAGCCATGATGATAGTGACTGAAGACGGTGAGGCTGACTATGGTATGCCGAACATGGCGCCTATACTCAGGTGTCATCTCCGGCGTACGGTCTTGTCACTTCACTGTGAGGATCAGCACGTAATAATTGGACCAACGGGTAGTACAGTGCTACTACATTGGTAGTAGTAGTAGTACTACTACTAGTGCTAGCACCACCGTCTGGATTTAGTAGTACTACCACGTCCATCTGGATTTAGTATTTGACTAGCAATATCTAGTAATGCATGTCACAAAAAATTGTACTACTCCCTCTGTAAATAAATGCATGGTGTATTGTTTTATTCCTATCGGCGATATAACTTAATGTTTTTGCTACTTAATAGGATTACATGCAATTAACTAACCACTGCATTTGATGTTTGGTAGTCTCAAGTCAATGAAAGCATGCACGGTCACGGAGGGGGCCGCAGCTTCATTGACTTACTGCACCTGCCTTTGGTTGTATGACACGTGGGCCCAACGGGTGGCTCGCCAACCTGTCATACAGCCAAAGGCAGGTGCAGTAGAGGGGTGAGGAGTAGATGGCCGACACGCACGTGAATGCAACACAGTCTGCACTTCTCATATAAAGGCTCCCGCCAGTCCAATCTACGAAATCGTACGCACCTACGCACCCAAGGGCAAGGGTGATCACTCCAATCACAACATCATTTGACTAGAAGCTAGACCCATGGAGGTGATGAGCGCGAGCATCAGCTGGTTGTGCCAGATGGTCCATGACACCGGCCTACGGCCCGACACCGAGGAACGTCTCCAGGTAGTGCGTGAGGCCGCCAGGGCGAGGGGGCGCTTGGACGACAGCTTTGTCTCCTTGTTCGACGAGGTCCTCGTCGGCTTCCTCGACAAGTTCACCGTCGTCAAGAAGCTCGCGGACGACCTTGACGTACGCCTCCAGCCCACGCGGCCCGGCTCTGTGATGCCTGCCACCCTCAACGGCCTTTATGGTGACAACATCTTCGACGCATTGCTGGCCCTGCAACTGCCCGCCGTTGCACAGGAGCATGTCCACCTCGAGGTCGCGCTCACCGCGCAACACTTGGCGCAGCAAGACACCATCGACATAATCACCCACGTCTACGCGCAAATCGTCCACAAGGACTACTACATGCAAGAGGAGGACGATAGGAAGCTGGCCTTCTTGGACCGCAGGGCAACCTTGGACGACATTGTTCAGAAGCATGTTGAGCTTGCCGTCAACGCCGCTGCTCCTCACACGTCGGTTGGTGACCCGGTGCACTAGGGCGTGAGGATGTCGTTGATGGATCCGTATGTATCTTTATCTTTCCATCAAATCCATGTAGTAGTATATGGTATTACTAGTAATTATCTTACCTTTCGCATCAACTTCATAATTTTCCTACGTACTCCATGCATGAACCGCGCCAGAACCAAACTTCTCATTACTCTAGGGAAAATCGTTATTTCTATCTATCGGTCGCGCCATGGAGCATAACCAAATTTTACAAGTTATAAATTCAAAAGGAAAAGCCCGACGTGTTCGCGTCGCACCCCCACATAGTTGGTCCGGCACGCCGCTCAAGGGGGAATGAGTGATGTGTTGCATTTTCACTTACAAGTGGGACCGCGGTTGAGCAAACCGACTATCGACAAACCCCCACCCGCCCACCGTGCGATGGCTGAGAAAACAGGAGGGAGAAGAGATGGTTGTAGCACGGACTCCAAGAAAATTGGTGTCGGATGGGACCCGTGTGGGTGGCGTGTGCCGTACTGCTAGACATGAATGCTAGTTATGGACCATGCCATCCCACCATATTGAGGTGCTAGTTACGTAGAACAAATTTCCTGGAGTTCGTGCTCAACCCTCCTCATTCTCTCTTCTCAGCCAGCCAGCAGTCGCGCGGAGCCCATCGTCTGTTTGCTCATATGCGGTCCTACATGTCAGTGAAAACGTAAGAGGACCCACTGAACCTGCACATCTTTCACATCGACGTGCTAGTGGTGAAAAGCAAATCCAATAAAGATCTTCGGTGGCCACTTTTGGAGTTACTCAAGAGTAGTAAGATTCTATTTACAGTTTAACCCAAGATGCACATCACGTGGCTTCAACTACCACTCTATTTTCTTGCATGACACGACCTGGATGCTAGATGTCCCACGTGTTGGCAAAAGGAGGAAGAACTCGACCAAATCTTCGGTTGTGCTCTCGGATTAGACTAGTTGTGCTAACTTAAAATTTTATTGTGTAGAATGGATGGAAGTTTTGGTACTGGGAAGAAGAGTACAACGATATATTGATAGAGCACAATTTAGGAGATGTTCTAGCACTTTTAGCTAGCATGGAGGCTAGAGATGAGACTAGTGCACTTGTTGATAGAATAGAGGCTAGACACGTGTACTTCTTTACAGTCGAAGAAGAAAGAAGCACGCAGGATCGAGCCTCCGCAGGTCAACAATGAATGTATCAAGAAGGCACTAATCCAACTTACAGGAGCAGTTATGGAAGTTGGATATCTTCTAAAATGTATTCTTGTGGTTCTTGTTTTTCTAGTCAAAATTTTGGTGATGTATTTCCATGTACCAAAAAATCAATGATGAAAAAAAGATATGTGTTTGCAAAGAAAAATGTACGCGGCTGGGATGCGTCCGCCCGTTCGGCGCATGGCAAAACAGAGGTCCGTTTGGGGTTGTGCGTTGGAGTTGGCCTTACAAGTGGGATCATAGTTGAGGAAACCGACTATCGGCAAACCCCCACCTTGCCCGCCGCGCGATGGCTGAGTTAGAGAAACGACGAGGTTGAAGAGATTGTTGTAGCACGGACTCCAACAAATATGGTGTCAGATGGAAGTCGTGCTGGTGGCGTGTGCCGTACTCCTGGACGTGAATGCTTGTTCTAGCCCATGCCACCCTACTACTCCTACTACTTATAGTAGTAGTATCGAGGATTCGAGGTGCCGGTTAAGTACAGCGAACACATTAACATATGGCCCACCTCACACCGTGGACAAATTTCCTGGAGTCTGTGCTAGGTTAAAAAGTGTTCTTTGTGAGGATGGGTGGCTGGTCTCAAGTTTAAAACTTGTTCTATTACGTATGTAGACGTAGAGATAGTGCAGCATGTGAAGCTAGTACAAATAGTGTACTATTGTTGATTGGCCTCATCCGATAACCTGTTGCAATGCACGTACAATTATGTATTCACAAAATATATTTTTTCCTCATCGCAGCACCCACTCAGAGAAGCGACTCAAAAGCCATTCATAAATTTAGTAAGTTTATCAAAGGCATATCATTTTATTACCTACAACAGGTCATCAACCCACAATGACAACGAGGATACATTATAAATACTAAAGTTTTCATCACACAACAAATAACTAGCAATGAAATGAACTTCAACTCAACCAATCCTCGGTGTTGGAAACGCTTGCTTTGAACCACAAGTGATTCTCTGGGAAGGGCCAAATAGTGTCAATCTCGAGACCAACGCAGGACTGATCATCCAGACTGAAGTGGCCTTCTATATCACGACCAGGGTAGGGAGCCACCGCAATGTACGACGTATAGATAAAGTTGCTTATCATAAATGGTAGTAACGTTGTGTCAACAGCAGTTGGATCGCCTTTCACCATCATTGGATAGTTTTGTCCAAGGAAGAGCGATTTTGCTCCAAGACTATCAATACTGTACCAGGGAGAAGGTGTTGGCACTAGCACACTAGTATCCATCCCGAATACCATACAACGGGTGTTGGAATAGGTCCGGAGAGTGCGACCATGGGAGACAACACCTGCTCCCTCAGTAGTAACTTCAGCAGTGGGTTGTATATAGACAAGAAGTGGTGATCCATCGGAATTAGTTGCCAGCTGCCAGTGAGCATATGGGCCCTGCTCGTCCTCATGCTCGTGATCATCACCATCGTCATCTCCCCCTTGGTTATAAAAAATTTCAAGTATAGGTGGTGGAATGTTCACAGGACCTTGGAAACACAAGAAGAAGGTTAATTAGTAGAGAAGGGAAACTTGCTAACTCGCACGCATGTGGATGAAACAAATATAATTACGGTGGAAGACAAACATACCAAAACAATAAGGATCCCATGCAAAAACAGTGGCACAAGTGGTGGCAGCAAACACAAGCCTCTCGTCTTCAATTGCATCACAGTACACATCCGTGTATAGAAACTGTTTTTTGAGAAATATCCATCCAGTCGAACGATGAAGGACGGCAACAAACTTGTGGAAGATAGAAACAACTTGATAGTTCTTGTAATCCCAAGAGCTTCTGGGAACTCGAGAAATTGCTATCTTCTATAGACGACAGTCACCATGATCATATTTGAACTTACGTCGATCATCTGTGTGCTCAACCTCAGGGCCCTCGGAGATTTTTTGAAGTGGAATCCGCTAACGAGTGTACACATTCACAAGTTCCCACTCGCAATTGTACCCAATATAAATAACCAAATCTCCATTTGCGCCCGCCCAACTCTTGCCCTCAAGCGATGGCATCTTAACATTATACGTATCATTATCAAGCAGCATCAACTTGCACAAGGCAAGGCTTCCCTCGTCCCCGCGCCGGTCGCAGGGTCACGGCGAAGAAGATAGGGGAGATCAAACCGCTCCTGGACCCTTGGGTTCCTTGTAATGATGTTATTAGTTGAGTCGAGAATGTTCTTGAACGAACCTGCCATGCTAGCCGAGGTGATGACGCCGCACCGATCAATGAGTTCCCCCACCGCGTCATCATTCAGATCGGGGCAAGAATAACGGGGTCGTTTCTGGCTTGTTCCCTCCTTGGAGACGATGATGGAACAATGGCAGAAGGGAGGGTGAAGGCTAATGGCGGAGGGAGGAAGCGCGTGCGACAGCAGTTCCAAATCGAGAGGGAAAGGCGAAGAGTCGGTGGACGGTTGCCAGTTTGCCACGGTACACGAAGAGGCGCCCCAGACTACACGTCCTTTCGAAAATTGTACAAAAGGACTCGCCGTCGTCTCACTGACATGCTGGAACGGGACCACATGTCAACGAAACATGGTGTGTAATTTCTCGTGCAAAATGCGATCTGGCCGCGTTGGCCCGAGGTGCCGCATTAGTTATCGCTGAATAATATAAAATATTATGAGTGCACACGCTCCACCCCGAGGTTTGTAGCTCCTTCTCGGTCGTCGGGAATCTATGTTCTTCCACTCTTTCGTTTAAGACACGAGCTTTGTTCATCCTGTTGCCGGCACGCGGGACATCTATATGTCTCCATTTTACAAAATCATACTATATGCCTCCATGACACGCGGGACATCTAGCATCAAGGTGGCGTGTCATGCAAGAAAATGGAGATATGCAGTGCGTAAGTGAGTCATGCAGTTCGATGGCACCTAGTACTACGCAATATTTTTTCTCCTCGATGGCACGTGAATAGTGCACGTACTCAATGACAGAGAACGGGATGGTAGCCATGGACGTGGTCGGCGAAGAGAGTACTAATAAAAATATATTTGAATAGAGCACTAATGACAGAGTACGTAACCTTGATGTGTCCCGTCAACTCGCAGAACGACGAGAAGCTTGCTTACTACGCCTTCTCCCTCGCCAACGCGTGCGCGGTGGCTCACAGCATGAGGAGAAACTTTTGCTTACAAGCGGTGGACGTGCAGCAGTTCATTTGGTGTCAGATTGCCAGAAGTAGTACCATCATTATTGTTCGACTTCCGGAAGAGGAGAAGAGCCAAGCGCAAGGTCACCTACTAACCTACAGTAACTACACCCGCAAAACTAAAAAACCTAGAGTACTACTATAGCCAAAAGCTGGTCCACCTTTTTAGAGCATGGTTAATTAATATAGGCGGCTCTTGCAGCGGCACATCATTTAGAGCAAGTACTCTCTTCGTAGGATCAAAGGAAGTGAAACAAAAGTTGGAGTGGATGCTAGATTGTCAATTAAAACATGATTACATAGGAAAAAAATCCTATAGCATTCTATCATATGAATCAAATGACCAATGTAGGGAAATTATGAGGGGGGGGGGGTCTCTCCAACAGTGTTCCTCGGCTCGCACCTAGCATCACGGTGGTCGAACTTGGAGTCATTCATCTCGTACACGGGACCACATGCCAACGAAACATGGTGTGTAATTTCTCGTGCAAAATGCGATCTGGACGCGTTGGCCCGAGGTGCCGCATTAGTTATCGACCTTTACTTTTTTAATGGTGTGCCGTTCAGTTTTGAAGCACGACTAACTGGTACTGTTTGCAGAGAAAATATATAAACTACTCTACCACTACTCCACCTGCTTCAGAGCTTTCTTGCTAAGGGCTGCCCATTTGCTTCTCACACTATCACCCTCTCTCTAGATCTAAAAAAGAAGGCCTCTCTCTCCCTCCTCACCGGTGGTCGCAGATCCGCCGGGGAAGAAAAGGACGTGCAGCGTTGACACACTCGTCGTCGGCGAGCGAGGTCACACACTGACGACAAGGCCGTCCTCTTAGACCTAGCGCCCGCGCGGGATGGCCTCCGTCCCCAAGCTCGCTGCCGTAGTGCGTGCGGAGGACGACGACCACGAGCGAAGCCACTTCCCGCCAACCCTCAGGTATGCTACCTCTTTTCGAACCATACCCTTGTTCTTTTGCCCCATCTGCCACGTCGCTGCATGTGGATCCTTTTCCACTCCACCATCTTCCCAATTTGCTATCCTCTGCTCTGCTGGTCACGCAGATGAAGACCTTAATTTGCACTATTAAAGGAAACCCTACTTCATGTAGACTAATCCATGTCTGGGTTGAATAAGGAAAGGAAGGGAGACTGTACTGTCCAAGAGAGTAGGCATCGAACCCACATCTAGGTTGAAAAGGGGAAAATCAGTAGCTAAGGAATGAGTCTCGTGTCTCTTGGTTGAAGAAGGGTAGAAAGGCATGACAACGCAATAGAGAATGACCAGGTCGATCGGTTTGTTGGCCTCACATAGGAAAAAGGTGGCTGAACATAACAAAAATGGGACGTAATCCACATATGCTGCCAGGATATTTGTTGCTCTGGGCAACCATACCTCCCTCACCACTCTATGTGTCTGTGGAGGTACATCGTACTGGTTCGCCCACTGTCCGAATGGGTCTCCCATGCTCTTATTGCCACTTCTTTGCTGTTAGTATAACGCCAGCGGTAAAGTCAACCAATGCTACTGCTAAAGTCATGCCACGTTTAACTAATGCCGCACTCAGTCTAATGCCGCCAATAAATTTAAGCAATGCCATTTAATGTCTCTAGATTATTTCAGGGTTAGCTATTGATTGTGGATGTATTAAAGATTTTTCAGCTAAGGCATTCTAATGTTGTTGCATAGCGAGTATACCAATGATGAAACTTGTTACTACCTTCGGATTTTTGCACTGTTAATGCTTATAGATTACATACCTCACTTTCATGAGATAAGTCAATTGTTTTGTACAGTGTCATCAAAATGCATGGCGCTGATGTCATTTTATTTTGGTTAAACTGCACAAAAAATTATGAAGACAAGAGGAAAGGTCAAGAGTGGGCACCTCCTTATCCGGCTATTTTCTTTGATTCGGTTGGTCAAGTTTTATGTTTAATCGACTATCAAGATTGGGATAGAAATTTTCACGTCCTCTGGAGTTCGAAATGATATATACCTTCAAGGTACATGGTTTGCAAAAAAATTATACTATCATTAGTTCATAATGCTAGTTACCTTCAGACTTTTGTATTTGGTTTAATGTTGTTGCCAGCTAGTATACCAATGCTGAAACTTGTTACCTTTACATTTTGTATTGTTAATTCTTATAGAAATCTTCAAGTGCTAGCTTATGGAGACCAGTTCAGTAAAACCATTATACTCTACCCCCTAATAAAAAAATTACTCCACTTTTCCACTAGCCAGTGGATTAGTGTATATATGTACTATTTGAATGGTGTTGCATTAGCGTATCGACATATATAAGGTGTGGCAATCTTTCCTAGAGCAACAAGTTTCAGCATTGGTATACTAGCTATGCAACAAGTTTCAGCATTGGTAAAAGAGGGTGTAGAGTTCACTCAAATACTAGCAGTAAAGCTAGCCACACCTTTGTTAAGATTGGGATAGCAATTTTTCATGTTCACGCGAGTTCGAAATGATATTTACCTTGAAGGAACATCGTTTGCAATTTTTTAATACTGTCATTAGTTAATAATGCTAGTTACCTTCAGACTTTTGTATTTGGTTCAATGCTCTTGCACAGCTAGTATACCAATGCCGAAACTTGTTACCTTTACATTTTGTATTGTTAATTCTTATAGAAATCTTCCAGTGCTAGAGGTTATAGAAACCTTTTCCCATTAAGAAATTGGAATGCTTATATTTGTGAGTATATGCTTCAACTAGTGCCATTTTTATAGTAATCACACTTTCAATATCTATGCAAACAAGGATGCTCGATTTTAGGGAAATTGTCCAACTGGTTCAACATTAGGAGCATGTTTTCTTCCAAACCTTTATATCCAATTGGTGGCACTATGAGATGTTCATTAAGAAGGTACATGGTTTGCTACTATCTTGCTACTCTTTTTGTACTGTCATTAGATAGTAATACTGGTGGTTTGCATGTGAATTTATTGGCATGGTGGACCTACATTGGAGGTGTAGGACAGGATTCAATGATTGGATGCTCAATTTCGGTTGTATCGATTTCACCTCTTCCATCACTGCGAACATGGATATCCTTGGTCTGATGAAGAATATGCGCTATATTTCTGCTCTGAACAAGCAAATCAATTCAGTATGAAATTTCCCAGGGCAAAACATGACTGTATCAAATTGTCCAGTGCAAAACATGACAGATGCTAAGCGGAAGAGACATGTTTAAACCGAAAATACAAGGTGGGTATATGTTTACTAGCTGCTTGATATTTGTGCAGACAGAGATGTCTGCCCGTTGCTATTTGGCAAACACACAAAGTGGCCGCAATTTTGGTTGAATTGCACAAGATAATAGTATAGTCACTCCATGCAGTGCCATTTGAAAATAGACACAGAAAGATTGGATAGTCACTTCATGGACTGCAGAAAAGTAGTATTGTAGTATTTATTGGCTAACACTAGGTGCTTCAATGCTTTGGTCTAATTATACAATGGGCATCATTTTGCCTAAGTTAAAGTTTGTATTCCGAAAATAGTCTCGCCGTATGATCGAGAGAAGACCAAATCATATTGTAGTGGATGTTCCTCCATCATGTGTGGTTCATTCTGATGGTTCCAGCTATTGGTGAAACCACTTATGTTTGCAAGAGGAATTGTAGACTTCACAAACAAATTTGTCTTTCAGTCTGTACTGAATGTTGGCCAAGAGAAGCATCCATGTTAGTAGGAAGAACATATGTTTTTTCTAGATCTTTGCTTTTGGAGCTACATATTTGTATATGATCTGTGAATCATTGAGATGCATTAACATGTTGATCTTATGTATGGGAATCGTACTAGTTGGTTTTAGTTGTGTCTGATCTTTGCTTTTGGAGTTACATATTTGTATATGATCTGTGAATCATTGAGATGCATTAACAATTCCTTATATCTGTTCGCTCAGTGTTTACAAGTTACTGATCGATCACTAGCTAGCCTACTAATGCGCTCCTGGCAGTTTTAGTTGCGACGCAAGATCCGAAGTGGCAGTTTTTAAATAAAAATGCCTACCTCTGAAGAAACTGACAAGCTGCTCTAAAGAAAATGCAATGCGAATCTGTAGAAACTGCCAGCAAAAACGTTCGCAAATGCCTTATCTCCCAGTGAATATTCATCAGTTAATGCGATCGTACACGTACACCATCCGACCTACTTGATCTTACACGGATAAATAGCGGATCACGCACGTACTACCTCCTTTCCGGTTTGCAGGGCTCAATTCAAAAAACGACCTACTCGATCCTACACAAATAAATAGCGGATCATGCACGTACTACGTCCTTTTTGGTTCGCATGGCTTAATTCAAAAATCTCACCAATCAAGGTAGATGATGAGTGGTGGAATGATTTTTGACAAGGAGGGAGTACCTCATCTGGATGATTCAAGTTCGCAAATGCCTTATCTCCCAGCTAAAGTTCATCAACTAATGCCCTCGGCTGCGACTCGTTGCATGCTACTCCGCGTACTGGCTGCGAGCGATTTTGAGTGCCTGCATGTAGCCGGTCCTAATTAAGGAAGCTAACTGATGCGAAAAAAGATGCGCTTTAATTGTTGCGGGCCGTTTAAATCCGTGGAATCATTATTGACAAGGAGGGAGATGATTCGAGTGCACTCGTTTGACCGTCATGCCGGCGTGCGACCCAGCACGGACGGGACAGAACGGCATAGTCAGAATTTCAGTTTCTCTAGTTTTCCACGGCAAGCTGGCACGCTAAGCAATGCCTGCTTAATTATGCATTGAATTCTGATGACTGTCACGCTACCTTCCGCCTATAAGTAATGTTTCCCGGCCATCTATGGTGGCACCGTGACCCTACTCGCCCTATCCTCATAAGCCCCCACCGGCCCGACGTCGCTCGCCACTTATCCTCGCTCTCGCCACGTCTGCCATGCCCCCGCCCGTCCGTGATAGGCGAGGCCGAAGGCGGTCATCGCCGGAACTAGTGTTCGCCTTTTCACCGGAAGGCAGACGGAAGGAGGAGGCATTCTATCGGTCTTTAGATGGAAATGCAGAGATCGAGGACTTGTTGGAGCACGACCGCCTGGCGGAGGAGCATGAGTGCTTGGAGCGCGACCACTTGGCGGAGGAGCAGCGTATCGCCGATTTGCACCGCCAGCGGGACATGGGGCAGCAGCGCACTGGCGCTCTGAGTAGCGAGCAGAGCGCCCGCAACTGGGCCAACTACGTGGAGGCCGGCGCCCGGCAAATAGCCCTGGAGGCTGTCGGGCACGCACGCGTTCGCGACGCCGATCTTTACTACCAGCTCGTCAAGTGGGTTTCCTGCTTAGAAGTCGAAGCTTCGGTGGACCACGCCAACATGGAAAGGGCCAACGTGCGCGAGCAACGCGCCCTATCGCACCTCTGGCAAGTCCGAGGGGAGGCGGAGTATGCCGGTGCCGGCGTTTAGCGTGTACCGCAGATGGTGGCCGGCATCATCTAGTTAGCTAAGAGTAAGTTAGTACTTGTACGCTACTAGAGCATTCGTGGGAGTAGATAGTTAACTTGGCTATGATGGTTGTCAACGTGGAAGTTCAGTACTCTATATGTGGATCAGTCATGTTACTTTGCTCTGAATGTTGAACTTTCCGTTTGAACGTATGGAATGGGCTGTTATTTTTTTTAAAACTGGTTGTATTTGTCCTCCATGGGTTTAGAGGCTGACTTATGGGCCTACCAAGTTGACACGTACACAATCAGGAGATGATTGTACGTGGAGAGGATGACAGCAGGGACCCACCAATGTCATGGCAGTACGCAAGCAAGTGCCTCCTTATTTCGAGCCAATAAAAAAACGAATCCTCCTAATGGATTTCTCATATCTCGGTCCGATGCCATTGTCAACATAGTCAATAAACGACAGAATTGCACAACGAGCGGCTGACAGCAGGGACCCAGCAGCTCGCCCAGTTATTTTTGTTTTGGGTTAATTTGATAAATGCCACTCCAAATATGGTGTTTCTGAGAAATGCCACTGCAATTTAAAAACTTTGAAAAATGCCATTTCATGCCATTTCTAGTGGCATTTTTCAAAGTCTCGAGTGGCGTTTTTAAAAGTTTGCAAATTGCAGTGGCGTTTTCCAAAGTTTGCAAAAATTGCAGTGTCATTTTTCAAAGTTTGGAAATTGCAGTGACATTTTTATGAATCGCCATAATTGGAGTGGCATTTATCTAATTTTTTTGAGATGGAAGCATGGTGTCAACTATGCTGTGCGGTGCACTCTGGCCTGTCCAGACAACCTTCTCTTTTATGTTTACCACAGACCAGCCTAGTAGTTTTTTTCTTTCTGAAAATGGCTAGCCTAGTTTTTTTGTGATTTGCCAAGTAAGTCGCTTTGTCAGGCCTGTTGGGCTACAAATCTTTCAAGACGAGGAAAGCTTCATTCGGCTGGACAAGAAAATGGCCTATCAGTAATGAGAAATGGGATGTACATTTTTTAAACACATCATACCGGCAATTAGTTTCAAATTTATTTATTTATTTCATTTCGATATTTTAAATTGCATTAATTTTTATGCGTGGACAATTTGTTGGATTTTATATTGATATACATTTATTTTTAAAATCACTTTGAATGTGACACTAGTGCAAAAAGGGCCATTTGTCCCGATTCGTAAGGGCCATTTGTCCCGGTTGGGGAACCGGGACTAAAGGGTCGATACAAATGCTCTAAACCATTAGTCTCGATTCTTATACCAACCTGGACAAATGGCCCTCCACGTGGCAATTACGGCTTGCGCTGGCAGGGGGGACTTTTGTCCCGGTTGGTAGCACCAACCAGGACAAATAAGCTTGATTTTTTTCCCATGGGGCTAGGGTTTTTGTTTTGTTTTCTCTCAAAGGGGGGATTTGTGGGTTTTGTAGGGTTAATTTAGGGGTTTCATATATTGTGTTAGCTAGCTAATAGAGAGAAGTGTCCTCTCTTATCTCCGTGCATGCTCATATAACAATGCATCATCATAATTAATAATAAATCATCATCGTCATTGTCATAATAAAAAATCGTACCCAGCATCATCGTCATCTCACAACTTGTACTCGTTGTCATAATAACATGTCCTGCTCATCATCATCATCATCATAGTCATCTAACAACTTCTTAGCACATGATCATAAGTAGCCAGACTTAATTAAGTACACCCTCTCTTAGGTGAAATAGCATAAAACAAGATAGGCCCTGACTCTCCATTATGGAGAATGCAGATTATCCTGTCTCCAATTCTTGGCTTTCGCACAATGTCGCTTCCATGTAGCTCCCTACGACTGACCATACATTTCTTCCAATCTTTGATTGTCGAGTCTTCATTGGATTTAGAAATCCTGTATGGACAGTTATGTGTAGGATGATGACCTGACGAGTACGGTAATAAGCTCATAACATTGAGGTGACCTTTCTGAAACATCAGATGAGGCACACAATCCGAAGGGATTTTCTGTTGAAAAACATAGTAATAACGTCGTAGTTAGTAATGTAGTTTAGTTTTAGAAGAATTTATTCAAAAGATGATCGGCCACAAATCTTACCATGACATCTCCATGGATGTTACCGTAGTTCAACACGTGCACTAGTGGCACGTATTGACCATAATGTGCAGGAGTTTTAGAATAGGTATTGTAACGATCAAAATAAGAAAGTAACGAGACAAGATGATTTTTCTTCTGACAAGTTAGTTCCGCACCATCAGTGTAGTGGGTTCTGTCTACCATCTTCCGTACATTTCTTGAAGAATGGAAATAAGCTGTCAATTATTTTGAAATAAACAATATAAATTACTTAATAAATATGTTTGAGAAACTCACATAGAGGTAGAACTGGAAGCGTATCAACAAGGACCCACATGCCATCGTCATCATCACCAAGGTCAACGCTGACATACATAACCTCCTAAAAATCATATGCCTTACACAGTGCTCTCCAGTTCGAGCAACCAAAATGGGTTACACTCTCTGAATTGTATAGCTTTACAAGAAAATCATAATCATGATGGGTCCTAAGATGAATTTGCTTTGTTTTCATCTTTCATGATCTTCGAAACCCATTAGTCCCGGTTCATGGCACCAACCGGGACAAATGGCCAGTTTTCAGCAGCCCAAAGGGCGGGAAAAAGAGGCCATTGGTCCCGGTAGGTGCCACCAACCGGGACTAATGGTGTGGATTGGTCCCGGTTTGTTTCACGAACTAGTACCAATGCCGGCCTTTAGTCCCTGTTCCTGGGACCAACCGGGACAAATGACATCGCACAACCTCGGTGCGGTGGGAGTTTAGTCCCACCTCGCTAGCTGAGAGACGTCACGACCAGTTTATAAGTGTTGCTGGCCCTTCTTTTTCGAGCTACTCTCTAATGTAGGCTTACGGGCCTAAACACACTGCATCTACCTGTGGGCCTACTGGGCCTTCTGCGGGCCTGAATCCTGGCCCACAGGTGGGTTTCTAGTCGTATTCAGGCCGTGGTGGCCCATTAAGAGGCTTTTTATTTTGTTCCATTTTTTCTTTATTGCTTTATTTTTTTAATTGTGTTTCTATTATCAAAAGAATACTTACTGTTGCTATTTTTATTTATTTTATTAAAGTTTATTTATTTTACTTTATTAAAGTTTATTTTGTTTCTACTTATTTATTTTATTTTTATTCTATTTATTTATTTTATTTTATTTTTTGCTTTTTTATTTATATTATGAAAATTCTATTTGCTTTTAATGTTTCGAACAGGAAATACATTGATAATTTTAGTTGCATAAATTTTATATAATTTTAGTTCAAATAATAATAGAGGTTTAATTGTAAAAGCTTTTTGGTTGATTCCTTTAGCTATTAGAGTTTCATTAAAGTTCTCTAGTTCATTCTCTTTTCTATTAGAGTTTCATTAAAGTTTTATAGTTCATTCTTTTAGTTTATTATTTTTTCTATTAGAGTTTCATAAAAGTTTTCCAGCTCATTCTTTTTTATATTAGTTCATTCTTTGAGCTAAATGACCCTGAAATTGAAAATCATTTCAAATGAAGTCTGAAATTGTTGAAAGTTGGCATGGTATCATCACTTCACCCACATAACATGTGCAAAAAAGTAGAGAGGGTTATGGCAAAAACTAGGTGCACTTCGTGTACAAAACGGACAATATCTTTCGAGGTATCAGGGTTTCAGACGAAAATTCGTCTGTTACAAAGGGATTTCATTTTTTTGAACTTATTTTGAACTACAAACTTTTTCTGTGTTCAAAATGCACCATTCAAAGCAACATCATTAATTTTCAACCATTTCTGACTTCATTTGCTATTTTCATGCATTTATTGATTTTGTTTGAGCTAAATGACCCTGAAATTGAAAAGCATTTCAAATGAAATCTGAAAAGGTTAAAAGTTGGCATGGTATCATGATTTCACCCACATAGCATGTGCAAAAAAAGTAGAGAGGGTTACGGCAAAAATTGGATGCACTTCGTGTACAAAACGGACAATCTCTTTCGAGGTATCAGGGTTTGAGACGAAAACTCGTTTGTTATAAAGGGATTTCATTTTTTGAACTTATTTGAACTATAGACTTTTTCTGTCTTCAAAATGCACCATTCAAAGCCACATCATCAATTTTCAACCATTTCTGACTTCATTTGCTATTTTTCATGCATTTACTGTATTTTTTGAGCTAAATGACCCTAAAATTGATAAGCATTTCAAATGAACTCTGAAAAGGTTGAAAGTTGGCATGGTATCGTCATTTCAGGCACATAGCATGTGCAAGAAAGTAGAGAGGGTTACGGCAAAAACTGGATGCACTTCGAGTACAAAACGAACAATCTCTTTCGAGGTATCAGGGTTTCAGATGAAAACTCGTCTCTTACAAAGGGATTCCATTTTTTTGAACTTATTTGAACTACAGACTTTTTCTGTGTTCAAAATGCACCATTCAAAGCAACATCATCAACTTTCAACCATTTCTCACTTCATTTGCTATTTTCCATGCATTTACAGAATTTTTTGAGCTATAAGGACCCTGAAATTGAAAAGCTATAAGACCCTGAATGTCTGTCTTGCCCTCCACTCCCACGATATATAATTAAGCGTGTCAAAAACCATTACAGAACATCATGGACAGATAAGTGATCAAATTAATATAAGTTCATCATCACATGCCATTCAAAGTACATGCATATCTCTAGAGCATCTAATTAAACCATACATTGAAACTATGTAGAACATTTCAACGCACCAACAAATGCGATCATAATCGCAACCAAGGTAACAATTGATCCAACGGCATTATGATACCAAGCCTCGGTATGAATGGCATATTTTCTAATCTTCTAATCTTCAAGCGCATGGCATTCATCTTGATCTTGTGATCATCAACGATATTCGCAACATGCAACTCCAATATCATCTTCTCCTCCTCAATTTTTTTTAGTTTTTCCTTCAAGTAATTGTTTTCTTCTTCAACTAATTTTAACCTCTTGACAATAGGGTCCATCTTGATCTTGTGATCATCGACGACTTCCGCAACATGCAATTCCAATTCCATCTTCTCCTCCTCCGTTTTTTCCATTTTTTTCTTCAAGGAAATGTTTTTCCTCTTCAACTAAATTTAACCTCTCCACAAGAGGGTCGGTTGGAATTTCCGGTTCAACTACCTCCTAGACATATAAAAACATCTATGTCAGGCTGGTCGGCATAATTGTCATAAACACTAAAACAAATAGTTATAAATTAAAGATAATATACCACATCCAAATCGTAGACAGGACGAGGGCCGACGTGGGCGGATATCAAAACCATAGCACTATATAATAACAAGCAATAATAAACGTAAGAAAATTAGACAAATATCTATCTAAAGCAATAATAAAAGTAAGAAAAGCATGGACATAACAAGAGGCTCACCATGGTGGTGCCGGTGACGAGATCGGCGGGGGCGATCGACGGCGGTGAAGACGGGGACGGGACGTGACGGACCACTAAACCTAGACAAATCTCGGAGAAAATGGAGCTTGGAGTTCGAGCTTCGAGAGGAATAAAGCATAACTAGTGTGGCTCGGGCATTTCATCAAACACCTCATGTGCATAGGAGGTGAGCTAGCTAGATCACCACAAAGTTCCCCCCGGCCGGCCAGAAAAAATAGAGCAGTGGAAGTGGTGGGCGAGGGGTTATATATAGGAAACTCACTGGTCACAGTTCGTATCAGGAACCGGGTCTAAAGGCAACCCATTTGTCCCGGTTATAGACAGGAACCGAGACCAATGGGTGTTGGCCAGGAGCGAGGCCCATTGGTCCCGGTTCGTGCCTGGAACCGGGACAAATGGGTCCTAACCAACCGGGACTAATGCCCCACGAGGCCTGGCCGGCCCCCTCGCCACCCGAACCGAGACGTATACCCCATGGGTCCCGGTTCGTGAGTGAACCGGGACTAATGGCTTGCCAGGACCGAACCAAAGCCATGTTTTCTACTAGTGTGACTCGAAATTTTGGGATTAAAAACAGTTCGGACCGCGCCAAAATATGCAAAATTTCGTATAATTTTTTAACCGTGGCCACAATATGGGCTGTAATGCTAACAAAAAGAATATGGGCTCCAAAAAAACCTTAAGAATTAGCAAATGGGCTGTAAATTATTAGAAATAATGGCGGATGGATTGTATGATATTTTCCATAGATTTGAGGCTTTCCTAAAAAAAGGTTGATGCACAAGCAGTGACTGTTGGATGTCCATCCAATAGCCATCGTGCTTCTTCAATCTCTGATCTTCCTGCTCCAACCGCTCAAACAAGCGTTGGCGGGACTGCCTGCTCTCCCCTCCCCGCGGCCGGCTGTGCTGCCGCGCAGGCCTCACCGCCCCACCGTACTCCAATCGCTGGCCTAGCCATCCCTCTACTCACCCACACCTACTGTTTTCTCCGGGGACGGCAGACGAACCAGTACACCCTCGTACTCCTCCGTGTGGGAAACAACTGTCGAGTCTTCCCTGGCTCCGTGTCATTCCCTTCCTAGGCCCCGCCGTCGTCCACCGCCCTGGTGCTCTCGGCGAGGCCTGGTCAACGTGGTCAATGAACGACATCCATCGGAAGTTGACTGTACGTGGAGAGGCTGACAGCTGGATCCATGGCCCCACGCAAGAAAATGCCTCCTTATTACACGCAAAATAATGATTCCTCCACCTGACAGCTAGGACCCACGGGAAGGGCTTCTGTATTTCACAAAAAAATGCCCCCCCGCTGACAGGTCGGACCCGCCAGTTATATCTTCGCACGCAAGGAAGTGCCTCCTTATGACGCACAAAAAAATGAGTACCCCCTGCTAGCTGGGACCCACCATAGTGGGTGGCTGACTTGTGGGCCTACAAAGTTGACGGGGACAGAGGGCTTTGCCAAGTTAGTCAATATGAACGATCCTAGCTCCAGTGACCGTACGATGTCCATCAAACGGCCATAGTGCTTCTTCAACCTCTGGTCTTCTTGCTCCAGCCGCCCAAAGCAGCGCCGGTCGTGCCGCCTGCTCCTGCCTCCCGTGGCCGGCTGTGCTGCCGCGGAGGCCTCACCGCCCCCATACTACTCCCACCGTTGGCCAGGCCATCCCTCCACTCACCCACACCCCCTGTTATTCTGCGGCGACGGCAGCCTCACACCGCAGTCGAACCAGTGAACCCTCGTACTCCTCTCCGCGTGGGCATCCAGTGTCGCGTCTTCCCCGGCACCGCGTCGTCCCCTTCCTAGGCCTCGCCATCGTCCACCGCCTTGGTGCTCTCGGTGTGGCATGGTCATTGTGGTCAACGACCGACTTCCATCGGAAGAGGACTGTACATGGAGAGGCTTACAGCATGGTCTACGGCCGCAGCTGGGTCCACGGCCACAACCCAGTTTTTTGTGATTTGGCAAGTAAGTTGCTTTGTCAGGCTTGTTGGGCTGCAAATCTTTCAAGACGAGGAGAGCTTCATTGGGCTGGCCGAGAAAATGGCCTATCAGTAATGAGAAATGGGCTGTACATTTTTAAAACACATCAAACCTGCAATTAGTTTCAAATTTCTTTTTTTTTTCATTTCAAGATTTTAAATTGCATTGATTTTTATGCGTGGACAATTTGTTGGATTTCATATTTATATACATTTGTTTTTATAATTAGTTTGGATTAAAAACAGTTCGGACCACACCGAAATATGCAAAAGTTTGTATAATTTTTTAACCGTGGCCACAATATGGGCTGTAATGCTAACAAAAAGAATATGGGCTCCAAAAAAACCTTAAGCATTAGCAAATGGGCTGTAAATTATTATTATTAATGGCTGATGGGTTGTATGATGTTTTCCACAGATTTGAGGCTTTCCTAAAAAAAGGTTGACGCACAAGTAGTGACTGTTGGATGTCCATCCAACGGCCGTCGCGCTTCTTCAATCTCTGCTCTTCCTGCTCCAGCCGCTCAAACAAGCACCGGCAGGACTGCCTGCTCTCTCCTCCCCGTGGCCGACTGTGCTGCCGCGCAGGCCTCACCGCCCTAATGTACTCCCATCGCTGGCCGAGCCATCCCTTGACTCACCCACACCTGCTGTTTTCTCCAGGGACGGTGGACGAACCAGTAAACCATCGTACTCCTCCGCGTGGGAAACAACTCCCGAGTCTTCCCTAGCTTCGTGTCATTCCCTTCCTAGGCCTCGCCGTCGTCCACCGCCCTAGTGCTCTCGACGCGGCCTGGTCAACTTGGTCAACGACCGACATGCATCTGAAGTGGACTGTACGTGGAGAGGCTGACAGCTGGGTCCACCGCCGCACGCAAGGAAATGCCTCCTTATTACATGCAAAATAATGATTCCTCCACCTGACATCTGGGACCCACCGAAAGGGTCTCTGTATTTCGCGAAAAATGTTACCACCGCTGACAGCTCGGACCCACCGGCTATATCTTCGCACGCAAGGAAGTGCCTCCTTATTATGCAAAAAAATTGAATACTCCCCTTGTTAGTTGAGACCCAGTATAGTGGCGGACTGACTTGTGGGCCTACTAAGTTGACGGGGACGGAGGGCTTTGTCAACTTAGTCAATATGCACGATTCTAGCTCCAGTGACCGTACGATGTCCATCCAACGGCCGTAGTGCTTCTTCAACCTTTGGTCTTCTTGCTCGAGCCGCCCAAACCAGCTAGCAAACCAGTGTCGGTCATGCCTCATGCTCCTGCCTCCCGTGGCCGGCTGTGCTGCCGCGGAGGCCTCACCGCCCCCTACTACTCCCACCGTTGGCCAGGCCACCCCTCCACTCACCCACACCCCGTGTTATTCTGCGGGGACGGCAGCCTCACACCACAGCCGAACCAGTGAACCCTTGTACTCCTCTCCACGCGGGCTTCCACTGCCGCGTCTTCCCCAGCTCCGCGTCATCCCCTTCCTAGGCCTCGTCGTCATTCACCGCCCTGGTGCTCTCGGCGCGGCGTGGTCAACGTGGTCAAGGAACGGCTTCCATCGGAAGAGTACTGTACGTGGAGAGGCTGACAGCTGGGTCCACGGCCGCAGCAAGGAAGTGCCTCCTTATTACGCGCAAAATAGTTATTCCTCGACCTGACACCGGGGACCCACCGGACGGGCCATTGTATTTCGCAAAAAAAACATTTCCCCGTGACTGTTGGGTCCCACCAGCTACATCTTCACACGCAAGGAAGTGCGTCCAGGCAAAAAAAAACGATTCGCCCCCCTGACTGCTTGGACCCACCAGCTACATCTTCGCATGCAAGGAAGTGCCTGACAGTCGGGACCCACCTGGTCGAAGCGTACGAAGCGTTGTCATTCTGGTCACGAACGTGTACGTACATACTAATCGATGTAGAGGCGCGCACGTGTCGTAGTAGAGGCGCGCACGTAGCATGTACACGTACGTACAGCGGCCAGTGTGCAAGAAAGAAAATACGGCCACGTACGTACATACGGGCAGGGTCTCGAACACCTACTCGCGCATACGTACGGCCAGGGCTCGTGTACATGGCTGGGTCAGAACGGAGAAACACCATCGTCGTCTTGTTCATGGGGAGCCAACCGGCTGGGACGAAACGGAATGCGTCGTCGTGTTCATCGGGAGGGCTTGGACGGAACATCCGATGGAAACGAGGCCTGGCATACCACGGAACGGAGGAAACAGCCTTGTGTTCGACCGGTCACATTCGAAACAGGATCCTGTTCATCGGGAGGGGTCTGGCATACCGCAAAACGGAGGAAACAGACTTCCTACGATCGAAACGGGGGTCCTGTTGATCGGGAGGGGTGTGGCGTACCGCAAAACGGAGGAAACAAACTTGTGTTGGAGCGCTACTGTCTAAACGGGGGTCATGTTCATCGGGAGGGGTGTAGCGTACCACAAAACGGAGGAAACGGACTTGTGTTGGAGCGCTACGGTCGAAACGGGGTCCTGTTCATCGGGAGGGGTGTGTCGTACCGCAAAACAGGACTCCACGAGATACTGTTCATCACCACCGTCGACCCCCTCAAGCCTCCACCTGCGACTGTTCAGCCTCCACCGCACACTACTCCACCAGCTACTGTTCAACCAGACCTCTCCACGGACTCCTGTTCAACCACCCCTCCACGGGTTACTGTTCATCCAGCCCTCCACCGTCTACTGTTCATGCAGCCCTCCACAGGGTGGTCCTGTTCATGCAGCCCTCCACGGGGTCCTATTCATGCAGCCCCAACCGGCTCGATCGAATGGGGTCCTGTTCATGCAGAGGCAACACCACGGGGTCCTGTTCAGCCACCCCCATCGAGAACTGTTCATCCAACCCCCCAGCAACGCTCACTGTTCATGCAGAGGCAGCATCGATCGGCTTCAGTTAGCAGCAGTAGCGAAGGGATCGCTCGATCGGGTTCAGTTAACAGTCATCGATTGATCGCTCGGGTTCAGTAACGCGTAGCCTGCAGTGCAATCGCTCGGGTTCAGTTAGAGCCCAACGCCTCGCTCGGGTTCAGTTAGAGCCCAACGCCTCGCACCCACACACGTGCGTGTACGAGAGAAACGCGCATCGCTCGGCCCCGACCACCCATCGTAACCGGGAACACCCCGATATTTTCCTCGCCCTCGCTTCTACCATGGTTTTTTCCGTCATGGACGGCCAAAGAATGTCATGCAGTTGCGTCTCCGGCCCGCCCAGGACAAAAAGCCTATTTTCTGTCATGATTTCTTGTCATAGAAGTAGGACCCCACCACATCTATGATGATACCGTGTTTTGTCACAATTATTGTCATAGAAGTGTCATAAGTATGACAGAATAAAGTTTCGTTCGGACCAAAATGTCATGGGTGTGTCTTTTTTTTGTAGTGCAAGCAATTGTTTCATACTTAAATTTCTTCAAACTTTTTCAACTTTCACGCAATACATGAGCGTGAGCCATGGATATAGCACTATAGGTGGAATAGAGTGGTGGTTGTGGAGAAGACAAAAGAGGAAGATGGTCTCACATCGACTAGGCGTATTAACGGGCTATGGAGATGCCCATCAATAGATATCAATGTGAGTGAATAGGGATTGCCCTGCAATGGATGCACTAGAGCTATAAATGTATGAAAGCTCGACAAAAGAAACTAAGTGGGTGTGCATCCAACTTGCTTGCTCACGAAGACCTAGGGCATTTGAGGAAGCCCATCATTGGAATATACAAGCCAAGTTCTATAATGAAAATTTCCCACTAGTATATGAAAGTGACTAAACAAGAGACTCTCTATCATGAAGATCATGGTGCTACTTTGAGGCACAAGTGTGGAAAAAGATAGTAGCATTGTCCCTTTTTTCCCCTTTTTTCTTTTTCTTTTTTTGGGCCTTTCTTTTTCTTTGGCCTTTCCTTCTTATTTTTCTTTGGGACAATGCTCTAACAATGATGATCATCACACTTCTATTGATTTACAACTCATTGGTTACAACTCGATACTAGAACAAAGTATGACTCTATATGAATGCCTTCGACGGTGTACTGGGATGTGCAATGAATCAAGAGTGACATGTAGGAAAGATTATGCATGGTGGCCTAGCCACAAATACGATGTCAACTACATGATCATGCATGGCAATATGACAATGATGAAGCATGTCATAATAAACGGAACGGTGGAAACTAGCATGGCAATATATCTCGGAATGGCTATGGAAATTCCATGATAGGTAGGTATGGTGGCTGTTTTGAGGAAGGTATATGGTGGGTGTATGGTACACGCGAAAGTTGCGCGGTACAAGAGAGGCTAGCAATGATGGAAGGGTGAGAGTGTGTATAATCCATGGACTCAACATTAGTCATAAAGAACTCACATACTTATTGCAAAAATCTACAAGTCATCAAAACAAAGTACTACATGCATGCTCCTAGGGGAAGGGTTGGTAGGAGTTAACCATCGCGCGATCCAGACCTCCACACAAATGATGACACTCAATGAAATACCTCATGCTTTAAATTTGTCACACAACGGTTACCATACGTGCATGCTACGGGACTTGCAAACCTCAACACAAATATTTCTCAAATTCACAACTACTCTACTAGCTTGACTCTAATATCACCATCCTCATATCTCAAAACAATCATCAAGTATCAAACTTCTCATGGTATTCAATGCACTCTCATGAAAGTTTTTACTATACCCATCTTGGATGCCTATCATATTAGGACTAGTTTTATATACAAAGCACATTATCATGCTGTTCTAAGAGACTCTCAAAATAATATAAGTGAAGCATGAGAGATCAATAATCTCTACAAAATAAAAACATCACCGTGCTCTAAAAGATATAAGTGAAGCACTAGAGCAAAACTATCTAGCTCAAAAGATATAAGTGAAGCACATAGATTATCCTAATAAATTCCGATTCATGTGTATATCTTCAAAAGGTGTGTCCATCAGGGATGATTGTGGTAGACTAAAAAGCAAATACTCAAATCATACATGACACTCCAAGCAAAACACATATCATGTGGTGAATAAAAATATAGTCTCAAGTAAAGTTACCGATAGACGAAGACGAAAGAGGGGCTGCCTTCCCGGGGCATCCCCAAGCTTAGGTTTTTGGTTGTCCTTGAATTTTACCTTGGGGTGCCTTGGGCATCCCCAAGCTTAGGCTGTTGCCACTCTTTGTTCCATATTCCATCAAATCCTTACCCAAAACTTGAAAACTTCACAAAAGAAAACTTAGCCAAAAATCTCGTGAGCTCCGTTAGTACAAGAAAACAAACCAGTACTCAAAGGTACTGTAATGAACTCATTATTTGTTTATATTGGTGTTAAACCTACTGTATTCCAACTTCTATATGATTCATACCCCCCGATACTACTCATAGATTCATCAAAATAAGCAAACAACACACGAAAAACAGAATCTGTCAAAAATAGAATAGTCTGTAGCAATCTATAACTTTCGAATACTTCTGTAACTCTAAAATCATTGAAATAAATTGGTGGACGTGAGAAAATTATCTATTAATCATTTGCAAAAAGAATCAACTAAAAATCACTCTCCAGTAAAAAATGGTAGCTAATCTCGTGAGCGCCAAAGTTTCTGGTTTTTACAGCATGATCGCATAAACTTCACACAAGTCTCCTCAAAGGTTCTACTTGGCACAAACACTAATTAAAACACAAAACCACATCTAAACAGAAGTTAGATACAATATTTATTCCTAAACAGAAGCAAAAACAAAGAAAATAAAATTGGGTTGCCTCCCAACAAGCGCTATCGTTTAACGCCCCTAGCTAGGCACGATACAAGAATAGATATACGTATTGCCATCTTTGGTAGGAAATCCATAAGTGGCTCTCATAATAGATTCATAAGGTAACTTGATTTTCTTCCTAGGAAAGTTTTCCATGCCTTTCCTATGGAAATTGGAATCTAATATTTCCTTCCTTCATATCAATAATTGAACCAATCATTCTAAGAAAAGGTCTACCAAGAATAATAGGACATGTAGGATTGCAATCTATATCAAGAACGATGAAATCTACGGGCACATAATTCCTATTTGCAACAATAAGAACATCCTTAATCCTTCCCATAGGTTTCTTAATAGTAGAATCCGCAACATGGAAATTTAAAGAACAATCATCAAGTTCATGGAAACTTAACGTATCACACAAAGCTTTTGGAATTGTGAAAACACTTGCACCCAAATCACACAAAGCAAAGCATTCATGATCTTTAATCTTAATTTTAATAGTAAGTTCCCACTCTTCATAAAGCTTTCTAGGGATAGAAACTTCTAATTCAAGATTTTCTTCATAAGATTGCATTAAAGCATCAACTATGTGTTTGGTAAAAGCTTTATTTTGACCATATGCATGCGGAGAATTTAGCACGGATTGCAACAAGGAAATACAATCTATTAAAGAGCAATTATCATAATTATGTCCCTTGAAATCCAAGATAGTTGGTTCATTGCTATGTAAAGTTTTGACCTCTTCAATCCCACTTTTAATAATTTTAGCATCAAGATTTAAAAACTCCGAATCATTGGGATGCCTTTTAACTAAAGTAGACTCATCTCCAGTCCCATCTTTATCGAGATTCATACTAGAAAACAAGGATTTAATAGGAGAAACATCAATTACTTTTAGATCTTCATCTTTATTATCATGAAAACTAGAAGAACATGCTTTCATAAAGCAATCTCTTTTAGCACGCATCCTAGCGGTTCTTTCTTTGCATTCATCAATGGAAATTCTCACGGCTTTGAGAGACTCATTGATATCATGCTTAGGTGGAATAGATCTAAGTTTCAAAGAATCTGCATCAAGAGAAATTCTATCCACATTTCAAGCCAACTCATCAATCTTAAGCAATTTTTCTTCAAGCAAAGCATTGCAATTCTTTTGTGAATTCATAAACTCGTTAACACTAGTTTCAAAATCAGAGGGCATCTTACTAAAAATTCCCATAAGAGTTATTGTAGGAATTACCATAATTATTAGAGGAAATACTAGGAAAAGGCCTAGAATTAAAGTTTCCTCTATATGTGTTGTTACCAAAATTATTCCTACCAACAAAATTCATATCCAACAATTCATTATTATTCTCAATCAACTTGGACAAAGGCATATCATTAGGATCATAAGAAGCACTCTTAGTAGCAAATAATTTCATAAGTTCATCCATCTTTCCACTCAAAACACTAATCTCTTCAATAGCATGTACTTTTTACTAGTAGATCTTTCGGTGTGCCATTAAGATTACTTAACCATAATGTTATCTAGGAGTTTAGTAGCTTCTCCTAAAGTGATTTCCGTGAAAGTGCCCCCCGCGGCCGAATCTAAAAGATTTATAGAAGCAAAATTCAAGCCAGCATAAAAGTTTTGTATAATCATCCATAAGTTCAAACCATGTGTAGGGCAATTACGTATCATTAACTTCATTCTCTCCCAATCTTGTGCAACATGCTCATTATCTAGTTGCTGAAAATTCATGATATCGTTTATAAGAGAGATAATCTTAGCTGGAGGAAAATACTTAGAGATAAAGGCATATTTGCACTTATTCCATGAATAAATACTATTTCTAGGCAAAGAAGAGAACCAAGTTTTAGCACGATCTCTAAGCGAAAACGGAAATAGCTTCAATTTAACAATATCATTATCTGTATCCCTCATCTTTTGCATATCGCACAAATCAACAAAGTTGTTTAGATGGGTAGCGGCATTTTCACTAGGATGGCCAGAAAATTGATCTTTCATGACAAGCTTCAACAGATCACCATTGATTTCACAAGATTCAGCATCGGTAATAGGAGCAATCGGCGTGCTAATAAAATCATTATTGTTGGTATTGGAAAAATCACAAAATTTGGTATTGTCTTGAGCCATAGTGATAAGCAAGCAATCCAACACACAAGCAAACAAGAGGCAAGCGAATGGAAAAAGGGCGATTAAAATGGCAAGGGTGAAGTGGGGGAGAGGAAAACGAGAGGCAAATAATGTAATGCGAGGGATAAGGGTTTGTGATAGGTACTTGGTATATGACTTTTGCGTAGATCTCCCCGGCAACGGCGCCAGAAATTCTTCTTGCTACTTCTCGAGCTTGTGTTGTATTCCCTCAAAGAGGAAAGGGTGATGCATCACAGTAGTGTAAGTATTTCCCTCAGTTTTTGAGAACCAAGGTATCAATCCAGTAGGAGACCACACGCGAGTCCCTTGTACCTGCACAAACAAATAAGAACCTTGCAGCCAACGCGATAAAATGGGTTGTCAATCCCTTCTCGGTCACTTACAAAAGTGAGATCTGATAGATATGATAAGATAATATTTTTGGTATTTTTGGTATAAAGATTGAAAGTAAATAATGTAAAGTAAAGCAAATAGTTGATGGAAGATTAATATGATGAAGATACACCCGGGGCCATAGGTTTCACTAGTGGCTTCTCTCATGATAGCAGATTTCTACGATGGGTGGACAAACTACTATCGAGCAATTGATAGAAAAGCACATAGTTATGAGGATATCGAGGCATGATCATTGTATATAGGCATCATGTCTGTGACAAGTAGACCAAACCGATTCTGCATCTACTACTATTACTCCACACATCGACCGCTATCCAGCATGCATCTAGAGTATTAAGTTCATAAGAACAGAGTAACGCCTTAAGTAAGATGACATGATGTAGAGGGATAAACTCAAGCAATATGATATAAACCCCATCTTTTTATCCTCGATGGCAACAATACAATACGTGCCTTGCTGCCCCTGCTGTCATTGGGAAAGGACACCGCAAGATTGAACCCAAAGCCAAGCACTTTTCCCATTGCAAGAACTATAGATCTAGTAGGCCAAACCAAACCTGATAATTCGAAGAGACTTGCAAGGATATTTAAATCATGCATAAAATATTTCAGAAAAGAATCCAATATTGTTCGTAGATAATCTTGATCATAAACCACAATTCATCGGATCTCGACAAACACACCGCAAAAAGATTACATCGAATAGATCTCCCTGAAGATCGAGGACAACTTTGTATTGAGATCTAAAGAGAGAAAAGAAGCCATCTAGCTAATAACTATGGACCCGAAGGTCTGTGGTAAACTACTCACAACTCATCGGAGAGGCTATGGTGTTGAAGTAGAAGCCCTCTATGATCGATGCCCCCTCCGCTGGAGCTCCGGAACAGGCCCCAAGATGGGATCTCATGGGTACAGAAGGTTACGGCAGTGGAATTAGGGTTTCGTGGTGCTCCAAGATGGTTTCAGGGTACGTAGGTATATATAGGAGGAAGAGGGACGTCAGGGGAGCAACAGGGGGCCCACGAGGGTGGGGGTGCGCCTACCCCCTGGGCGCGCCCCTGACCTCGTGGCCGCCTCTCTCGCTTCCTGGCGTGTACTTCAAGTCTTCTGTGTTGATATTGTTCCAAAAATAACTCTTCCGAAGGTTTCATTCCATTGGGACTCCGTTTGATATTCCTTTTCTGCGAAACACTGAAATAGGCAAAAAACAGCAATTTGCACTGGGCCTTGGGTTAGTAGGTTAGTCCCAAAAATAATATAAAGTGTATATTAAAGCCCATTAAACATCCAAAACAGAATATATAATAACATGGAACAATAAAAAAGTATAGATATGTTGGAGACGTATCAACGGTCGGCAACCCACGACCGAAGAGTTGGCAACCGCCGAGAGCGTTCGAGTAGCCGTCCGTTCCTGCGCGGCATACCTTGCCACGACGGAGCCCGCCAAAGCCCCGATCGCGGCCTCCCACGCCCAGCTTGTGGCGGCCTATTCCAAAGATATGGCGGACGCGGATGGCAAGATGCTTGCCGATTATGGTGCGATTAATGCCATGGAGCCCCTTCCCCAGGAGACTGTCGGGCGTGAGCTGGACATGGAGACGACGGCGGAGATCGACGAGCACCAGCCGTAGTAGTACTCTTTGTTTTGTTTAATTAAGAGCACCAGTCTTTAATTTGTTAGA
This sequence comes from Secale cereale, assembly GCA_902687465.1. Lineage (NCBI taxonomy): Eukaryota > Viridiplantae > Streptophyta > Magnoliopsida > Poales > Poaceae > Secale > Secale cereale. Next base: position 199,274,517 of record LR738711.1, read on the forward strand.
GTAATGTTTAGGTCAGCTAGCTCTGTTTAATTGCTGAACTTTCTCGCTTAAGAAGTTTGTGTGTGATGTAGGCTCCTTTGTGTACCCAAATTATGCAATGACATGGATGACCACTATAACCATGGAAATTCGAACCAAAATTTTTGACGTTCAAACTTATCACACACGGGTTAAGCTATCTGAATCATTTGTAATGTTCACATATCGTACAAAGTTCTGAATACGGGACCGTGTCTGATGACACTTTGCGCGCCAGTTTTTTCGCTGAAGCGATTCTAAATTTTCGGCTTCCGCGGAAATAACTACCTCCCCACCCCCTCCCCCTTACCAAAAGCCACATTTCCCCTGTTTCCGCCTTCCTTTCTAAGTTGAAACCTTAACTCCTTACTTGCAGCGCCGCCTCCTCGCCAGCGACCCTCCTTCACGCTGCGCGGCCTCGTCTATCCAGGCAAGTAATCCACACTCGACCCCCATCCTCCTCCTCCTTCCACATCCCACATGCCCTGACCGTCGGGGCGAGCGCGACACCTTCCACCCAAATCACCGACCCCTCCACCAAATAAGCGCCACCCTAAGCCATGGTGCACGCAGTATAATCAGGATCTCAAGGAGCATTTGGCAGCGGAGAAGCAACTCGCAGCCGCACGCACGGATGAGGTCGCAATGGCTGCCATTCGTGCCACCCCCAGATCATGGAGGAGCACCTCGCCGTCGAGGCCACCGTCAACGCCTCGCACGCCGACACCGCGACGCGGTTGGTTGCTTTAAACAACAGTTCGTGGCGTTTTCTCGAGGCCACCGTCGATGCCTTTGACGAAGACTGCGAGGTGTTTTCTCAGCGTGCATGTGCTTACCTCATCTCGGGAGCCAGCAGGTTGGTGCCTGGAGCGGCTCGGGCAACTCACCACTACGACGAGGGCACCCACAAAGTGAAGGCCTCGCCCTCTTCCATGTCCAAGGAGCCAATCGTCATCGATATCTCTGACAATGAGGAGTACCTTGTTTTATTAGCTCACTATAAGGACCCATGTTCAGTTTGCTAGCTACTACCTTTCCTTAACCAATTCTAGTGAATTGTGCTATCTAATTTTACCACGCAATCTTCTGCTCTAGAGTATATGTTCTATATGTCCTGCAATGTGGTGTTCAGTTAACTGTTTGGTTCAATTCTGTAAATATGATGTTCAATTCTTCAGGGTGCAATTTTCCAAGTTGTCAAGCATGCTTGGTTTGGTTAACTGTATGATCTTCTATTAGGAGTATGTTATATTGTGCAATGTGGTGATCAGTTAACGTTTGGTTCATTTGTTGTGGTGTTTAGTTAACTGTTTGATTCAATTCTGTAATGCGATGTTCAATTTTTGTGGGTGCATTCTGTTATTGTATACCATGTGAGAAATAAATCGAATTTGGTTGTACTAAATACATGAGAAACAAATATAATTGCTATATTTCCAAGTTGTTAAGCATGCTTGGTTTGGTTAACTGTCTGATCTTCTATTAGGAGTATATTATATTGTGCAATGTGGTGATCAGTTAAC
>LR738711.1:199276072-199404941 GCA_902687465.1 Secale cereale
AGAAACAAATACAATTGCTATATTTCCAAGTTGTTAAGCATGCTTCGTTTGGTTAACTGTCTGATCTTCTATTAGGAGTATGTTATATTGTGCAATGTGGTGCTCAGTTAACATTTGGTTCATTTGTTGTGGTGTTTAGTTAACTGCATGACTCAATTCTGCAATGCGATGTTCAATTGTTGTGGCTGCATTCTGTTATTGTGTACCATATGAGAAATAAATCGAATTTCTGAATACATGAGACACAAATACAGTTGCTATATTTACAAGTTGTTAAGCATGCTTGGTTTGGCTAACTGTATGATCTTCTATTAGGAGTATGTTATATTATGCAATGTGGTGCTCAGTTAATATTTGGTTCATTTGTTGTGGTGTTTAGTTAACTGCACGTGCATGGTCCATTGTCTAATTCTAATATTTAGGTTTTTAACAATCTGGTCTTGCAGATGTAGGTCCTGCTGTAAGAGGTTTTAACCCACTGTTCGACCCTTTTGCATATGAGGAAATGAGTTGTCCATGAATATCAATCAAGTCAATAAACTCAGAAAGATTGTTAGGATAAAAAAATTAGCGATAAAAAACAACACGATCTTTATCTGCACAATGCAGAAGACATCAGTTCACTACAAGATGGTACTAACTATTATACCTTGCCTTTTTTATTTCTTTGCCCCATTTCCAATATAGAGAAGATATTTATGCACATCCTTGTTTTCAGGCCTTTCCAAACCAGTTGACTGATGATTACCTCTCAAACCACCTCTATAGTCCGGAGGCGAGTAAGGTTTTCATACAACACCCACGGTTCAATATATGAAGTGTTTCTGAAGAGGACAAAGGATGGACGGTCAATCATCCATAAACACTGGCCTAAAGTTGCAAAGACCGTCAACATGAATGAAGGATCAATATTCGCCTTCTCTTCAGCAGTTTTTATAGATGAGATGAATATGTCTATATACTGTCTACGATGCTAATTTCGAAAGGTTCTACATGTTGCATGTGAAACTTGGAGCTGATGCAGTTGTGTAATGGGATAGCTGAGTGCTGAAGCTATATCATGTTGTACTCTGATGTATTTCAATTATGAAATCATGCTTCCTTAATATGGAAATGAAATATATTATGTGCTTAATATGAATGTCAATTAGATTAATAAATGAATTATTAATAATAGGGCAATCAGCCGACTAATTGGGTTTTGCTATTGCAAACGGTTATTGAGAAAATACCTGATGAGCACAGGCAACGCACACAGTTTCTAGGAATAAATTGTGTTGGATCAATGAACAATCACACACAACCTTCTCTTGAAAACTCTTTGCGTTAGGCCACCTTGCGCAAACGTTTACCAATTAAAAACTGTGTGTTATGGACAGTCTTTGCCACACTGTTTCTTCTGTGCACCGTGTGTGATGCATTCAATAACGCAAGCGATAAAATTGTTAATATCATGTGCAATGGCAACGCTATCACAAACGATTTAACGGAAACAATTGTGTGTGATGTACTTGTGAACGGAAACGTTTTCGTTTTCCTTGGAGCGACTATGTGAGATGTACATATGCCGTCGCGGAAAGGGTTTAAAAACCGTTTGTATAGCAACGACGCGTACTAGTGTATAAGCATCCCGTCTATGTGCAAGCATGCTACATTCCGTTTGGATTCAGCCACATGTTTATGCATGGATGGACTCTGGATTTTGCCGACCATGTAATTTTTTTCCATGTCTTATACACCAAATATGTGTAAATTTTCCTTTGTCCAATAATATATATATATTCCTTGAAATAAGTACAATTGCCATGGTCTAGATCACAAGTTGTCTACACTTAGCATGTGATCAGATTTTCTCTCTCTAAATATTCCACGCATTAGACAACAAATCTTCAACAAATTTACATGAAAATGAAGTTTTGCCATGATGTATGTATAGGTGTCACGTTGTACATACAATTACTTGATATGATAACAAAACTATTTTTTGTGGGAATAATTTTTTGTAGAAAAATGCAAACACGTTTTCCCTAGTGTTTTATTTATTTTCTTCACATCTTTATGATCGCAAGTTCGCATGTGTTCCCACGACTGGTTCTCAAGAAAACAACAAAAATGCTAATTGCCATGTGTCCCGTACAAATTATTCTACAATTGAGTTCATTACAATAGCATTTTTTTACTAAGTTTGACATGTCATAATGTTTTCAAAATTTATCCTCGATGGCACAAGTTTTGGAATCTCCTTGTGAACTTTGACCAGGCATGGCAATTTTCTATTGCGGTGAGTAGTTTCAGGTTGCATGACGAAGGGGTGAAACATGTACATGCAAGTTTTTGTTTGGTAGTTCAATATATTTACTTGATGTATATTTTCATAAGCACAGTCATGTCAATTTCCATGTTACGTGCTTTTTTTCCCTCTTCAGTTTGTGTCTTTCACCATGTGTGCTTTCTTTTTTTCTTAACTAGCCATGTATATTTAGGTAGTTAGTCTGCGTGTCATAGGTTCTGCCCCATGGCAATTTCTATTCAACCCACCTTAGAAAACTCTTCTAGGTCTTTCCCCGTGGCATTTTTTTGTAAACACGAGTTATTTTTACCATGTTTAGATTATTTTGATTCTACTTGGTAGATTATATATACTCCATCCGTCCCAAAATAAGTGTCTCGACTTTATACTAGCTCTAGTGCAAATTTATACTAAGCTCAAAACACTTATTTTGGAATGGAGGGAGTATATGCCACCCAGCCCTGTCGCAATATTGAACATGTGGAAAATATATCTTATGCAGCATGGCAAAATCCTAAATTTTCCATGTTTTAGATAACAAAATTAGTAACTTTGTCATGTCCTCTTGGCATATTCTTAAATTTGCTATCTTTTCAAAGAACAAATATCCTAATTTTTTCATATGCCCATGGCATATTCCTATTTTTTTAATCTTTTTTGAAAAACAAATGTCCTAAATTTGCCATGTGCCCAGTTACAAATTTCCAAAAAAAAAATATATCCTGCTTTTTAGAGAACGAATACCTAAATTTGCCATGTATGCATGGCAAATTCCTAAACTTTCCATCTTATGAAAGAACAAAATTCCTAACTTGGCATGTACCCACTACAAATTCTGGAAAAAGTTGTCATGTCTTTTTTGGAGAACAAATTTTCTAAAAACATTTTAGCAATGAAATTTCCTAAATTTTGCCTTGTGCCCATGGCAAATCCTAAATTTTCCATCGTTTTAATAACAAACCCCTAAGTTTGCCATTCTTTTGCGAAAGAAAATTCAAAAAAGTTTTAGAGAGCAAACTTCCTAAATTTGCCATGTGCATTTTGATTATAGGTAGCTTGGCAAATATATTATTCAGACCATGGCAATTTTAGAAATTTAGACCAATGTAGTATTTTAGATAGCATGGCACTTTAATCGTTATACCATATCAATTTTATTAATTAGACCATGATAATTTTTCTTGTCTACCAACCTTATTTTGGGCCATGTCAAATTTATTGGAGTTATCATGGAAAATTTACTTAACACATGATAAAATATTTTGTATATAATATCTGATTTATTGACATGACAAATTTATTTTTCCCTAGCCGTGTCAAATTGCATTGTTGGAACATGGCTAGTTTTATATCCATGGCAAATTTATTATCTACACCACCACAAGTCTCCCGGTTCCTGATTATTTTCATCTACATACACGTTGTATGCTTGAAATCGTCATTATGCCGTACATTATTATTTAGAAGCATGGCAACTTTGGTACTATTTTCACCATCTAGACACGTCAGAATACATACAATATATGCATTTTTAATCACTCGCTATGCAATAGTTTTATGAAAATGATGGCAAATCAGTATGTTTTTAGCTAATTAAGTTGGGTGCGAAAATATTAGCTTTTTCTAAGACCTGTATTTTCTGAGGCAAAAATTGAGCATTTATCCAGAACCAATTTTTGCCTGCGATGTTCTGTTTTCTATTAGCAACAAGATGTTCATATGGAGGAGTCGCGCTGAAGGCGGTTGTTTCAGCGAACGAAATCGTTCGGTCTATCGAGTATCGACCATCCCAACAGGAAGGAATCGTTCAATGAGAGATCATCCAGATCTAAAAAGCAAAAATGTCATTTGATAGTACTGAAAGCGTGAGACAAGTCTTACCATGTGATGCTTTAGAATTGTAAAAGTTAACATCTACAGCATGACACCTCAAACTCGTCTCAAATGCTCGGACGGACGGCCGCTTATTGATCGGTCATAAAAATGGGACTCAGGCAGGCTCATTAAATGATCCTGAAATGCATGGGCTGACCGACATCCCTTATATCCAGCCTAAATATGGGCGCCCAGGCGTGTCCGTCACGTCAGACCCGACAACCCTACCACACAACAATTTGCACTAAATTCACCATAACCTTTATCCTTCTCCCGCCTTCCTCTTACAATTCCACGGGTCCGTGCCCTCGCCGTCCGCCATCCTTGCTCCCCATACTCACCGTCGATCCTCATCGGCCGTCAGAGAGGTCGCCCTGCCCGTCCTCGGCAGTCAGGACAGAGGCTGCGTCCACATCCTTCGTCGTCGTCCCGTCCTCGGCTTCATCGTGCAACCCGAAGAAAGTCGCCCGGAGGAACCGACGACGCCGGCAGTAAGAGAGAGTAGAGGCGGCGGCACAGGGAGCGGATGCGGACATGGACGAGCAGATGTCTGGCCCGCCGCGCTTGGAACCCCGCACCCCATCCATCCGTCCACAGACGCGGATTGCGCCGTCGGACCACGTTGGGACAGAGGAGGATCCGATGGCCGATTGAGGCATTCCGGAGAGCTTTCCGCCCACGATGATACCGGCGGTGGACATATGTTAGCTGCAATAGCTCGTTTGGTCGCGGATAAGCACGGGCACCGGCGGCGCCGGGGCTGCCCAGAAGCTGTTCAACGAAATGACACAACAAGAATTGATGTCACCGGCCGCGGGCATCCCTCACGCTTGGACCTTGATTTTATTTTGGCATGTCTGGATTGTTGAACTATGATTTGTTTTGCTTTGTATCGAATTGTGAATCCAAACCAGACGCGCCCGCAGGCGTATACTGGCCGGATTTGCCAAGTCCAACTATAGATGCTCTGATGCATATTGTTGCACCTACTTAGTAGACAGCCACACATTTTGCTACGCCATACGTCAGCGTCAATGGCGCAGCAGCCGCTCCAAATTTCCCACCTTTCACTCGGACAGAACACTGAAATCCGAATATACCTGCACCGCCCTTCTCATCGACCACACGGCAGCTCTAGCTAAGATAGCTTCAAGAAGAAACGCATCACTCACGGGAGATGGCGACCGATGGATCTATCGGAGAAGAAGAAGGACACGAGAGATCCTGCGTGATCTGCCACAGATCTCCCGGGATCGTCACGGGATCTCCCGGAGGAACGGTCGACACGCACGGGCCGACCGATTGAACTGATCGCCGGCCGTGGCCATCTTCAGGCACATGCATGTGTTACATGCACATTATACATACTGTGCAGCGCGCCAACTCAGCCTGGTTAGTTATGGTTAGACAAGGAAAGCTGGGTGCCGTCATGGACAGCTTCTCCGGAGATTCACCTTGAGCTGCTTGCGTCTGGCGACCGAGAACGGGTCACGTCCACGGAGCTAGATTCACAGTGGATACGGCCGCCGGGCTGACGAAAGGGACGTAATGCGAGTGGATGCATGTTGCCTTAGTACCAAGGTTTTAAATAGCGCGTCAAGCCTCTTAACGACGGATCTCTTCTAAATATCATAGCGTGCTATAGCAGTCTATTTAACATATGTTCTTATGTGGTTGGATAAAATGCATTTAGCACGGGACCTTTTCAAAAAGCTTTAGCAAAGCTATAGCGGGCTATTTAAAACTTTGCTTGACCTCTTTGACGGATGATTCGTCTCATCGGGAGGTATATATGTCATCTTCATCAGATATCACGAGAACGACTTATTGATGGACCAGCTGAGCTAGCTTGCTTGAAAGGCCATGACATATCTGATTCGATCCATCGGCTTGACCTTTAGAACAAGACTACCCCTTGTCCTGTTAAATCCAGTGGAAATCTTTGCAGTACTACCCCTCAGTCTACATTCTCAAGATCCTCCAACATCATATCTGTTCTGCAAGTGCATGACCCAACAAGTGTGGTACTCCGTTTGATCGAGACTTTTGAGAGACTTCCTGTTTGACCGGTTACATGCAAAGTTTCGTGCTCCTAGCTAGTAGAAAAGGCACAGTGTCGATCATATCAAAGATCCAGGATCTACGCGAAGATCTCACGAGTGAAGAAACTGAGGACGGATCTTGCTGGCAAGTCCAGATCTTGCACACCAACTCTGTAATCTCTGAGCGAGACAAGACAATGCATGCACATGGATGCAATACTGAAAGACCGGGGATGCACGCCAGCTAGTTCTTGACACGTACGTACGTTGATCTCTCGATCTGTGCTAGCGTTTGCTCGATCGATTGGAAACGAAGGTGACTAGTGTGCCGAATTTGTCAAGACAGCAAGATCCGGGTGGGATATATTATGCAGATGGACGCATGTGACCGGATGTAGTCGACGTCGACGGGTGCATTGCCATTGGTAGATACTGATCGATCGATCGATCGGTCCGACATGGCGAATCTGGGGAAGGATTGAGCTGCTTGACTTGACTACTGTTTTCCGCAAGAAAAAGAAAGAAAAATCTTTGTTTGACAGGAGAAAAAGAACACACTTGGCTAGCTGTGCCGGACACGTTTCGTACCGCTTTAGCGACGTACGGGCCACTAACGCGTGCCGGGCAGCCGGCGGGGTTCCCATGCATATGCATGCATACACGCAATGCATCGTAGCACCAAATATATCATCTGTACGTCGTACGTGCAAGGACGACGCGGCCGAATCACGACGCCCTTCTTTTCGCCTTTCCCTGCACCGCGCGTCGGCGCCTAGCGCTGGCAAGTGTCGACCGGCGCACGTACGTACCCGGGGCGATTTGACGCGACGCGACGCGACGGGGAATCCCTTCACATCCATCTGCCAGCCAGCACTGTGCTAGCTGCAGCGCTGTCTCCTTCGCCATTTCGGGTCACCGGCGACAATTCTGCTCTCATACCGTAACGTGCCATACATACACCTACTGGAGAGCCGTAGCTCAATGCCATCGCTGCCATACATGGCTGCCCTTGCCGTCTCTACCCGCGCATATACAAGGCATGTAGGACTTGTCCGTATCATCGCATTTACATGTAATCGTACACCGGGCGTCACAAAACATACGCACGCCTGGGTCAAACTTTTGAAAATTAATGTGTGAATTCCATCTTTCACGCCCTCCAAATTTATATACACGGCACCAACCATAATACATAGCCAAACCGTATAAAATACAAGCAGATCAAAGGATAAATGGACAACGTTTCAAAAAAAAAAGGATAAATGGACAACAGAAAATCGCATCAAGAAAAGCACAAAGTGCACAAGAACAACACGAATATGTCGCCGAGCAAGAGCACATGAGGTCCAGTAGGAAACGCCTCGCCATGATCTAGGTGTCCTGAGCTCCATGACAGCGCCCGGAGAGGGTGATGGTTCAAAGCGTCAGCATCAACGAGTCTGAAGAGGATAATGGTTTTCATCCAGAGCCCCGGCACGAAGAACATAGCCATAACGACATGCTCGGGTGGAAAATAGCATCGCTGGTGCCGGTGCCGTCGCTGTTGGCACCAAAATGTGGAAATTTCGCCCGGTATCTACCGCGAGCCACAACAAGTAAACTAGGACAACCAAACCCCGAGGGAAGGCCTACTGCGACGAAGATGGGACTTCCAGAACCAGATCGGTGCACCACCACTACCGCTGGCAAAAAACATCCAGGGCACCCAGTGCAACCCCTTCCCCCCTCACCACCCACACAACCAAGAGGTGCAGCCAAAACTGCCGTTCCAAGGCTCGCCAATAAAACCATCAGAGTGGCCCGCCACCCGGGGTCGCCACCCTGACATCCATCTCCAAGCCTCACATTAACATCATAACGCGCGGACGCCACCCAACAGAGGGGCAGCAACCACCTCTCCACGAACACATACCAAGCCACATGTTGGGGAACCAGTCCCGGGCAGGTGACACCCAGAACCTAAGCCGGATCATAGGGTCGCTCCCTAGGACACCTACCAGAGGGAGCGGGACTGAGGACAAACAACTCTAAGACTAGTCACAATGGGTAGTAACATAGAGTAGTAACATGCCCATGTTACTATTCTATGTTACTACCTCTATAGTGGAGAGTAACATATGTGTGGTAACATGAAAGACTTCATTTATTAGGCTATAGACTCATCTTACCTTGATATATGTGATGTTACTTAACTAGCTATGTTACCACATGTCTCTCTTTCTTCATTTATTGCTTGCCACATCATCTATTTTACCTAGATATGTGTGATGTTTGTAACGCCCCGGACACATCCGTCGGTGGTCGTTACTCCTGGCGGGATCAAGACTGGCCTCACATATCAATACTAGTCTTTTCTACGCACTTTGTCCTCACTCGTGCGCACCCGGGACCAACTTCCCGATTGGTCACCCATCCGAAACTACTCCAAGCTGAGCACGCTTAACTTTGGAGTTCTATCGGAATGGGCTCCTGAAAAAGAAGGAATTCCTTATTGATATAAGTAGTCTATCACCCCTAATAAGCCAGGCCATCACATACACCCTCACTAAGAGGAACGACGTCCTCGTCGGGCCACAGGAACGTTCCAACGTCTGTGCATCCAGTCTGATACATGTGCCATGCCCTGTGCCACGACGGGTCACAACGTCATGAACAACATTACCGAGCACATGTCCGCAAACATCCGTGTAACCGCGAGGGTCGGCTCTGATACCAACTTGTAATGCCTCGGACACACCCGCCGGTGGTCGTTACTCCTAGCGGGATCTACACTGGCCTCACATATCAATACTAGTCTTTTCTGCGCACTTGTCCTCACTTGTGCACACCCGGGACCAACTTCCCGATCGGTCACCCATCCGAAACTATTCCAAGTTGAGCACGCTTAACTTTGGAGTTCTATCCGAATGGGCTCCCGAAAAAAAGGAATTCCTTATTGATATGAGTAGTCTATCATCCCTAATAAGCCAGGCCATCACATACACCCTCACTAAGAGGAATGACGTCCTTGTCGGGCCACAGGAACGTTCCAACGTCTGTGCATCCAGTCTAATACATGAGCCATGCCCTGTGCCACGACGGGTCACAAACGTCATGAACAACATTACCGAGCACCTGTCCGTAAACATCCGTGTAACCGCGAGGGTCGGCTCTGATACCAACTTGTAACGCCCCGGACACACCCGTTGGTGGTCGTTACTCCTGGTGGGATCTAGACTGGCCTCACATATCAATACTAGTCTTTTCTGCGCACTTTGTCCTCACTCGTGCGCACCCGGGACCAACTTCCCGATCGGTCACCCATTCGAAACTACTCCAAGTTGAGCACGCTTAACTTTGGAGTTCTATCCGAATGGGCTCCTGAAAAAGAAGGAATTCCTTATTGATATGAGTAGTCTATCATCCCTAATAAGCCAGGCCATCACAATGTTATTACCTATGTTACTCCCACTGTGGGTAGTCTAATACCAACTATATAAGGACCTCAGATAATTCATTCACATGATATACGTGGAAACGGTGTTGTCGTTGTATTCCTCCCAACCTCCCTCACATCATTTCGGACCACAAAAGCCAACTAGTTCAGGGCAAAGCCATTTCTTCCCTTTCATGTAAGAAATGAAAAGAATACACCACTATGTACTACCTCTATCTTGGTTTATTAGTTTTCATCATGTTTGGGCTGGGTCAAACTTTGACCACATATTTGACTAGCAAAATGTTAATGCATGTAAAAAAACATAGTGTTGAATTCGTATTTGAATGTAGTTTGCATTCATATCATTTTGACGACGTATAACTTATATTTTATTAATTAAATCATGGTAAAATTATGATTGCAAATTCAAGTGGGACTTGTAAACCAGGATGGAGATAGTATATAATGGCATCTCCAACGTCAACCCGCAAATTTCCTTCCACATCCGTCCGCGGACATGGAGGGACCAGTCCACGAATATGAATGCGGGAGGATGGCATCCAACCGTAGTTGCATACATTTTGAACTCTTTTTCAACAAACCAGATGAAATTAGTGCAAACAAGGCGGATTCCATATAAACATGATGGATTTCATACAAACGGATGAGAACTGATACATTTTGGACATATTTTTATCTAAAAAGCTAAAACTATGTGCATGTACGGTCGTGCGGAGCTCCACTCCCATGACATGTATACACTACCCTAGTCTACGGTCCGCCGCGACTTGTCTCCACATGTCCGGCAGCCCGGAATAACCGGACCGCCAAGAGACCCGGAGGCATGTTCTTTCCCCGTATCTTCCCAATACCCGGTTACGCTGCTCATCTGCGACAAAGAGGGTGCTTCAGCCAAAGGGGAAGGGTGCTTCCATGGAGCTCAGGCGGGTGCCCAGGAAGGTATGAGATAAAGGAAAACCGAACGGGTAACCGGCGGTGCCCTTCCTGGGACCCAAGCGGCAGCGGCCTTCCGTGTTCTACTTCTCGATTATGGCGATGGGTGCGGGCGTGTTGGTCACCACCTCGTCCCATCCACGCAGCTGGCATCTTTCTCTGCATGCATGGCGCGGCTATGCGCGCGTCGAGGACGGATAGCGAGGTCGCAAGCACTACATGCGGAGATGTCCGTGTTATCGTGCTCCCCATTGTGTCGTTGTGGAGCAACTCGCCAGTCCTCAATGAGTTGGCCTGGAGCGGCGAGTTGATGAACCACGCGGAGGCAACTAGCTCCGTTAGATCAGGCGCGGGAGCTGGAGTAGTGAGTTGCCTCGCTCGTATCCGGCGGGATCGGCGAGCCACCCAGACTGCTTGTATGCCAGAGAACTGCTCTTCAGTAGCCATCAGAAGAGTGGTGAAGGAAGAGATGAAGGCGGCGGTGGAGGGGCGTGATTCTTGCCGGGCGTGTGGCCTCGTTTAAATAAAGGGCGGGCAGGAGGATCTCGGCCGGCATTGCGTTTAATTTCGGCCCGCTCATAAACGGACGTGTGGCCGAAGTAGTTTCTCGTCTTCCACGCGAACTTAATGGATGCGTATGAATGCGGCGATGAGGCATGCTCAGTCCGGCATGGAGCGGGCGATGCCCTTGGTGGCGAGCCGCATCAATGGTGGAGGCAGTGAGAGGTTTCGTCCGTCATAAGCCGCCTTCAATGCGTAGCGGCACGCACTACAGCGGCATGAATGCGGGCAGCTGGCACCAGTAAGGATGCGCGCGCAGGTGGGGGCATGTTTTTGATGGGCCAAGACGGTTAGAAGCGGGCTTGCGATCTGTCTGTACTCCCGCAAAGCTCCCTACTTTTCTCTTCAGTTTTCGGGAGAAATCACGTCCGGACCGCGTCATGGACCTGAAGGAAATATGCCCTAGAGGCAATAATAAAGTTATTATTTATTTCCTTATATCATGATAAATGTTTATTCTTCATGCTAGAATTGTACTCCCTCTGTAAACTAATATAAGAGCGTTTAGATCACTATTTTAGTATTCTAAACGCTCTTACATTAGTTTACGGAGGGAGTATTAACAGGAAACTTAGTACATGTGTGAATACATAGACAAAACAGAGTGTCCCTAGTATGCCTCTACTAGACTAGCTCATTGATCAAAGATGGTTATGATTCCTAGCCATAGACATGAGTTGTCATTTGATCAACGGGATCACATCATTAGGAGAATGATGTGATGGACAAGACCCATCCGTTAGCTTAGCACTATGATCGTTTAGTTTTACTGCTATTGCTTTCTTCATGACTTATACATGTTCCTATGATTATGAGATTATGCAACTCCCGAATATCGGAGGAACACCTTGTGTGCTATCAAACGTCACAATGTAACTGGGTGATTATAAAGATGCTCTATAGGTGTCTCCGAAAGTGTTCGTGGTGTTGGCATAGATCAAGAATAGGATTTGTCACTCCGAGTGTCGAAGAGGTATCTCTGGGCCCTCTCGGTAATGCTCATCATAATAAGCCTTGCAAGCAAATGACTAATGAGTTAGTCACGAGATGATGTATTACGAAACGAGTAAAGAGACTTGCCGGTAACGAGATTGAACTAGGTATAGAGATACCGACGATCGAATCTCGGGCAAGTAACATACCGATGACAAAAGGAACAACGTATGTTGTTATGCGGTTTGACCGATAAAGATCTTCGCAGAATATGTAGGAACCAATATGAGCATCCAGGTTCCGCTATTGGTTATTGACCGTAGATGAGTCTCGGTCATGTCTACATAGTTCTCGAACCCGTAGGGTCCGCACGCTTAACGTTTGATGACGATCGGTATTATGAGTTTATGAGTTTTGATGTGCCGAAGGAGTTCGGAGTCCCGGATGAAACCGGGGACATGACGAGGAGTCTCGAAATGGTCGAGACGTAAAGATCGATATATTGGACAACTATATTCGGACATCGGAAAGGTTCCGAGTGATTCGGGTATTTTTCGGAGTATATGGGCCTTATTGGGCCATACGGGAATAGAGGAGAAAGGCCAAAAGGAAGGAGGCGCCCCCCCCCTCTGGTCCGAATTGGACAAGGGGTGCAGCCCCCTTTTCCTTCTCCCTCTCCACCTCTTTCCTTCTCTCCTACTCCGGAAAGGAAAGGAGAATCCTACTAGGACTTGGGAGTCCTAGTAGGACTCCCCACACTTGGCGCGCCCCCTCTAGGGCCGGCCTCTCCCTTGCTCCTTTATATACGGGGGCAGGGGGCACCCTAGGACACACAAGTTGAATTGTTTTAGCCGTGTGTGGTGCCCCTCTCCACAGAAACACACCTCGATCATACCGTTGAAGTGCTTAGGTGAAGCCCTGCACCGGTAGATACATCATATCTGTCACCACGCCGTCGTGCTGGCGAAACTCTCCCGTGAAGCTCAACTGGATCAAGAGCTCGTGGGACGTCATCAAGTTGAACGTGTGCTGAACGCGGAGGTGTTGTACGTTCGGTGCTTGATCGGTTGGATCGCGAAGAAGTTCGACTACATCAACCGCGTCACTAGACGCTTCCGCTCCCGGTCTACGAGGGTACGTAGACACACTCTCCCCCTCGTTGTTATGCATCTAGTAGATAGATCTTGCGTGATCGTAGGAAAATTTTGAAAATACTACGTTTCCCAATAGTGGTATTAGAGTCAGGTCTATGCGTAGATGATATGCACGAGTAGAACACAATGAGTTGTGGGCGATACTAGTCATACTGCTTACCAGCATGTCATACTTTGCTTCGGCGGTATTGTGAGATGAAGCGTCCCGGACCGACATTACGCGTACGCTTACGCGAGACTGGTTTCACCGTTATGAGCACTCATTGCTTAAAGGTGACTGGCGGGTGTCTGTCTCTCTCACTTTAGCTGAATCAAGTGTGGCTACGCCCGGTCCTTGTGAAGGTTAAAACAGTACATACTTGATGAAACATCGTTGTGGTTTTTGTATGCGTAGGTAAGAACGGTTCTTGCTAAGCCCGTAGCAGCCACGTAAAACTAGCAACAACAAAGTAGAGGACGTCTAACTTGTTTTTGCAGGGCATGTTGTGATGTGATATGGTCAAGACATGATGAGTTATACGGTTTTGTATGAGATGATCATGTTTTGTAAAGTTATCGGCAACTGGCAGGAGCCATATGGTTGTCGCTTTATTGTATGAAATGCAATCGCCATGTAATTGCTTTACTTTATCACTAAGCGTTAGCGATAGTCGTAGAAGCAATAGTTGGCGAGACGACAATGATGCTACAATGGAGATCAAGGTGTCGCGCCGGTGACGAAGGTGATCATGATAGCATGTTAGCTCTACAAGTTGCATTTTGCTTGTGTTTGGTGTGAAGATGATGTTGGATATCATTGCTATCTATCACCGGGAATTATTTCCAAATACCTCTTGTCTTTGACAATTGGTAATCATTTATGTGGTGGAAATTATTGATCATCTTTACATTGTCTTTTGGTCTTATTTGTCTTATCTCTTGCCAAGTTTGTGTCAACTCCCATTTCCTTCCATGCCACTTCTGGATCTCGTGTTTTATTGTTTTTGTCGAGTGTTTTCTAGATATAGTGAAAGTGGTGATCCCACCCTGTGCATTTTGTACCCGAATGCAAAATCTCTCTAAATTCACAATTCATGGGGGAGCTATCCTATTTTCGATAAAACACTCATCTTGTGATCCATATCAAGTGTGTGTTGATGGAAGGCAAGCCGTTTCTTTTTGGTACTTGTGCCATCATGAAACTTTGTAGATGGGTTGGTTTGTTTGGAACCATCCTCTCTTTTGGGAGTCTGATATCTTTCCTTTTGCGGGTATCAATGGATATCTCATTCCTTGATCTATCTTCTAATAGATATCTTCCAAGTGATGATTTCTCCATTTGGTATCCTATTTTCACTTAGTATTTCCTTTTATTTTGTTTCGTTTCTTGAAAGTCTTGAGCATGCATATTTACTTCATGTATTTTCTTTGGCATGCTTTCTTTCTTCAACCCAATATATAAGGGAAACTCCACCTAGTCTCAATTTGGATGAGATGTGCATGAAATTCATTTTCATATATAAATGCACATATGTTTGTGGAGTTTTTCCTATGTATTGGTGTTTCTAACTCTTTGGTCCCAATGAGTTTGGGTACCATTTTGTTTGTATTGGTGTTCTAGGAAGAACTGGAGATGCATAGGATGCTCGGCTCATTCAAAAGGAAGGTGGTGTCACTATGTGCTTATTGGAGTCAAATTAGGATGATCAATGAACTACTATCTACCTTCATTTGGTATCTACTACATCCTTCCAATGGTATCTCGGTAACAAGTATCATCATCTACTTCATGCACACATTTCTTGCACCAACCTTGCGTAGGTTGCATCATGGCATGTTAGTCATTCCTTCTTGTGATATTTGTTTCCTTTCTCAAAGCATCCCAACAATGATGCCTTGTTGCTAGTTGTGATGTCTTTGATGTTTGCTTGGTTGGAATTCATGTTTATTCAATAAGACCTTATCTAACAATGTGCTATGCGTTCACGCAAAATATCTTATTGGTATAATTATGACTTCCTTGTGGATATCTTATTACTTCCTTTTTGTAACTATTTCGAGTGTACATTCCTCTTTGTGGATTGATATCATCATGATTTTCATCTACCCAGAATCTTATACACTTGAGAGAAATTACATATCTAGAAGATATCCTTTCTTTCACGACCACCTTGTCTTTCTTGTATCATTTCTTTGGTGGCTCCGTGAAAGCCTTTGCCTTGAGTGCGGATCTTATACCGTTGCATCTTGATGCACTCTTTTGTGGTGAAGATCATTTTTTTTCTCTTGCTTGTCTTGACGAGGCGTTTGCCATTTCTATTGGTTTCCCTCCTCATGACAAAGCTATCCTTTTTATATCTTCACCACAGGTTGTCACAAGCATAGGTTACTTATATGATTAGTAGTGAGCTTGTGAACCCATTTGCTGTTGTGTGTGGGAATGATAGGCCTTGCACTGTGTATCTCATTCACTCAAGAGTATATTGATGCTTAATGTTCATCCATACATTAATCTTCTCAAGTGCTTTGCCATGACTCACACACATCTTTTTGGTTGAGCCTACTCTTAAGTTGACTCTTTTATATATTGCTCAACCAGTTGTTTGTTGCAAGTGCTAGCCTTTGTTTCCTTCATGTTCACTTGCACTTGGTGTGAGTGTCTATTGATCTTGGGGGAGTGATGATCCTATTTTGTGCACTTGGTATCCTAATGAAAATATTCGAAGGAGTGCATAAATTATGGGGAGCTTCACTAGTGTCTTTAGAACACTCGGTTGCTATGTCATGAGTTCTATTGTTCTTGGGGGAGCGACGATCCTATGTTGTGCTCATTGTATCCAAATACAAAATTAAATTGTGCACAAATCATGGGGAGCTTCTCTAGTTTCTCTAGAACACTCCTTTGGTCTTATCATAATATCTTTTAATCATTTGGCATGTAGGATCATTGGTCTAGTTGGGTCAATTGGTATCTTTTGATAGCTTAATTTAATTGGTATCCTCTGATTGCTTGATTGCGTGTTTTTCTCCCTTTGTTATGCCTTTGTGGCATATCATTCTTTTGCAATCTCTGTGCCTCAATATAGTTTGTCTTCCTCCAAGTATTTACAGTTGGATATATGTATTGCATTCCACTCTCTATTTTGAGGAATACATAATTTATGGAGGAACACAATTTATATTGACCTTCTAAGTTTTTCGCCCATTTTGGCAATCGATGCCAATGGGGTAGAAGTTTCAGAGAGTTTAGTTTTGTGAGGAAGTTTAGAGAGTTGTCTCTTTGCTCTTCTTGCTTTGGTTTTGTTCCTAAGCTTTTGCATATCATGCGCATACATTATTGTTGCATGGTATGGTGATGCATAATTCCTTATATAAACTCTCTTGAAAGTGATTGTCATCAATTACCAAAATGGGGGAGATTGAAAGAACATGCGGTGCCCCCATGTTTGGTTTTGGTAATTGATGACAATCTCTATGGACTAATGGTTTCCTTGAGTTATATTTGAAGGGTTTGTCCATAGGCTTTTCTTGGAGTTCATTTGTTGGTTTCAAGGAGAGTTTGTGATGACCAAGGTGCTATTAAGGAATTATCCAAAGATTGGTCTTGTGAGTGTTGAGCTTATTGCAAGCATGTCTTGAAGAAGAAGAGTGTGTTATCATTCATGTTTACCTTCAAGACATCATCCAAGTGAAGAGTTGGAAAGATTCAAGGTTGATCAAGACTAAGTGAAGGAGTGAATCAAGTTGATCAACACACAAAGCGTAGAAGATGTACCGAGAGGGATCAAGCAATCCTATGGTATGGTAAGCATTGTCAATCACGCTTTGTGTACTAACCCATGGTCTTCGTGAGAGTTCTTTGTGGGGTTAGGTTGCGGTGTGCAAGTTCAAGTGGAGCATCACGAAGAGATCAAGTGCTTGAAGCTTGCCGTCCATTGTGGTGACAATGGACTTGTGAAGATATGCCGAAGAGTGGCTCACCCATAGTGGAGTATGGGGGAGCAATCTACTTGTCTTCACCGAGACAACGCAATCAAGAAAGGTGGTCCAGCTTGAGGAAGTCAAGATCATCTACATCTAGCTCAAGTGGACTTTGTGCAAAGCAAAGGTTTGCCCTTGATAGGTTTTCTATTTTACCGGTCTCGTGGTGGTAGTTGGGAGACCGGGTTATAGGATCGTTTGCCGTACTATCAAGGGGGGCTCTCAAGTTGGTAGCTTGATCGTATCGTTAGTAGAGAGCTCAAACCATTGCATCCTTGCATCATGTTTCTTGGTTCTTGTTTGGTTCTCTTTGTGAGTCTTAGAACTTATGGTCATCTTGATGACAAGCTTGAGTTCATCGAAAACGGAGTTCACATGTGTCTTCTATGATGTTTTCGGTGTTGGGTGTTTTACCGGTCTTATCCGAGGAAGGGTTCTCACCATTTTCTTACGGGCCTTTTCTAATTTGCTTTTTATTGGTTTTTATATCGAGATTGTGTTAGCCCTTGTCGCTAGCTTTCCAACAAACTTGGTTTCATCGAATTCGGAGTCCGTATGCAAAAGTTATTGTCGTTTTGGTGTACTGAAAAGGCTGCAGCGGTACTACCGCGGGTAGGAGCGGAAGTAATTTTTTACTACCGCTTTCGGAAGCGGTACTACCGCTTTCGAGAGCGGTACTACCGCTTGGAGCAGTACTACCGCGGCTACTTCCGTGGCTACTTCCGCTCGGGACCAAAAACTCGTCACAAGTCCAGCGGTGATAGGCACAGATGTAATTTTTAGTACCGCTCGCAAGCAGTAGTACCGCTACCCTTAGCAGTACTACCGCTACCCCTAGCGGTAGTACCGTGAGGTCAAGCGGTACTACCGCTCCGACGGTTTTTCTGGCCTTTTTGCCTCCTCGCTGTTGTTTTTCTAAGGGGTACTAATGCCCTAGCGGTAGTACCGCTCCTGGAGCGGTAGTACCGCTCTGTGCGGGCTGTGAGCATAACGGTTGGATTTTTCCCCACCTATAAAAGGGGCTCTTCTTCCCCAATGAACCTCATCCTTTGAGCTCGTGTTCTTCCCCCATTGTTGACCTTCTTCAAGCTTGCTATCTCTCAATCCCTCCGTGGATTCTTGCTAGTTTTGGGGGGAAAAGAGAGAGGAGATCTAGATCCACATTTCCACCAATCACTTTCTCCTCTAAGTGAGGGGAACCCCTTGGATCTTGATCTTGGAGTTCTTGGTGTTCTCCTTCTTGTTCTTCCTCTCATTTCCCTCCCTAGCATTAGTTGCTTTGGTGGGATTTGGGAGAGAAGGACTTGGGCACTCCGTGTGCCCTTGCCATTGCATTTGGTGCATGGTTTGAGTTCTCCACGGTGATACGTGAAAGTGAAGTTTGAGAAGCTTATTACTCTTGGGTGCTTGGTACCCTTGAGCTTGTTCCTCTTGGGTGTTTGGGCGCCCTAGACGGTTGGTGGTGTTCGGAGCTCAATCATTGTGGTGTAAAGCTCCGGGCAAGCGTCGGGGTCTCCAATTAGGTTGTGGAGATCGCCCCGAGCAATTTGACGGGTACCGGTGACCGCCCCCAAGGGTTGCCAAAGTGTACGGGTTCGGTGACCGCCCCCAAGGGTCGCCATTTGTACGGGTTCGGTGACCGCCCTCAAGGGTCCCTTAGTGGAATCACGGCATCTTGCATTGTGCGAGGGCGTGAGGAGATTACGGTGGCCCTAGTGGCTTCTTGGGGAGCATTGTGCCTCCACACCGCTCCAAACAGAGATTAGCATCCGCAAGGGTGTGAACTTCGGGATACATCGTCGTCTCCGCGTGCCTCGGTTATCTCTTACCCGAGCCCTTTACTTATGCACTACACTTTGTGATAGCCATATTGTTTCTTGTCATATATCTTGCTATCACCTAGTTGTTTATCTTGCTTAGCATAAGTTGTTGGTGCACATAGGTGAGCCTAGTTGTTGTAGGTTTTGTGCTTGACAAATTAACCGCTAGGTTTATTCCGCATTTGTTCAAGCCTAAACCGTAAATATTTTAAAGCGCCTATTCACCCCCCCCCTCTAGGCGACATCCATGATCTTTCAGCATATATTTAAAGCGTCTCCCGAAACCCTCGAGGGAGGAACCCTTTTCGCGATCTCATCTTTGTTCCGCCGCCGCCGCCGCTTCCAAGATCGGGAGCACCAGGAGAACTCTTCCCGGCACCCTGCAGGAGGGGAGGATCACCACCGGGAGCCTCTCCACCACCATGGACGCCTCCCGGATGAGTTGTGAGTAGTCTCCCTTGGACCATGAGTCCATGACCAGTAGCTATGTGATGTTCTCCTCCCGTTCTTGTGCTTCACTAATTAGTCCTCGTGAGCTGCCCTACATGGTCGAGGCACATATGTAATCCTTATGCTGTTGCTATGATGAGTTTGCTAGGATCCGATGGATTATGAGATTATGTTCAGATTGTGCTTGAGTAATATATTTGATCTACCTGTTTTATATTTATGTTCGTAAGTAATTCTTGCACGTTCTCCGTTGTTATTTATTGCTTTGGCCAAGTAATAGGTAGTGACTCCAAGAGGGAACGTTATGCTTGATTGTTGGTTCATGCCCCTCGATGACTAGTTTGAGTGACAGAAACATGAGTCTAGGGGATGTGCTGTTGCCACAAGGGGGAAAACAACGGTGCTTGTGCCCGCGGGTGCAAGGATTGTTTACTTTACGCAAAGTTCTTTTAATGCAGTTGTCTGTTGCATTGAGTTTACACTATGGGTGGTACTCGCAACTTAATACCAGCGAGATGTTCTGGATAGATATCTCAAGGTGGATGATTAGTAGTAGATATTGATGGATTTCGGTCTACTTACTTTGGCGTACCGCCCATGCTTTGAACCTCAACCTTTCTTGCAATGTAGTCAGCATTGGTTTGCGCACATGGTCCTGTTAATTGCCCAGCTGTAATTCGTTTATCTCACATAGCTGTTTTATCGTCTTTTGGGAGAGAGACATCACTAGTGAACATCATGAGACTCCGGTCCATATTACCATCATTGATCACATCCGCTATTTACTTTTCGCTATTATTTACTATTGCAATTATATCTATCACTACTATCACTTGCGTTTAATCCTTTGTGAACTACAAGGCCTGAGGCATTGACAACCTCTCTGTACTCGTTGGGAGCAAAGTTATTTGTATCTGTGTGCAGGTCCACGTTGATTGCTAATATCTGGCGCCGTAGCAGTTGACACCTTCTTGTTGAACCTAGGAGTCTCTGGGGATTCGATCCATGGTATCTTTGCCAAGGGAAAAACTTCCGCAACACTACATCTCACACCTTCCACTTGGGGTAACCAACGAGGGGCGAGAAGCCTAGCAAGAGTTTTTCTGGCGCCGTTGCCGGGGACTCCACTCTTCAAGCTTCTAATGTGCTTTTTGATGCTTTGAGCAATGTAGTTATATTTCAACTCATGCCGTTCCGGGATGCTCATGAGTTGTGGACAAAGCTTCAAGATAAATATGGTGTGTCCAAGAACTGTAGGAATGATTGTTCTCCCTCCACCTCCGGCCGTGTTGTCTTCTCAACTTCTTCTACTTCACCTACATGTGGTTTGCCACAAGGTAATGATATGGTGAGTAGTGTTGGTCATTGCAATGATGATAGTATGCTTATTGTGGATGATCCTTCATCACTATCTTACTGCAATGCATCTTCTTTGGACTTTAACACTTCGAGCACCCTACATGTTTCACATGCCTGTGTTGATAGTCCTTGCATATCATGTAGAAATTGCTTAACTAAAACTCATGATGATATGCTTGCTATGTCTTGTTGCCATGATAAAAATGCATCTATTTCCTCGAATTATTGTGCTAACAATGTAGAGGAAACCCAACACCCCATGGAACTAGATGTAGTCTTGAATGGTGCTTCAAGGGATCCTACATCATCATCTATTGCGTTTTGCCTTATGGCTAAGGCTTCAAAGGTATCTCCCACTTTGAACCCCAATATATCTTGTCATGATAGTGATGATGTAGAAAATGATGAAGAGAATGACAATGTTGCCTCCTTAAAAATTAAGGGGGAAATGATTTTTAAAGCTCTTCATAAGAATAAAATTGCTCGTTCCAACTTCATGGAAATCATGTCTATTGCCATTGAGGGCAAGAAATATATAGAGGAGTTGGAATCTCATCTAGAGGAGCATGAGGTCACCATTGAGAAAATGGAAGATCATGAGCGTGATTACGCTAATGAGATCGCCGACCTCTCGCAAGCTCTTGAATTTGAACAAACCACCAAGGAATCTCTTGAGGAGACTTTTGCTCTAGAACTATCTAGAATAAAGGAATCCCGTGATAGAGCTCTCGAGGTGGCTAATGTTTTTGAAACTAAAAATGAGAAGCTTGAAGTTGCACATGCTAAACTCCTTGAGGATTTTTATCACCTCAAAAATGGCTCAAGGGTCATTAAGAGTGAGCTCATCAAACTCACCGAGTCTCATGCTCAACTTAAAGCTTCATATTCTAAAGAGCTTGCCAAGTTGCCTTCTCCTCTTGCTATTTTTGATGATGCTTGTGCTACTAACTCTATTTCTAGTGAAGCATCCATTTTGAAGGAGAATGTTGAGCTAAGGGCTCAACTTGAGTTGCTATCTAGCAATTATGGGAGATTGGAAGAAAGTCATGTAAAGCTCACAAGCTCTCATGATGATCTTCTAGTATCCCATAATGTGCTAAAGATAGCTCATGAGGCCATGATCATCAAGGTAACATCTAGTGAGTCTCATGTGGTCGCTAGCACTACTTCTAGTCAAAATGCTATATTGCCATGTGCTAGTCCTCGTAATTCATCTATGCATAACATTGGTACATCTTGTGATGAATTGCTTTCCTTGCCTTGTTGCTCTAACAATGAAGCCTATACTTCCTCTAGTACTTGTGTTGATACTAACCATGTAGAGGAAATCAAAGAGCTCATGGCCCAAGTCTCTTCCTTGAAGAAAGACTTGGAAAAGTGTCATGAAGGGAAGTCCACACTCAATAATATCTTGAGTGTGCAAAAATCCCCCAATGACAAAGGTGGACTTGGATTCAACTCCAACAAGAAGAAGAAGTCCAAGAGCAACAAGAAGAAGGGCCAAGAACAACTCAAGAATTCGGCCAAGATTATTTGCTTCAAGTGCAAAATTGAAGGGCATCATGTTAGATCTTGCCCATTGAAGAAGAAGGTCATTAGTGACAAGCAACAAGGGAAGAGGCCACAAGTTCAATCTCGTGCTCAACCGCAAGTTGGAGAAAGGCCGCTTCCCAAGATAACTCATGGTAATGCTTCTCATTTTGAGAAATCAAATGAGAAGAAAGTAAAGAGTAGATGTTGCTACCTATGCCGTGAGAAGGGTCACCTTGCTTCTTCATGCACTAGTGGTAACTTATCCAACCCAATTATTATTGATGATGTCTATTTTCTTGGGAAGGATAATGTTGGCAATGTGTTTGCCAAGTTTTTTGGTACTCAAAGTGGTGTCAAGAAAAGAACCATTTGGGTGGCCAAGCCTATTGTGACTAACCTCTTAGGACCCAACTTGGTTGGGGACCAACAAGCTAAAACTTGATCAATAGGCGTAGTTGGAGGGCATTGGAGACTTGGTACATTATGAAGAATTAAGGGGTCTTCATCATTCATATTGTCTCAAGCCAAGTCATTTGGATGATCAAGTTTCTATCTTATATCAAATGTTCCTCCTTGCGGTAACTCGTGCTTAAATTCTTTACATTGAAAGTTACTTTCCCCTTTGCATGTTTTGGTTTTGTTCCTTGCATGTGTTTGTATATGATGTGCGTCCAATTTGTATATCTTGAGAAATCAAGTATGTGTATATTGGTTTGCACATCATGTATGTGTGTGTCGTGCATTGAGCCTGTGTGCTTCTTGCTTTTATCTTAGTTGGCTCTTGTGAGAGATTAATGGAACATCCCATTTTGGGGGAATGATGTGCTTTGTGCACATCACAATCCTATAAATGTGTGTACATGAGGAATACCATCTAGTATTGATATTACAAGATTATCTAGTCTCTATGTGGTATGTCTTCTCATGAGAAAGTCAAATTCTAAATGTTCCATTAATTATCTCTTGTTGGTTCTCTTTTGCATCTTGGTAAGTTTTTCATTGGTATCACATTATGGGGGAGTAATATTCTATGTGCATATTACAAGCCTAGAAAATGTGTAAATTTGAGATATTGTCACCTAGAGTTGATAGTATAAATTATGTTGTTCCTAGGTGGCATGTTAGCTCTACAAGTTGCATTTTGCTTGTGTTTGGTGTGAAGATGATGTTGGATATCATTGCTATCTATCACCGGGAATTATTTCCAAATACCTCTTGTCTTTGACAATTGGTAATCATTTATGTGGTGGAAATTATTGATCATCTTTACATTGTCTTTTGGTCTTATTTGTCTTATCTCTTGCCAAGTTTGTGTCAACTCCCATTTCCTTCCATGCCACTTCTGGATCTCGTGTTTTATTGTTTTTGTCGAGTGTTTTCTAGATATAGTGAAAGTGGTGATCCCACCCTGTGCATTTTGTACCCGAATGCAAAATCTCTCTAAATTCACAATTCGTGGGGGAGCTATCCTATTTTCGATAGAATACTCATCTTGTGATCCATATCAAGTGTGTGTTGATGGAAGGCAAGCCGTTTCTTTTTGGTACTTGTGCCATCATGAAACTTTGTAGATGGGTTGGTTTGTTTGGAACCATCCTCTCTTTTGGGAGTCTGATATCTTTCCTTTTGCGTGTATCAATGGATATCTCATTCCTTGATCTATCTTCTAATAGATATCTTCCAAGTGATGATTTCTCCATTTGTATCCTATTTTCACTTGGTATTTCCTTTTATTTTGTTTCGTTTCTTGAAAGTCTTGAGCATGCATATTTACTTCATGTATTTTCTTTGGCATGCTTTCTTTCTTTAACCCAATATATAAGGGAAACTCCACCTAGTCTCAATTTGGATGAAATGTGCATGAAATTCATTTTCATATATAAATGCACATATGTTTGTGGAGTTTTTCCTATGTATTGGTGTTTCTAACTCTTTGGTCCCAATGAGTTTGGGTACCATTTTGTTTGTATTGGTGTTCTAGGAAGAATTGGAGATGCATAGGATGCTCGGCTCATTCAAAAGGAAGGTGGTGTCACTATGTGCTTATTGGAGTCAAATTAGGATGATCAATGAACTACTATCTACCTTCATTTGGTATCTACTACATCCTTCCAATGGTATCTCGGTAACAAGTATCATCATCTACTTCATGCACACATTTCTTGCACCAACCTTGCGTAGGTTGCATCATGGCATGTTAGTCATTCCTTCTTGTGATATTTGTTTCCTTTCTCAAAGCATCCCAACAATGATGCCTTGTTGCTAGTTGTGATGTCTTTGATGTTTGCTTGGTTGGAATTCATGTTTATTCAATAAGACCTTATCTAGCCATGTGTTATGCGTTCACGCAAAATATCTTATTGGTATAATTATGACTTCCTTGTGGATATCTTATTACTTCCTTTTTGTAACTATTTCGAGTGTACATTCTTCTTTGTGGATTGATATCATCATGATTTTCATCTACCCAGAATCTTATACACTTGAGAGAAATTACATATCTAGAAGATATCCTTTCTTTCACGACCACCTTGTCTTTCTTGTATCATTTCTTTGGTGGCTCCGTGAAAGCCTTTGCCTTGAGTGCGGATCTTATATCGTTGCATCTTGATGCACTCTTTTGTGGTGAAGATCATTTTTTTTCTCTTGCTTGTCTTGACGAGGCGTTTGCCATTTCTATTGGTTTCCCTCCTCATGACAAAGCTATCCTTTTTATATCTTCACCACAGGTTGTCACAAGCATAGGTTACTTATATGATTAGTAGTGAGCTTGTGAACCCATTTGCTGTTGTGTGTGGGAATGATAGGCCTTGCACTGTGTATCTCATTCACTCCAGAGTATATTGATGCTTAATGTTCATCCATACATTAATCTTCTCAAGTGCTTTGCCATGACTCACACACATCTTTTTGGTTGAGCCTACTCTTAAGTTGACTCTTTTATATATTGCTCAACCAGTTGTTTGTTGCAAGTGCTAGCCTTTGTTTCCTTCATGTTCACTTGCACTTGGTGTGAGTGTCTATTGATCTTGGGGGAGTGATGATCCTATTTTGTGCACTTGGTATCCTAATGAAAATATTCGAAGGAGTGCATAAATTATGGGGAGCTTCACTAGTGTCTTTAGAACACTCGGTTGCTATGTCATGAGTTCTATTGTTCTTGGGGGAGCGACGATCCTATGTTGTGCTCGTTGTATCCAAATACAAAATTAAATTGTGCACAAATCATGGGGAGCTTCTCTAGTTTCTCTAGAACACTCCTTTGGTCTTATCATAATATCTTTTAATCATTTGGCATGTAGGATCATTGGTCTAGTTGGGTCAATTGGTATCTTTTGATAGCTTAATTCAATTGGTATCCTCTGATTGCTTGATTGCGTGTTTTTCTCCCTTTGTTATGCCTTTGTGGCATATCATTCTTTTGCAATCTCTGGGCCTCAATATAGTTTGTCTTCCTCCAAGTATTTACAGTTGGATATATGTATTGCATTCCACTCTCTATTTTGAGGAATACATAATTTATGGAGGAACACAATTTATATTGACCTTCTAAGTTTTTCGCCCATTTTGGCAATCGATGCCAATGGGGGAGAAGTTTCAGAGAGTTTAGTTCTGTGAGGAAGTTTAGAGAGTTGTCTCTTTGCTCTTCTTGCTTTGGTTTTGTTCCTAAGCTTTTGCATCTCATGCGCATACATTATTGTTGCATGGTATGGTGATGCATAATTCCTTATATAAACTCTCTTGAAAGTGATTGTCATCAATTACCAAAATGGGGGAGATTGAAAGAACATGCGGTGCCCCCATGTTTGGTTTTGGTAATTGATGACAATCTCTATGGACTAATGGTTTCCTTGAGTTATATTTGAAGGGTTTGTCCATAGGCTTTTCTTGGAGTTCATTTGTTGGTTTCAAGGAGAGTTTGTGATGACCAAGGTGCTATTAAGGAATTATCCAAAGATTGGTCTTGTGAGTGTTGAGCTTATTGCAAGCATGTCTTGAAGAAGAAGAGTGTGTTATCATTCATGTTTACCTTCAAAACATCATCCAAATGAAGAGTTGGAAAGATTCAAGGTTGATCAAGACTAAGTGAAGGAGTGAATAAAGTTGATCAACACACAAAGCGTAGAAGATGTACCGAGAGGGATCAAGCAATCCTATGGTATGGTAAGCATTGTCAATCACGCTTTGTGTACTAACCCATGGTCTTCGTGAGAGTTCTTTGTGGGGTTAGGTTGTGGTGTGCAAGTTCAAGTGGAGCATCACGAAGAGATCAAGTGCTTGAAGCTTGCCGTCCATTGTGGTGACAATGGACTTGTGAAGATATGCCGAAGAGTGGCTCACCCATAGTGGAGTATGGGGGAGCAATCTACTTGTCTTCACCGAGACAACGCAATCAAGAAAGGTGGTCCAACTTGAGGAAGTCAAGATCATCTACATCTAGCTCAAGTGGACTTTGTGCAAAGCAAAGGTTTGCCCTTGATAGGTTTTCTATTTTACCGGTCTCGTGGTGGTAGTTGGGAGACCGGGTTATAGGATCGTTTGCCGTACTATCAAGGGGGGCTCTCAAGTTGGTAGCTTGATCGTATCGTTAGTAGAGAGCTCAAACCATTGCATCCTTGCATCATGTTTCTTGGTTCTTGTTTGGTTCTCTTTGTGAGTCTTAGAACTTATGGTCATCTTGATGACAAGCTTGAGTTCATCGAAAACGGAGTTCACATGTGTCTTCTATGATGTTTTCGGTGTTGGGTGTTTTACCGGTCTTATCCGAGGAAGGGTTCTCTCCATTTTCTTATGGGCCTTTTCTAATTTGCTTCTTATTGGTTTTTATATCAAGATTGTGTTAGCCCTTGTCGCTAGCTTTCCAACAAACTTGGTTTCATCGAATTCGGAGTCCGTATGCAAAAGTTATTGTCGTTTTGGTGTACTGAAAAGGCTGCAGCGAGACTACCGCGGGTAGGAGCGGAAGTAATTTTTTACTACCGCTTTCGGAAGCGGTACTACCGCTTTCGGGAGCGGTACTACCGCTTGGAGCAGTACTACCGCGGCTACTTCCGTGGCTACTTCCGCTCTGGACCAAAAACTCGTCACAAGTCCAGCGGTGGTAGGCACGGATGTAATTTTTAGTACCGCTCGCAAGCAGTAGTACCGCTACCCTTAGCAGTACTACCGCTACCCCTAGCGGTAGTACCGTGAGGTCAAACGGTACTACCGCTCCGACGGTTTTACTGGCCTTTTTGCCTCCTCGCTGTTGTTTTTCTAAGGGGTACTAATGCCCTAGCGGTAGTACCGCTCCTGGAGCGGTAGTACCGCTCTGTGCGGGCTGTGAGCATAACGGTTGGATTTTTCCCCACCTATAAAAGGGGCTCTTCTTCCCCAATGAACCTCATCCTTTGAGCTCGTGTTCTTCCCCCATTGTTGACCTTCTTCGAGCTTGCTATCTCTCAATCCCTCCATGGATTCTTGCTAGTTTTTGGGGGAAAGAGAGAGGAGATCTAGATCCACATTTCCACCAATCACTTTCTCCTCTAAGTGAGGGGAACCCCTTGGATCTTGATCTTGGAGTTCTTGGTGTTCTCCTTCTTGTTCTTCCTCTCATTTCCCTCCCTAGCATTAGTTGCTTTGGTGGGATTTGGGAGAGAAGGACTTGGGCACTCCGTGTGCCCTTGCCATTGCATTTGGTGCATCGGTTTGAGTACTCCACGGTGATACGTGGAAGTGAAGTTTGAGAAGCTTATTACTCTTGGGTGCTTGGTACCCTTGAGCTTGTTCCTCTTGGGTGCTTGGGCGCCCTAGACGGTTGGTGGTGTTCGGAGCTCAATCATTGTGGTGTAAAGCTCCGGGCAAGCGTCGGGGTCTCCAATTAGGTTGTGGAGATCGCCCCGAGCAATTTGACGGGTACCGGTCACCGCCCCCAAGGGTTGCCAAAGTGTACGGGTTCGGTGACCGCCCCCAAGGGTCGCCATTTGTACGGGTTCGGTGACCGCCCTCAAGGGTCCCTTAGTGGAATCACGGCATCTTGCATTGTGCGAGGGCGTGAGGAGATTACGGTGGCCCTAGTGGCCTCTTGGGGAGCATTGTGCCTCCACACCGCTCCAAACGGAGATTAGCATCCGCAAGGGTGTGAACTTCGGGATACATCGTCGTCTCCGCGTGCCTCAGTTATCTCTTACCCGAGCCCTTTACTTATGCACTACACTTTGTGATAGCCATATTGTTTCTTGTCATATATCTTGCTATCACCTAGTTGTTTATCTTGCTTAGCATAAGTTGTTGGTGCACATAGGTGAGCCTAGTTGTTGTAGGTTTTGTGCTTGACAAATTAACCGCTAGGTTTATTCCGCATTTGTTCAAGCCTAAACCGTAAATATTTTAAAGCGCCTATTCACCCCCCCCCCCCTCTAGGCGACATCCATGATCTTTCAGCATATATTTAAAGCGTCTCCCGAAACCCTCGAGGGAGGAACCCTTTTCGCGATCTCATCTTTGTTCCGCCGCCGCCGCCGCTTCCAAGATCGGGAGCACCAGGAGAACTCTTCCCGGCACCCTGCAGGAGGGGAGGATCACCACCGGGAGCCTCTCCACCACCATGGACGCCTCCCGGATGAGTTGTGAGTAGTCTCCCTTGGACCATGAGTCCATGACCAGTAGCTATGTGATGTTCTCCTCCCGTTCTTGTGCTTCACTAATTAGTCCTCGTGAGCTGCCCTACATGGTCGAGGCACATATGTAATCCTTATGCTGTTGCTATGATGAGTTTGCTAGGATCCGATGGATTATGAGATTATGTTCAGATTGTGCTTGAGTAATATATTTGATCTACCTGTTTTATATTTATGTTCGTAAGTAATTCTTGCACGTTCTCCGTTGTTATTTATTGCTTTGGCCAAGTAATAGGTAGTGACTCCAAGAGGGAACGTTATGCTTGATTGTTGGTTCATGCCCCTCGATGACTAGTTTGAGTGACAGAAACATGAGTCTAGGGGATGTGCTGTTGCCACAAGGGGGAAAACAACGGTGCTTGTGCCCGCGGGTGCAAGGATTGTTTACTTTACGCAAAGTTCTTTTAATGCAGTTGTCTGTTGCATTGAGTTTACACTATGGGTGGGACTCGCAACTTAATACCAGCGAGATGTTCTGGATAGATATCTAAAGGTGGATGATTAGTAGTAGATATTGATGGATTTCGGTCTACTTACTTTGGCGTACCGCCCATGCTTTGAACCTCAACCTTTCTTGCAATGTAGTCAGCATTGGTTTGCGCACATGGTCCTGTCAATTGCCCAGCTGTAATTCGTTTACCTCACATAGCTGTTTTATCGTCTTTTGGGAGAGAGACATCACTAGTGAACATCATGAGACTCCGGTCCATATTACCATCATTGATCACATCCGCTATTTACTTTTCGCTATTATTTACTATTGCAAACATTATCTATCACTACTATCATTTGCATTTAATCCTTTGTGAACTACAAGGCCGGAGGGATTGACAACCTCTCTGTACTCGTTGGGAGCAAAGTTATTTGTATCTGTGTGCAGGTCCACGTTGATTGCTAATATTTGGCGCCGTTAGCAGTTGACACCTTCTTGTTGAACCTAGGAGTCTCTTGTTGGAAATATGCCCTAGAGGCAATAATAAAAGAGTTATTATTATATTTCCTTGTTCATGATAATCGTTTATTATCCATGCTATAATTGTATTGATTGGAAACTCAAATACATGTGTGGATAAATAGACAGACTTTGTGTCCCTAGTGAGCCTCTACAGGACTAGCTCGTTGATCAAAGATGACCGCGGTTTCCAGGTCATAGACATGAGTTGTCATTTGATAACGGGATCACATCATTAGGAGAATGATGTGATGGACGAGACCCAAACGTTAAACATAGCTTTTGATCGTGTCAGTTATCGCTATAGTTTTCTGCATGTCAAGTATAAGTTCCTATGACCATGAGATCATGTAACTCACTGACACCGTAGGAATGCTTTGTGTGTGCCAAACGTCGCAACGTAACTGGGTGACTATAAAGGTACTCTACAGGTATCTCCGAGGGTGTCCGTTGAGTTGACATGGATCGAGACTGGGATTTGTCACTCCGTGTGACGGAGAGGTATCTCCGGGCCCACTCGGTAATACGTCATCTCAATGAGCTCAAAGTGACTAAGTAGTTGGTCACGGGATTATGTATTACGGTAACGAGTAAAGAGACTTGCCGGTAACGAGATTGAACTAGGTATAGAGATACCGACGATCGAATCTCGGGCAAGTAACATACCGACGAGACAAAGGGAACTGTATACGGGATTGCTTGAATCCTTGACATCGTGGTTCATCCGATGAGATCATCGAGAAACATGTGGGAACCAATATGGGTATCCAGATCCCGCTATTGGTTATTGACCTGGGAGTGTCTCGGTCATGTCTACATGGTTTCCGAACCCGCAGGGTCTACACACTTAAGGTTCGGTGACGCTAGGGTTGTTAGTGAGAACAGTGCATGGTTACCGAAGGTTGTTCGGAGTCCCGGATGAGATCCCGGACGTGACGAGGGTCTCCGGAATGGTCCGGCGACGAAGATTGATATATAGGATGAAAGGTTTCGGAGTCCGGAAGTGTTCCGGGGAGCATAGGGAAATCGGCGGATTACCGAAAAGGGTTTCGGGGGTCCCGGAAGTGGTTCTGGGCCTAATGGGCCACAAGGGGGGACACCACAGCCCTCATAGGGCTGTGCGCCCCCCCCCTGGGCCCTCTCCTCATGCGCAAGGGGAGGTGGACCCTCCTAGGGCTGCCGCACCCCCCCTGGCTTGGGGGGCAAGGCACCTAGGGGGGGAAACCCTAGGGCCTGGCCCTTGGCCGCCGCCCCCCCTGCCCTGGCCGCCGGCCCCCCTAGGGGAAACCCTAGGGCGCCCCCCTCTCCTCCTTCCCCCTATATATAGAGAGGTATAGGGAGGGCAGCCAACACACGATTGTGCCTCGGTGCTGCCCTCCCTCTCCCATAACATCTTCATCTCCCGCGGTGCTTAGGCGAAGCCCTGCTGGAATCCTTCTCCACCATCACCACCACGCCGTCGTGCTGCCGGTCTCTCCATCAACCTCTCCTCCACCCCTTGCTGGATCAAGAAGGAGGAGACGTCCCCGAGCCGTACGTGTGAAGAACGCGGAGGCACCGTTGCTTCGGTGCTAGGATCTTCGGCGATCTGAATCGCGGCGAGTACGACTCCATCAACCGCGTTCTTAACGCTTCCGCTTAGCGATCTACAAGGGTACGTAGATCCAACTCTCCTCTCGTAGTAGCATCTCCTAGATTGATCTTGGTGAACGTAGGAAAAATTTTTGTTTCCCATGCAACGTTCCCCAACACCACCACCATGGACGCCTCCCGGATGACTCATGAGTAGTCTCCCTTGGACCATGAGTCCATGACCAGTAGCTATGTGATGTTCTCCTCCCGTTCTTGTGCTTCACTAATTAGTCCTCGTGAGCTGCCCTACATGATCGAGACACCTATGTAATCCTTATGCTGTTGCTATGTTGAGTTTGCTGGGATCCGATGGATTATGAGATTATGTTCAGATTGATCTTGAGTAATATATTTGATTCACCTCTTTTATATTTTAGTTCATAAGTAATTCTTGCATGTTCTCCGTTGTTATTTATTGCTTTGGCCGAGTAATAGGTAGTGACTCCAAGAGGGAACGTTATGCTCGATTGTGGGTTCATGCCCCTCGATGACTAGCTTGAGTGACAGAAACATGAGTCTAGGGGATGTGCTGTTGCCACAAGGGGGAAAACAACGGTGCTTGTGCCCGCGGGTGCAAGGATTGTTTACTTTACGCAAACTTCTTTTAATGCAGTTGTCTGTTGCATTGAGTTTACACTATGGGTGGGACTCGCAACTTAATACCAGCGAGATGTTCTGGATAGATATCTCAAGGTGGATGATTAGTAGTAGATATTGATGGATTTCGGTCTACTTACTTTGGCGTACCGCCCATGCTTTGAACCTCAACCTTTCTTGCAATGTAGTCAGCATTGGTTTGCGCACATGGTCCTGTCAATTGCCCAGCTGTAATTCGTTTACCTCACATAGCTGTTTTATCGTCTTTTGGGAGAGAGACATCACTAGTGAACATCATGAGACTCCGGTCCATATTACCATCATTGATCACATCCGCTATTTACTTTTCGCTATTATTTACTATTGCAATTATATCTATCACTACTATCACTTGTGTTTAATCCTTTGTGAACTACAAGGCCTGAGGCATTGACAACCTCTCTGTGAAGCAAAACATAAATGCAGGGGCACCTCTGATACATCCAAAACGTATCTATAATTTATGCTTGCTCCATGCCTCTTTTGGGTGATATTGCTATGATATTTATACACTTCCATACACTTTTGATCATATTTGGACTAACCTATTAACTCAGTGCACCCCTGTGCCAGTTTCTGTTTTCGGCTGTTTTTGTATTTCAGGTTTTTACATTACGAGAACTGCCAGGAAAATCCAGAAAAATTATATAAAAAATCAGCGTTCCAGAAACTACCGTGCGCCCGAAGGACAGCCGGGGGGGGGGGGCACCAGGGCTCGAGGCGCCCTGGCGGCGCCCCCCTCCCCCTGGGCCGCGCCGGGGGGGCGCCTGGGCTCCCCGAGGCTCCTCCGATGCCCCCCTTTGGCATATATTTAAATCGTCCCCCGAAACCCTCGAGGGAGGAACCCTTTTCGCGATCTCATCTTTGTTCCGCCGCCGCTGCCGCTTCCAAGATCGGGAGCACCAGGAGAACTCTTCCCGGCACCCTGTCGGAGGGGAGGATCACCACCGGGAGCCTCTCCACCACCATGGATGCCTCCCGGATGAGTTGTGAGTAGTCTCCCTTGGACCATGAGTCCATGACCAGTAGCTATGTGCTGTTCTCCTCCCGTTCTTGTGCTTCACTAATTAGTCCTCGTGAGCTGCCCTACATGATCGAGGCACATATGTAATCCTTATGCTGTTGCTATGATGAGTTTGCTGGGATCCGATGGATTATGAGATTATGTTCAGATTGTGCTTGAGTAATATATTTGATCTACCTCTTTTATATTTATGTTCGTAAGTAATTCTTGCATGTTCTCCGTTGTTATTTATTGCTTTGGCCAAGTAATAGATAGTGACTCCAAGAGGGAACGTTATGCTTGATTGTGGGTTCATGCCCCTCGATGACTAGTTTGAGTGACAGAAACATGAGTCTAGGGGATGTGTTGTTGCCACAAGGGGGAAAACAACGGTGCTTGTGCCCGCGGGTGCAAGGATTGTTTACTTTACGCAAAGTTCTTTTAATGCAGTTGTATGTTGCATTGAGTTTACACTATGGGTGGGACTCGCAACTTAATACCAACGAGATGTTCTGGATGGATATCTCAAGGTGGATGATTAGTAGTAGATATTGATGGATTTCGGTCTACTTACTTTGGCGTACCGCCCATGCTTTGAACCTCAACCTTTCTTGCAATGTAGTCAGCATTGGTTTGCGCACATGGTCCTGTCAATTGCCCAGCTGTAATTCGTTTACCTCACATAGCTGTTTTATCGTCTTTTGGGAGAGAGACATCACTAGTGAACATCATGAGACTCCGGTCCATATTACCATCATTGATCACATCTGCTATTTACTTTTCGCTATTATTTACTATTGCAATTATATCTATCAGTACTATCACTTGCGTTTAATCCTTTGTGAACTACAAGGCCGGAGGGATTGACAACCTCTCTGTACTCGTTGGGAGCAAAGTTATTTGTATCTGTGTGCAGGTCCACGTTGATTGCTAATATCTGGCGCCGTAGCAGTTGACACCTTCTTGTTTAACCTAGGAGTCTCTGGGGATTCGATCCTTGGTATCTTTGCCAAGGGAAAAACTTCCGCAACACTACATCTCACACCTTCCACTTGGGGTAACCAACGAGGGGCGAGAAGCCTAGCAATACATCATATTTGTCACCACGCCGTCGTGCTGGCGAAACTCTCCCGTGAAGCTCAACTGGATCAAGAGCTCGTGGGACGTCATCAAGCTGAACGTGTGCTGAACGCGGAGGTGCCGTACGTTCGGTGCTTGATCGGTTGGATCGCGAAGAAGTTCGACTACATCAACCGCGTCACTTGACGCTTCCGCTCCCCATCTACGAGGGTACGTAGACACACTCTCCCCCTCGTTGCTATGCATCTAGTAGATAGATTTTGCGTGATCGTAGGAAAATTTTGAAAATACTACGTTTCCCAACAGGACCGTTACAGGCCCGCGTCGCATGGCTTTCGTGTCCGGTCAGCGCGATCCGGACGGATGTGGGCGGTTTGCGGGTCCACCTTAGAGATGCGAGAGCAACTAGTTGACGAGCACTCCTTTAGGAGCCTCACAACGATCAGCGCCACTTGGCGCGCCCTCAGCCGTCCGCCATGTGTCGCGCTCTGGACACTCTCTTCAGATTTTTTTCAACACGCGTTTACGGCTTTTTTATCGTTTTTACAAGTTTTTTTTCGACGGTCCAGGTTTCCACCGGTCTTCCCTACCTTTTGGGACATTTTTTTCCGCGGAAAAACGCATTTTTTTTCTTTTGCGAGAGGCATGATTTTGCTTTCGCGAGAGTCGCGGCCGTGCCTCTCGGAAACGAAAAAAACACGTTTTTTGTTTTCTTTTTCGTTTCGCAAGAGGCACGGTTTTACTTCCGCGAGAATCACGTCTGTGCCTCTTGGAAACGAAAAAAAACATGTTTTTTGTTATTTTTTCCTTCCATGAGAGGCACGATTTTGCTTCCGTGAGAGACACGGTTGTGCTGCTGCGAGAGGCACGGCCGTGCCTCTTGGAAACAAAAAAAAACGCGGTTTTTTTTCTTACGGTGAGAGGTATGGTTATGCTTTCGCGAGAGGCACGGCCGTGCCTTCTCGGAATTGGAAAAAATGCGGTTTCTTTTTTTTTCTCCCGTGAGAGGCACGGTTTTGCTTCTGCGAGAGCCACGGTTGTTATTTCGCGAGAGGCACGGGTCTGCCTCTATCGGAAAGGTGAAAAATCCATGCTCCTGGATCGGTTTTTTCGTCTTTAAAAAAAAAATAAGTTTGTCAAAACTTATCAACATGGGATCTAATTTTGAAGATCTCGATGTGAGGAATCCAACGATGAAAACGGTTTGAGATTTGGACGTACGATTTAAGAGATAAAATGTTTTGAATAAGAGCAATAGAGAATCTACGTAAAAAGAAAAACTGCAGGTTGCGACAAGTGGCGCACATGCAGCGCGTCACTTTTCAAAACCGGGGAGGTGGGAGTGGTCTTTTCAAAACCTGCAGCCCACTGGAGAAGCTTAGCGTGATGAGTGGGCCGAACTCAAAGCCCATGAATGAACCGGTCTTCCTCAACACCGCCTTGTGGCTTGCGCTGCTGACGCATATATCACGCTAGAACTCAAACGGTTAATCATTTGCAGGATTGTCAATGGAAGTAGTTGATCGTACGGTGTATGCGTTAATGCGTTCAAATTCCTAGTGGTGACTTGAGAAGTCGCGATGCATGCATCATGCAACAAGCCCAACCATATGCATGTACAAATATATATGCTTGTGTTTACTCCCTCGTACGTTCTCATGATGATGCCGGAGCTTTGTCCTCGGTGTTCTTGTCAGCTAGCTTGCGCCGTATACAGTTTTGGCGTTTCTTGGTGCGGCATACGTACGTAGTCGATTAGTTTTTTCTTCACGTACATGCATGTTTGTGTCGCTGGCTACATCCTACTCCCTCCGTTACTAAATATTTGTCTTTCTAAGCATTTCAACAAATGACTACATACGAAGCAAAATGAGTGAATCTACACTCTAGAATATGTCTACATACATCCGTATATTGTAATCATTTGAAATGTCTAGAAAGACAAATATTTGGGAACGGAGGGAGTACACTTTACACGTACATATGTACGTGTGAGATCACTCAAGGGAAAAGAAAAAAGATTGTACTCCCTCCGTTCCATTTTATAGTGCGTCCTAGATTTCCGTGCCTCAACTTTAACCATAAATTTAACCAACGAGATCGACTGCGGCGGGAGGAAAAATTATAAAAATGGATTCGTATTCGAAAGAAGTTTTTAATTATATAATTTTTACTCTTGCCGCAATCGGTCTCGTTGGTTAAATTTGTGGTCAAAGTTGAATCTCGAAAACCGTGGACGCACTATAAAATGGAATGGAGGGAGTACTATCACACGTAGTAAGGAGGATCGACCGGCTACGTACATGCAAGTGAACTTACCTCGTTGGGTACGGTACTACATATTCTTTCAGGTTTCAGCATAGATTCGCAAGATCTCCACACGTACG
This sequence comes from Secale cereale, assembly GCA_902687465.1. NCBI lineage: Eukaryota > Viridiplantae > Streptophyta > Magnoliopsida > Poales > Poaceae > Secale > Secale cereale. Next base: position 199,312,771 of record LR738711.1, read on the forward strand.
TATCCTTGTGTTCTTTTGTCACAGTTCTTGCATTCACTGTACGTACGTAATGCCATGACCAGAAAGAACGTACGGCAAAATCAAACAAGAATCTTTGAGTCCCTGTCCTTTCGATCTCATACACTCACTCCCCCAAGTCGTCGGTCCCGCCATCTAGCTAGCTAAGTTGTCTGCCTGGCTCACACTCGCAGCCTCTCCAATTCTCCATACAGATGCACCGCAATCCTACGTTGGCTAATAGGCACAGCACCGGTTATTTATAGCCCACCCTCCGCAAGAGAAGAGTCACAAAAACACAGAGATCACTCAAGCTAGGACACACATGGTCGTCATGAACAAAGCGCAGGAGATGATCATGGCTGCCCTCTTCGTGCTCGGCTGCTTCCTGCAGACCGCCCAGGCCGCACGGGCTGACGACGACGCGCTCGAGTGGATGCCGTCCTCACCCTTCCGTGACGAGCTCCGCGACCTCGGCGTCGCTGCTTTGATCCGCGACGACGCCGAAGCCACTGCGCTCGCGTCCACTGACTTCGGCAACGTGACGGTCGCGCCGGCGGCGGCGGTGCTCTATCCGTCGTGCCCCGCTGACATCGCCGCGCTGCTGCGCGCCTCGTGCGCGCGCTCGTCCCCGTTTCCGGTGTCCGCCCGGGGATGCGGCCACTCCGTCCGTGGCCAGGCGGCCGCGCCCGACGGCGTCGTCGTCGACATGCCGTCCCTCGGACGCCTTGGCGGAGGCTCCACTGCGTCCCGCCTCTCCGTGTCGGTCGAAGGCCAGTACATAGACGCCGGCGGTGAGCAGCTGTGGGTGGACGTGCTGCGCGCCGCCCTCGCACACGGCCTAACGCCGCGCTCATGGACCGACTACCTCCACCTCACCGTCGGCGGCACGCTCTCCAACGCCGGCATCAGCGGCCAGGTCTTCCGCTACGGCCCCCAGATTTCCAACGTCCAAGAGCTGGATGTCATCACCGGTGCGTCAGCTGCGTACCTGCACACTTCATACTTCATTAATTACAGCACGTTAACTTGCGTACTTGGCCACCGGTAAATATGTAGGGCTCGGAGAGATGGTGACGTGTTCGAAGCAGAAGGACGCCGACCTGTTCGACGCCGTGCTGGGCGGGCTGGGGCAGTTCGGCGTCATAACACGGGCGCGCATACCCCTCGTGCAAGCGCCGACGAGGGCGCGCTGGGTGCGGCTCCTGTACACGAGCGCCGCCGCACTGACGGGCGACCAGGAACGGCTCATAGACGTCGAGCGTGGCGGCGTGGTATCCGGGCTCATGGACTACGTCGAGGGCACGGTCCTCGCGGACAAGGGCCTGATCGGGAGCTGGCGCTCGCAGTCGCCGTCGTCATCGTCTTCTTCGTCCTTCTCCTCGGAGCCCGACGTCGCGGCGCGCGTGGCCAAGCTCGCCGAGGAGGCAGGCGGCGTCCTCTACTGCCTTGAGGGAGCGCTGTACTACGGCAGCGCAGCCGGCGACGAGTCCGACGTCGATAAGGTAATAAATAAAATCACGACCTTTTGTCGGTGCGGATGCACGCCGTCTAGCTACTGCCCTGCGGGTGCGGCCGCGGGCAAGCTAGATGGGCCAAGTCGGGGGATCGCGACTTTTGGCGGCCTCTGACGTGGATGCACGAATGCATGCATGGCTCAAACGGTGCAAGCCTAGCTTGCATGCAGATCTGTGCAACATCAACGTCGTACGTACTTTGGCCTAGCCTCTGCCTGCCATTGGAATGCACATCTCACTATCGCACACCCTATTGTATTTTTTTTGTCTTCTATATAAAAATATGATACGTCATGGCATACTTTCGAAAAAATATCGCACACCTAACTACCTTTTCCGTCGGAAAATAAATATATAAACTTTTGTTTTGCTATTCCACATTTTTCGAAATTTCATAAAAGACGGGTAACTAAAATTGCAGTATTGGCGTGTGAAATTTAGAAAAAGTTTAGAGGCTACACATATATAGGAAAACAGCGTTGCTAAATCTCGGTTGACTAAGTCTTAGTCAATGTTATATTCATGAGATATTGAATGGAGATTTATGCAAATTTTTCTTTTAGTTTTTTTCCTTTTCTTTCTTACATGCTATTTCACTTTACCGAGACTTGCTTAAGTCTCAGTCGATTGAGACCTAACCACTCCCATAATAAAAATGCTACACCAATGTAAAAGTTGTTGTTTACATAATATTCCTGACTAACCTCTCCAACTCCGCCCGCGAATTCAAGTGGGTGGGCCCCCCTTCGATGATTTCATCCAACCAAAAAATGCATCATAAGTCCTTACATTAATCAAGTATTCCCCTTTACGTAGGTGTAGCTTTACTGTATACATAGAGAGTCTGTGTGTCAATGTGTGATGGGAATTGGTTGCATCCAGGATTGGAATGTAGGATTTAGATAAGAGTTTATTAATTCTTATCTAGATTATAATTAGGAAACCCCCTAAATAAAATACTGACAACATATGACCAAATTTATGGGAATGGAATTATTACGAGTCTGTTGTGCACAAAATTTATCTTTTTGAGTGAAAACAGTGTAATAATGTGCGCGCGCGCACACACACACACTTTCACTTTCTAAATCCAGAATTGCTCAATGGTAATTGTTTTTATTTTTTGCATTGAGTTGATCTAAAGGCTCACTATGATGACCACCGTGAGGTGTGACTTGTGACTAGGGAGTAGATCGGTAGATGAAAAATTATCTCGTCTCATCTATTCATCATGTAGATTTATGTCATTCATAAGCTTCCCACGATAGTAGAAAGTATACCTTTGCCAGAATAAGTGCATCCATGTCGACATATAAGCTTTTGAGGATCGATCAACAGCAATTCCATGGATTATTTTTTTTGAACACCCATGGATTATTATCTGTTAGCGAGTACACCTACTCCCTCCGTTCCAAAATATTTGTCTTTCTAGATATTTTAAATGGACTACACATACGGATGTATGTAGATATATTTTATAGTGTAGATTCACTCATTTTACTTCGTATGTAGTCACTTGTTGAAAGCTTTAGAAAGACAAATATTTAGAAACGGAGGGAGTAGTAGGCTAGCGCACGAACAAGCTAGATCCGATGCATGGGATGGGACAGCGACCTTACATGCAGATGCAAGAGGCCAATCCATGCCTGGCCTACATCCTCTACTAGTTCCATGCATATACACGTCACACTGTGCCAGCCACCAATTGCCCCAAAAGTAAAACTCGCTCACCGCGCAAAAAAAAAAGTAAAATTCACTCCGTCACCTTTTGATTATTGTACGATATTTGTCCTGGTCTCTTGCGAACTACTCCCTCCGTTCCTAAATATAAGTCTTTATAGAGATTTCACTAGGGACTACATACGACGCAAAATGAGCGAATCTACACTCTAAAATATGTTTATATACATCCGTATGTAATTTGTAGTAGAATATCTAGAAAGACTTATTTTTAGGAACGGAGGGAGTAGATGGCTGGAAAAGTCGCAGGGCTGAGATTGAACGAAGTTTCAGTGACATAAATATGCAGGAGAGAAAAAAATTATTTATTTTTTGCACAAATCTTAAGTAAGATCTCACATATATAACATTAACTAAGACTTCGACTTCGACTTAGCAAAACTGTTTTTTTTTGCATAATATAATGTACTCCGTACTCCTCATGGTTGACACGTCGCTAGTGTCGTAGTGTCATGCATGCGTAAAACTGTTCACAGTGAAAAGCTATTGACTGGTGCATGCATATACATGCAGAGGCTGGATACGCTGCTGCGTGAGCTGCGGTACGCGCGGGGCTTCGCGTCCGTGAAGGACGTGTCGTACGTGGGGTTCCTAGACCGCGTGCGCGACGGCGAGCTCAAGCTCCGCGCCGCCGGTCTGTGGGACGTGCCGCACCCCTGGCTCAACCTCTTCCTCCCGCGCTCCCGCGTCCTCGACTTCGCTGCCGGCGTCTTCCACGGCATCTTCCGCCGCGGCACCACCGGCGCCATGGGACCCGTCCTCGTCTACCCCATGAACCGGAACAGGTGGGACGGCGACATGTCCGCGGTGTTCCCCGAGGAAGAAGAGGTGTTCTACACGGTGGGGATCCTCAGGTCGGCCGTGTCCGATGGTGATCTTGGGCGCCTGGAGAAGCAGAACGAGGAGATCCTCCACTTCTGCGAGGTGGCAGGGATACCGTGCGTGCAGTACCTGTCGTACTACGCCGACCAGACCGGGTGGGAGAAGAAGCACTTTGGCCCGGCCAAGTGGGCCAGGTTTGTGGAGCGGAAGAGGAAGTATGATCCCAAGGCGATCATGTCTCGCGGCCAAAGAATTTTCACGTCCCCGCTGGCTTGATCGCGAAAGCCAATCGATCGGTCCCGACTCCCCAACCTAGCTAGAGCCTAGAGAGGGATACATATTCTCATGCCTGTTGTCATCATGAAATGTCTAGCTTGCGCGTATGCATGCATGGGCCCGTCAGGAGGACCGGTGGATACATAGTATCGATCGATCATCTTGTCCAGGGAAATAGTTTGAGTTTACTGCATGTTGGTACTAGGTAGCGCAGTCCTGCTAGCTACATATTGCATGTTGTGTCGAAGTTAATTAGTATGTAATGCAATCATGGCATCATGGATGGAGTATGCGGTGGAACATGTTATGTCGAAATAAATTTGGCTTCCATGCAAGGTGATCAAGACGCTCGATCAAATGAACATGTTATGTTACGTTCCTTGTACGGTACCAATTCTCCCGAAGGACGATGGAAATCCAGCATCTCATCTAGGAGTAGATTTTTTTTATTCCTAACGTACGCATGCATCGAATTGATTGAGACAAATGCATCGATCGAAACGGTTCATGCAACACCCACAGTGGTACGCGTTGTACTATCATCATCGCCGATCAGTTGCTTGACGGATAAAGCCGGATCCAAGCAAGATCTCGGGAGTGAGTGTGCTGCCTGCCTCTGAAAGCAACGGGGACAGCGACCAGTCAAAGTTCATTCATTCAGGCCGTAGCCAGTAGCCAGCCAAGCTATAGCGCTGATGCATGCAGATCCAGAGGGCTAGCTGTCTCCGTGCGCCTGCGTTAACACTCGCCAGCTATGGCTGATTAGTCTGTCTCATGGAACATATATACTCCTATGTACGTACACTTGCTGCCGTAGAGGTCTACTTTTTCCTTACTCTGTGTGATCGTGTGTGATCGGGCGTTGGCGGCACTTTGGTGTCGTTTACTCTCTTGGAGGGAGTGAATTGCAAAAAATCACCATATTTGGGGTTTCGTTTGCGGAAAATCACCGGGTCATTAATTTTTTGCAAAGATCACCGCGGATTCGGTAAACTTGTTGCAAATAGCACTAATCGGGTGATTTGCTGCGTTTGATCACTTCCTGATAAGTGGGGCCGGGTTGTAAGGAGCTGACTTGGCAAAACAATTGCATACACACCCCTGAATTTCACAAATACCCTCTTATTAAAAAATTAAAAAAGCAATCAGCCCCTTTCACCCCGTCGTCTGCCTCCTCCCAAGCGGCGGCGAAGCCGGGCACCAAATCCGGCGAGGCCTTCAACCCGGCGCTCCTTGGGGACATCAGGGTGACCGCGCCGGAGCTGGTGCCGCCGTCTTCCTCGCGCGCAGCAGCGGATGGGCACAACGGCCGATGAGCCGCGCGACGGAGCAGGAGGCCGTGCGGCAGTGCCGCGGGCGCGCCGACCCGCACGCGGTCACCGTACGCCACCGCGACGCGCTCGGGGGCGGGCACGCCGCGCTCGACTGGTCGCTCCTGCCCATCTCCTCCCTGCTCCACCTCCTTCTCGTCTCCGTGTCTGCTCTGTCGGGTCTCACGCTCCCCGCCACGGCAACCCGACGGTCGGCAGGGTCAGGGCGCCGCCGTATCGGCCGAGCCACGCCACCTAGTGAAGAAAAGCAGCGGGGTGGCGTGGGCCATGCTGCGCCCCGACGGCGTCATGTTCGGCTACGACTACTTCACCGCCGCCGACGACCGCGGCGTTCGGCGCGCCGTTACGCTGTTCGCCAGGGTGAAGGGACTCACCGTCCGGCCCCAAGGCTAGCACTTGATCCTCTCCCCGAAGCCGTGCGTGCGACGACGGCGGCTACGGTTCCGGCGCGGTCACCCTTCCATCCACAGAGACGAAGGTGAGAGGGAGCTCGAGATCCCGGCAGGTTCGCTGGTGGCATGTATCCCACCCTAAGTCGTCCCCACTTCCATCCTCCATCCCGCCACGAGCGCCAGCAAGGGACGACCTCCCTCAGCCGAGCACCCCGCGAACCAGCCTCCCTCCTCCCACGCGTGACAACTCCGGCCAGGGCGCGGCATCCCGGCGGGTTTGGTCGATTCGGTCCTTGCAGTTTGTGCACATGGATCTGATTGCGTTTGTTTTTTAGATTCAGGGGTGTGTATGCAATAATTTTGCCAAGTCAGCTCCTTACAGCCCAACTCCACTTGTCAGAAAGTGATCAAACGCAGCAAATCACCCGATTAGTGCTATTTGCAACAAGTTTACCGAATACGCGGTGATTTTTGCAAAAAATTAGTGACCCGGTGGTTTTCCGGAAACGAAGCCCCAAATGTGATGGTTTTCTGCAATTCACTCCGCTTGGAGGCTTCGTCTTTCGAGCCCGACATTGGTGAGCGGGACCGGTGGATGCCGGCGGTTGGGGCGTCCAGACTTCTGTGGCAATGATGATGATGGGAGCGATGTCGGCGACGCGACAATGGCTGTGATAGTCGGCTCTTCTCCGGCGTGTCTGCGGTATTGCCTTGGTTTGGTTGTTGCTGTGAAGTCGAAACTACGGCGGTGGGGCCCTACGGCGTAAGATGACTGGCTGCAGATGAGTCGTTCGGTGATCTTCCGTGGCACCAGCCGTGCCTGGTTTTGTCCTTCGTAATTCTCCGTCAGAGTCGGAGTTGCGTTGTGGTTGCAGGTGGCCGAGTTCTGGCACGGATCTTCATGCAACTCCACAGGGCCTCTTCATGGTGGTTTGAGTCGGCGAACGTCTACGGCGAAGTCGTCTACAGCGAAGTCGGAGTCGTTTGCTCAGAGTTTAGGGATGGCGAGACGCCTTCTATGGGAGGAGTGATGATGATGACGCATGCGTGCTATCTCGATGAGACCCTCTTTCGAGTGGCGTGTATGGGGGTTTTTATGTGTGCTGCTTAGCGGTGGTGACAATTTTAGTCTGGTTTCCCGTTAGTTAACCGGACAACTCTCTTCTGCTTATTTAATAGATGAGGCAAAAAAACTTACCTCTGTATCAAAAAAAGTTATATGATCGTTGTGCAGTGAGGAGAGGGCGCATGTATGTGTGATGTGCGCGTGACGAGCACGGGATTTTATAGGCGCGCGCGAAGCGGCGCGCGCAAATCTACTGCGCCGCATGCCGCTTTCTTCCCCGCGCGCGCAGACGCTTCCCGCGCGCGGTAATTTTCCGCCACCGCTGGAGCACGCTAAAGCCAAACTTTAACGCACGGGCGCGCCTTTTGCCGCGCTTGTTGGAGATGCTCTAACCCTGATAAGCTACCTGGCCGGCTAGACAGTTACACGCATGATGAAATCGTGCGATGCGAGCGACTGGACCGGCTAGATTGATTGACCAGCAGCAAGATGTGACGGGCCAAAGGAACGCAATTTGCATCTGAACATCTACGTGATCGGCCGATGCGACGTGATGCCAAGTTGCCAGCATCGACTTGGATGGATAGATATCCAGCGAGGATCCCCTGGCCCGTCACGTGCATGCGCACGCGTACGAATACTCTGGTCCGGTAGCCGGCGTCAGCCGCGTCGAAGCGCGCCGGCGGGTCCCCTCTTCCTCAGTGGTGGAGGTCCTCCTCCTAGCTTGCTACAGCTGCACCGCAGCGGTACCCTGCCGTATCTCGCTGCGCCAGATCGGAGGGTACGTATGTACGTCGTACGTAGGTACGTCTATAGGTTCTCGCCCCTGGCTGTGCTCCACGGTATACAGTGCTAGCTCACTGTTCCATATATAGCCAGCTAGCAGCTGGAGACGATTAGATAGCTGACTAGATGTGTGCGACGCAGATCCGTAGTGCACTCGCAGGAGTAATGCTACATCAACGAACTGTTACAAAAGTTTTACAGGGTTAGTTTGAGTTGGCAGATTTCTATTGGATTAAAGGGAGGGAGGGACCCACCCACCTGAAAATCAGGGGGAGGGGGCATGTTTAGATGGATGAAAAGGTCCGTAATAATAGTCCGTATGATGTCTGTGTGTGTAGCATTATTGGCACTAGCAGTAGTATGAGCGAAAGCTCGCAAAGTGCTAATGCAATATGTAATTAGGACATCTCCAATCTTTATCTAATAATAAAGAAAAAGGGTTTCAGCCCGTCCGTCAGATCATTTTGCAAAAAAACCCCTATACTTTCTTGAAATCAACCCGCAGTCCAAACATAAGTCAGCCGAACCGTTATTTTACCGTTTTACAAAAACGCCCCTGTATTTTCCTGAAATCAACCCGCACTCCGCACTTAAGTCACCCGAACCGTTATTTTACATTTTTTCGAAAACACCCCTGACCTTTTAGGTAATTCATCCGTGGCTCATATTTAACTTAAACAAATGATTTTCTAAATCATCCATATCTTTTAGACCGTAACCCCGATTTAAACATGTTATATATGAAATTTGATTAGAAAAATATGTAAAATATGAATATGAGATTATTTTAATCTGTTATGTATTTCTAAATATTATTTTAGCAGATATTAAAGTCAAACAAATGGTTTTCTAAATTATCCGTATCTTTTAAACCGTAGTTCCGATTTTAGCATGTTATATATGAATTTTTATTAGAAAAATATGTAGAATATGAATATGAGATTATTTTAACTTGTTAAATTTTTCTAAATATTAGTATAGAATATATTATAGTCAAACAAATTGTTTCTAAATCATCTGTATCTTTGAAACCGTAAATCCGATTTTAACATGTTATATACGCAATTTGATTAGAAAAACGTGTGAAATCTGAATATGATGTTAATTTTACCTGTTGGTTATTTTTTAAATACTTTTTTAAAAAGAAAATACGTGTTTTTTCAAAAGGTGAACTTGCATTTCAAAAGTTTGTATTGTTCAAAAAATAGTTCATGTATTGAAATATTGTGCATATTTTTTAAATGCCCTTCTAAAAAACGTGTTCATGTAATTGTAAAAGTGTGTGCATGTTAAATTCTTTTTATTTATCGTGTTCAGGAAAGGAAGGCACCGCGTCCTTCCGTGACGAAGTAACATGAGGCGGCCAACCATGCGGGAAGGGAGGTAAGGCACCAGGGCGGCGACACTGGTGTTGCTCCTCCGACGAGATGAGCTGGCGGAGGGGTTGGAGCGCGCAGGCGCGCGAGCTCGGGCTCCTAGGTACACAGCGCCGAGGCTAGCAGGTACGCAACACATCTCTCAGCGCTGCCTCACATTATGATGAGTGGATAAACTTTGAAGTGGCAGCCGCTTGACAGTGTGATAGACAAATAGAATGCGGCTGCTCGCTTGAACTACACATGAATGTACATGGCATCAACTGGATTCCAACGAGTTGGCATATATTTTTAAATTCTTTTCTTTATCGTGGTTAGCTCTATAGCATCTACATGATTGTTTAATTTCGATCTCAAACTTATAATCTATAGCGCACGATCCGTTTTTATTTCGTACCCGCGACGATTCGGATTGCAAATAAACACCCACTATAACCATATAGGGAAAAAACATCGATAACTACACATGCATAACTCTGAAAACATCGCAGGGGAAAACAAGAAATTTATCATGGCGAGTGCGAGAGAAAGCGAGAGAGAGAGGGAGAGGGAGAGGGAGGAGAGAGGGAGAGAGCGACGCCTTAAGATTAACCATATTCAAACATGTTTTGATTTTGTGTGAACACTGAGTCCACCACCGGCGAGGGTGTGAGGATAAGCGGCATCACAAATATGATGCCTCGCTAAAATAAAAGAGATGGACCTATTTGTGATCTTGAGTGATGGTTGTTGGGTTAAGAGTGTGTGTTGTGCTTTTTCTCCCGTTGCAACGCACGGGCTCTTTTGCTAGTGGTAATATATAAAAATATCTTCCGCAACCGTCTGCAGGCGCAGGAGAGATCAATTTGCCGATATGGAAGCGGGAGGCGGCCATGTGATGCTAGCCGTATACACTTCAAACTATTTTTCAACAAATCAGCTGAAATTCATGCAAACACACACGTATTTCGTATAAACATGACAGATTATACAAACACGACGGATTTAACTACATTTAGAACATTTAGAGAAAAAAGACCCGCCCCTAATCCTATCCTATGGCGGCGGCGCCTGACGTCTAAGCCCGTGTCGTCCTCTTTCCGCCGCCTCCATAAACATCGGCGATAAGACCGCTGAAGTGAAGGTGCGGCCTCCGGCGAGGAAGAGTAGAACACGCGAGATGGACCAGCCCACATGGGACACAAGGCACCGCCGCCTCGCGTGACCAACTCATCCTCGAAGGAGTCCGCGCTTTGTCCGTCGTTGGTGGACGTGATGCCACGAGGGAAATGGTGGCAAATTGGCTGTCCTCGTCCCACCCGTGTGACTAATAGTTCGCCAGCGGCGCGTAGAAGGCGCAGCTGACTATGTTCTCCTCCGCGTCCGCCTCTGGTTGCACCTCCACGACTGCCGCTTCCTGCCGAGTAGCGGCCTGAGCGCGGACGGCATCGTAGATGGCGCGCTGCTCCATGACAAAAAATGGGTTCGCCGCGGCCATTGATACGTCCATCTTGCGTCATGCTTTTCTACTGTTATTTTTAGTGTTTTTGTCTATAATAAGACTTTGGGGAGTAATTCTAATGTCTTTTCTCTCATAATTTCCAAGGTTTGCACAAAGAGAGAGAATGGCGACAGCTGGAATTGTAGACCTGAAAAAAGCTATGTCAGAGATACCCATTCTGCACATCTCCAAATGGGCTAAAATTTTACGGAGAATTATTTTGGAATATATAAAAAATACCAGAGAAAAGACTTACTGGAGGAGGCCACCCAGGAGCCCACAAGGCATCAGCCCCCCGCCCTGGTGGGTAGTGGGCAACCTGGCCCACTTCCGGCGACCATCTTCTGGTATATAATCACATTTTCCTTAGAAAAATAAGGAGATGATTTTCGAGATGGAGCGCCCCCGTCTTAAGGCTGAACTTGGGCAGGAGCACTTTTGCTTTCCGACGCAGCGATTCTAACGGGGATACTTTCCTCCGGGAGGGGAAAATCGAAGCCATCGTCATCACCAACAACCCTCTCATCGTGGAAGGATCAATCTCCATCAGCATCTTCAACAATAGGATCTCATCTTAAACCCTAGTTCATCTCTTATATTCAAATTTTCTATCAAAAATTTAGATTGGTACCTGTGGGTTGCTAGTAGTGTTGATTACATCTTGTAGTTGATGCTAGTTGTTTTATTTGGTGTTAAATAATATGTTCAGATCTATTATGCTATTTAATACCCCTCTAATCTTGAACATGCATATGCTTTGTGAGTGTTAATTTTGTTCTTGAGGACATGGGAGAAATCTTGTCATAATTAATCATGTGAATTTGATATCCGTTCGATATTTTGATAATATGTATGTTGCGATTCCCTTAGTGGTGTCCTGTGAACGTCGACTACATGACACTTCATCATCTTTGGACTTAAGGAAATGCATTGTGGAATAGTTATTATATGATGGGTTGCTAGCATGACAGAAGATTAAACCCTAGTTTATATACTACTCATAAGCGGCCGATTTGGATCCATACACTTAATGCTACAGTTAGATTTTATCTTAATTCTTCTTTCGTACTTGTGGATGCATGCGAAGGGGGTTAATCATAAGTGGGAGGCTCGCTCAAGAAAGAACAACACCCAAGCACCGGTCCACCCACATATCAAATTATCAAAGTAGTGAATGCGAATCAAACCAACAAGATGAAAGTGACTAGATAAAATTCTCGTGTGTCCTCAAGAACGCTTTGCTTACTGTAAGAGACCGTTCTGACCCGTCCTTTGCCACAAAATGATTGGGCTACCTTGCTGCACCTATTTTTACTACTGCTACTTGTCACTTATCTTGCTATGAAACAACTTGTTGCCGCAATTTCAGTGCTTGCAGAAATTACCTTGCTGGAAACCACTTGTTATTTCCTTCTGCTCCTTGTTGCGTTTGAGACTCTTACTTATCGAAAGGACTAATATTGATCCCGTATACTTTTGGGTAATCAAGACTCTTTTCTGACGCCGTTGCCGGGGAGTGAAGTCCCTTTGGTAAACGTAATTTGGTAAGGAAAAATTTATATTACGTGCTGAAAATTTACTGTTACTTGTCACTATGGAAAACAATCCTTTGAGGGGTTTGTTCGGGGTATCTTCACCTCGACCGGAAGCACAAAGAGTTGCCCCTCAACTTACTGCATCCACTGAAAATATTGGTTATGAAATTCCTTCGGGTATGATAGAGAAACTACTAGCTAATCCTTATGCAGGAGATGGTACACTACCGAGTTGTAATATCGAGTTGTAAGTAAATAAAAGTGTGATAATCATTATTATTACAATATTGTCCCATGCGAGATTATAAATAAAACAGGCCAAAGAAGCCCAAATAAATAAAATAGGCCAAAGAAGCCCACAAAAAAATAGAGGCCAAAGAGCCCAAACAAAAAAATGAGAGAAAAAGAGAGAAGGTGTGACACCCCGAGACCGATGCGCTAGGTGTCTTCCATCTATTCGTTGCCGTTGTATTGTCATTTGCTTGTGTGTTGCATTTTGCCATGTCATCAGCATGTTTTCAAAACTTGCATTCATTCGAGTTCCCTCGTCCTTTCCGTTGTCCGTTCTGAGCCCAGACACACTCGCACGCGCCCGCGGCACCTCATAATATTTATTTTATAAGTGTCTGGAAAATGTTCTTGAAATGGGTTGGAACTTGGCGTGCGGTCTAATTATAGTGTAGGTAGACCGCCTGCCAAATTTCGTCGCATTCAGAGCTCATTTGATAGCCCAACCGTTAAAGTATAGCGGCACTATCGCCGGACAAAGTGTCACACGTTTCGGTCTCCAAAACGCTGTGCGGGGCCTCTCTTCTCTTCTCTCTTTTCAGCCCAAGGCCTCTTCTACACAGCCCACTAACCCACCTAACCCCCTTCGCAACCGGAGCCGCACGATCGCGATCGGAGGGTCTCAAAACCCCCAAAACACCTAACCCTAGACCCCCTACCCTATATATAGCCCCCTTCCATTTTTGGCCTTCCCTAGCTCTTCCCCTACCTCCAGCCACCCCACCTCAAAATCCGTGCTGCCTCGCTCTACATCCGCCAAGTGGTTCCGCCTCCTCCCTCAGTCACCATATGCGCCGACGGCTGCGACCTCTCCTAGGCCGCAACGCGTCACCCCGGCGCCCCTCCACCAACCCGCGGGTGCCACGCCGCCTCCCCGCCGCCAGGCTCCCACCTCCACCGCGCCAGGCCCGCAAGGCCCATTCACGGCCCGCCCCCTGGCCGAAGCGGGCTCGCGCTGCGCTGTCGCCCGAGCGCCCCACGCCTCCTGCTCCCTCCGCACGCCCCGCTCCTCCTCCCGATCTACCAACCCCACCGCCGAGCTCCCTCCGCCGCCGGACCCCGCTAGCACCGTTGGTCGTCCTTTGCGCCCCGTCTCCATGCTTGGCGCCGCCATCGCAGCCCGCGATCGGGCCAAGCCCCGCACCAGCCGCCGCACCGCCGGCCTCCGAGCCCCGCCGCCGCTCCAAGCTCCGCCTCCGCGGCGCTTCCCACCGGACCTCGCGCCGCCCGCCGACCGCCGGCGCTCGCCTGCTGCTTCGCCCCATCGCCGTCGGGTCCTGCCACTAGCCAGAACCGCGTGCGCCGCCGCCGGGATCTGCCGTCGCCCGCGCCCGACCTCCCCTCCGCTAGCTGGACCCCGCGCCAGCCGGGCCGGACGTGTCCGGTTGGGCCTGGACATTGTCCGCCCAGTCAGCCTCGAGGTTGTTTTCGTCTAAGTCTTTTCCTGAAAATACTTCATATTGGCATTTTGAAGAGGTCATAACTGTGCGCATGTTGGTCCATTTTCGGCGTGTAATATGTCAAACTGTTCGTCTTTGAATGCTCTACATGATGGTGTGCTTTGCATACATACTATGTGTGACACCCCGAGACCGATGCGCCAGGTGTCAGCCAGTTATTTGTCGTCGTTGCCATGTCATCTGCTTGCGTGTTGCATCTTTGCCTTGTCATCATGTGTGTTGCATCATCATATTTTCAAAACTTTCATCCGTCCGAGTCTGCTCGTCCTCTCCGTTGTCCGTTTTGAGCTCATACACACTTGCACGCACCCGCGGCGCCTCCGATTATTTATTTTATGAGTGACCAGAAAATGTTCTCGGAATGGGATGAAACTTGGCATGTGGTCTTATTATAGTGTAGACAGGCCGCTTGCCAAATTTCATCGCATTCGGAGCTCCTTTGATAGCCCAACCGTTAAACTATAGCGGCACTAGTAGCCGGTATAATCGTCGGACGTTTTCGGTCTCCGAAAACCCCGCGGCCTCTTTTCCCTTCTCTCCTCGCAGCCCGACACCCCATCTACACAGCCCACCTAGGCCTTCCTAGACCCCCTCCGCTCCAGTGCCGTTGGATCATGATCCGATGGCTCCGTTTTGTCCCCAAACCCCCCTAAACCTAGCCCTATGCCTATTTATAGACCCCATGCCATTTTTGGCATTCCCTAACCTCCCCTACCTCCAGCTTGCCTCCCTCCTCCATTTCCGTGCCAGCCGCTGCCCCGCCGCCACTTGTCACCTCCCCACAGGCCGTGTCGCCAGCGACCGCCCCTTCGGCCAATGGCAGAGCGCCATGTGGCTTCGCCACATCATCCCGCGGCGCCAAGCGCCCTGCCTCCCTCCTCCCAGCCGCGAAGCCCACCGGGGCCCGACCGCGGCCCGCCCTGGGCCCCAATCTGGGCCGAGGCCCGCCTACGCGCCGAGGCGCGCCCGCCTGCGCAGCTTCCCGCGTTCGTCCTCCCGCAGCGCCGCTCTCCTCGCCTTCGCCGTCGCGGGCGATCGGACCCTGCGCCGTCCGGCCGTCCGCCGCCTCCGGCCTGGCCCGAGCGTCGCCCCGCCGGGTCCTCTCCGCGCCAGAGGCGCCCCGAGCGCCGTCATTGACCCGCTCCTCCAGAGCCGCCGCCGCCGCCATGCGTGCTCCCGAGCTCGCCACCCAGCGAGGCTCCTCCACAGCCGGCGTCCTTCCGGATCCAGGCGGGATCCGCCCGGCCCGAACCTTTCCCGGGCTCCTCGCCCCTCGTCGGCCTCCCTCCACGCCGGCCCGGCCTCGCCGGCCCCGCCGTTGACCCCCTCGTCGAGAAGACGACCCAGCCGACAGGCATGTCCGCTTGGGGACGGACATGTCCAACCGTCCACTCTCCCGTGTCACTGCCATGTGGGCCCGGGTGCCCAGCGGACGAACATGTCCATCTAGACCCGGACACGTCCGCCCCTCCGAGGTCTATTTTCCCTCTAAGTCCTTTTTCTGTTTTAACTTCTGATGCATACTTTGTATGGCTGTAACTTTTTGTGTGGTGATCCAAATTTAGCATATAATATGTCAAAATGATCGTGGTGATATGCTCTTCCCTTTGTTCCATTGTGACATGCTTGTTTGAATTCATCTTGATGCTCTAATCTCTGTTGCAAAAGTGCTATATGTTTAAAACTGCTATTACCTGTAATTTTGTTAGCATGTTTGAGATATGATATGTCAAAATGTTCATTGTGAATTGCTCTACATGTTGGTTGCGGTAGCATACATGTTAGATGTCATATTGCCATGTTAATCTCTGTTGCAAAAGTGCATGTGGCTGTTAAGTGCTGAAACCCTTTTGAAAAATGACCCAAATAAAAATTGCTCCAAAAGGGGCCAAGAAAATGTTCATGTTGCTCTCTGAAAATATTGGTTAGAGATAAAAATCAAACCAATATTATTAGGAGCTCATAAATATTTATTTTGGGCTTTTGGAATTAATGCAATAAATATTTGCATTGGATATATATATTTTTTATATATTTTATATATGTCCAATAATTCTGGATTTTGTGAGGGGCTTGGGTTAAATCCTTAGGACCCTGCAAAATTGTCAGAATAATTTAAATGATTTTCTTTTAAATCAAAACAAATGTCAAAAAATTAGAAAAGAAAAATAAAAAGGGAAAACCCTTACCTGTGCTGGCCCAGCACTGTGCGGCCTGGCCGGCCCAGTTGGCCAGCCCAGCCCACCTGCCTCCCCCGTCGTCTTCCTCGCGCCAGTAGGCGAGGCGCGTGCCCGGCGCGCGCGCATGGCGAGCGCGCCACCTCCTCCCTCGCTGCCTGCCTATTTCCTTCTTTGCTGCTTCTGGACGAGCCACACACCCCCCTGGTCCCTCTCGCACTCCCCCGTGGTTTCCCCTCCTCTCCCTCGCTCTCTCTCTCGCACCCCCGAAGGCTACCGTCGCCACCGGTCGCCGCTGCCGTGGCCACAGGCCACCCCACGCCCAGCCAAAGTGCCCGAGAGCTCCGCCACCTCATCCCCGACCTCTCCGACGAGTCACGCGTCGCCGGACGCCCTGAGGAGTTGCCACCGCCATCTTCTTCATCGCCGGCCGTCGGAGATCCCCTCCGCCGCCCTGCTCGCTCCGGCCCTCCTCCGAGCTCTCCGCCTGCACTGCTGCGATCGCCGTGAGCCTCTCCCTCGAACCCCGCCCTCCGTTTCGCCGTTCTCACGCCGTAGCCACGCCAACCACCGGACCCGAGCGGTTGCGCCATCGTGTTTCCTCTCCGCCGTGGCCAGAGCCACCGTGGCTTGCAACTTAGCGCGTCATCGCGTTTGCCACACTGCCAGGAGCCCGTAGCACCCCTCCCCTGGCCTCCCCGTGCCCCGTAGTGCCATTTCCGACGAGGCCCGAACTCCGGCGCCGCCGCGAGCTTCGTTCTGGCCAGCTCCGGCGCCCCCGCACCCTCCCGTCGGCGTGAATGGATGCGGGCGAGCCTCCGCTGCCGGCAGATGGCCTCGGCCGTCCATTTGGACGCCGGGGGCCCAATCCCGACGCCCTCCGCTGCGTTTGCTGCCGCCGGCGTGTTAGCCAGGGTTTGACCAAGATTTGACCCCCTGGGTCAATGACAGGCGGGCCCCACCCCGCCAGTTAGTTGACCAGTTTAGGTTAGTTAATTAGTTTAGTTAATTAGTGTAGTGACTGACTTGTGGGCCCTGCCCTGCTGACTTTTTGTTAGGATTAGTTTAGTGTTAATTAACTCAGTTAATTAACTGAGTCACTGACCAGTGGACCCCACTGTCAGGTTTGACTCTGGTCAGCCTGGTTGACCTGCTGACGTCATGCTTGGGTCATGCTGACGCAGTATTCCAGTTCTGAAATTTAAATAAATCTTAAACGATTTATTTATTTCAGAAATTGTTTAAACTTCAAAAAATCACAGAAATTCAACCGTAGCTCAAAATGAAATAATTTATATATGAAAAATTATCAGAAAAATTCTATCTATCCATCTGTACCATTTTCATGCATGAAAAATGAAGTTATACCCACTGTTTATATGAAAACACATAAATGGCATTTAAAAATGCTTATTTTAGATTTGCATTTGAACCCTTGGTTCAAATGGAATTCAACCAAATAAAATGCTAGTTGCACTAGCTCAAACAACATCATATTTTCATGCCATATTCATGCATCATATATTTGCATATGCTTGTGTTTGATTGTCGGCACCGTTCTTCTCGATAGGTCCAGCTCCGGAGACCGTTCCAGAGTACCTGTTAGAGGAGCAGTGCTCTACACGTTGTTATACCAGGCAAGCAAACCCCTTTGTTCATTCCGATACAATCCTACTCTCTCGCTCCTGCTCCCTGTTATTGCATTAGGACAACAACGATTCAACTGCTACTTTATGCTGCGGTAGTTGAACCCATTCTCTGCATGACCTGCCATTGCCACAGTAAATAGTTGAAACCCACTAGCATGTGTAGGAGTTGATAGAAGCCATGTTGTTATCTTACCATGCCTTGCTTGCTATTGCTTAGAGTGTGTCAGGTCTGATTCATTGGGAATGAATTGGAGTGCAGTGATATGTTCTGATGCTGAGCGTTAAGTGTGTGAACACGATTTGGTAAAGGTAGCGGTGAGAGGCCATGTAGGAGTACATGGTGGGTTGTCTCACTGAAACCGTCCTTAAGCACTGAGTTCTGTGTATGTTGTCCAATGACTAGCTACTACCACACATTGGGTTCCGGTAACTCGACCCCTCTCAGCTTATTAATCAACTTGATCTCTGTCCATGAGTCGCAACTAGTTTCTGGTGTTTGTAGGTAGTGTTATTTCTCTACCAAGTGGCACCCGGCAGGGTGGGATTGGGATAGACTAGGAACACATGGCCCGGTGTACCGAGTGGCACCCGGATGGTGGGTTCGGGAACCCTGTACACATCGTTTGGGGCCGTGATGGAAACCTCGGCCGGACTCACTTGCGGATGGAACCCGAATAGGCGATAAACCTGGACTAGAGTCTTGTGTGGTTAGTCAGGTCGTGGCCGACACCCTCGCCAGGCTTCCGCTTGAAGGTTGCCGAGATACACGTCGTGTACATGGCGGTAAGTGGCGAGAGCGTGTGTGAAGAAGTACACCCCTGTAGGGTTTTATCATGATCTATTCGAATAGCCGGGTCCACGGTTATGGACTTCTTGGATGCTTACGTGGTACATAGACAACTGAAAGTGGATACCCTAAAATACTCAAGACAAGTGTGAGTGCTATGGATGGCCTTCTCGTAGGGAGACGGGGATGAATCCATAGTGGTGTATTTGGTGGTGATTAGTGGACTCGTGTGCGCCACCTCAAAAGGTTACCAGCAATCGTAGTATAGGATAGCCACTGAGTCAAAGCTGGCTTGCTGCAACTAAACCCCACTATGCCTTCTTGATACAAATGCATGTATGATAGGATCTGATGTAAGTCTTGCTGAGTACCTTTGTACTCATGTTTGTTTAATTTATTTTTTGCAGATGAGATTGCTGTTTCACTAGTAGTTACGCTTGGACTTCGACAAGTAGCTTGTTACCTCAGCTACGATCTTGGACGAGTGTTGTAGATAGTCAGGCTCTTCAGTCTTTTCATTTGTAGATGTCTGTACTCAGACATGTTGTGCTTCCGCTTGTTGCTTGTATGCTCTGAATGTTGGGTCATGAGACCCATGTTTGTAATATATGGCTCCTCGGAGCCTAATGAATAAATACTTTGTTTATTAGAGTCTTGTTGTGATGCCATGTTGTATTTGCACATATCGAGCATATTGTGTGTATGTTATTGAAATGCTTGGTATGTGTGGGATCCGGCTCCTAGTTGTTTACCCTTGGTAGCCTATCTTACAGGGAAATGTCTCTTAGTGCTTCCACTGAGCCTTGGTAGCTTGCTACTACTTCGGAACACTTAGGCTGACCGGCATGTGTCCTTCTTCGTTCATGTGTCTGTCCCTTAGGGGAAATATCACGCGTTGTTCCTTTAAGTCCTTGTAGCTTGCTACGACTTGGGTTCATACGTTGATGACCGACACGTTCGTTGCTGGGTCATGTATGCCTGTCTCTGTAATTAAGTGCCACTTTTGGTTTATAACTATTCATGTCGGCCCGGGTTCTCTGTCATATGGATGCTAGCGACACTATCATATACGTGAGCCAAAATGCGCAAACGGTCCCGGGCCAGGTAAGGTGGCACCCGTGGGGATACCGTGCGTGAGGCCGCAAAGTGATATGGTGTGTTACATGCTAGACCGGTGTGACTTTGGATCGAGGTCCCGACAGCTTTGGTATCAGAGCCTGACTGACTGTAGGATTACCAAGCCAAACTGGTCGAAGTTGAGTCTAGAAATTCCTTAGTTATATAAGGGAATTGATTGTGGAAGGGAACTTAAGGCTCTTTTTACTCCTTATACCTCATGTCTTCTGATCTGAGTCATCCTACCTTTCCTACGGGGTTAAGGAACTAGGCTATCTCTTTCGCCTATCAGGATCACGTGTTACTACTCCATAGTTCCATTGGATTGCTTGATCAGAGTCCTACTCCTGTTTTCAGGTTCTTCCGGTGTAGATTGTTTAGTACTATCACAGATCCTTGAGTGTTGATGTTGAGTTGTTGTACTACCTTTATTAGTAGGATGTCTCATTCTGAGCATTTTACTGCCGTTATGCTGCCGGATATATCCTAGTAGTTCGAGAGATAACCATTTCTTGTCCTACCTTCTACAGCCTGGTTGATGCTGATTCCGTCCTTGGTTTCATTTCTCAGGATGTCGTCAGTTACCCGAGGTTCAGTTGCTCGTAGAAAGAACCACGGAGGTGGTAGGGATGAGGAGGATCCTCCCGACCAGCCTTCGTTGGCAGAAGTCATGCTAGAGATGGAGACGAACAAGCGAGAGTCTAACCGTTTGTTGGCACGTATTGAGGAGAACACCACACATCAGTGCAAAGAGTCAGCAACCATCCATGACTTCATTCGTCTGAAACCACCCACCTTCCATCATCCCATTGAGCCGGTCGATGCAGATGACTGGCTCCGTAGTATCACTCACAAGCTGCGTTCTGCGAACGTAGCTGAAGAGGACAAGGTCATCTATGCCACATATCACCTGGAAGGTCCTGCTAGTCTTTGGTGGCAGAACTATGAGGCCATGATTCCAGCTGGCCAGATTCCTACCTGGAGAGATTTCACTGAGGCTTTTCGCGAGCATCACATTCCTCAAGCTCTCATCGATCGCAAGAGAGAAGAGTTCTGTAGTCTTACCCAGGCTAAGATGGCTGTTGATGCTTACAGTAGATAATTTGAGAACCTCGCCCGCTATGCTACAGAAGAAGTGTCCACGGACGCCAAGAAGCAGGCTAGGTTCCGGAAAGGTCTCAACCCCAAGCCGCGTCATGATCTTCACTTGCATCATTGCCATACATTCCAGGCTCTTGTGAACAAGTACATCAATGCCGAGACTGCTCAGCTCACTTACGAGGAGTCTCGTAAGCACACCCGTGATTTGGGATCTTGCTCCGGCACTAGTTCCCAGAAGCGTCGGATTTGGGTTCCAAACTCCGCTCTTCCACCCAGACATTCCCCGAGGCCATCTTATGAGGTGCCTCATCCAGCTCAGTCTTATGCTCCACCCAAGCCCTTTGGTAAACCGCTTGTCAATGCGGGTCCACGACCTACCTCAGAGACTTGCTTCACATGCGGAAAGCCAGGACACTATGGATGTGACTGCTCTCAGGCCAGTCTTGCTCCACCCCAGCCCAAGAAGTCCGTTCTTCGTGGTAAGCCACCACGTAAGACGATCAGTGCCAATACAGCTCCCACTAAACATGGACGTGTGCATCACGTCTCAGCTAAAGACGCTCATGATGATCCAAATGTCATTCTTGGTACACTCCTTGTCAATTGCCATCCGGCTTCGGTTCTGTTCGATACCGGAGCATCTCACTCCTTCATCTCTGAAGGCTATGCCCGTTTGCACGACATGTCATTTTGTGATATGCCAACTCCGCTTGAAATCCAAACCCCAGGGTCTAGATGGCAAACTACCAGAATAAGCCATGGTAATGGTCTAGATGGCAAACTACCAGAATAAGCCATGGTAATGGAATCCTTGTTGACAGACTTGTATTCCTTGCCTCACTTATAGCCCTCAAGTCTTTAGATATTAACATCATCTTGGGTATGGACTGGATGACAGCTCATCATGCCAAGATTGATTGTTACACTAGGTCTGTTCAGCTTACACATCCATCTGGCAAGATAGTCACTGTCTCCAGTAGAGTTGCAAAGCGTCAACTCTATTCCCTTAATGCCAGCCCCCTTCCAGACCTTGAAGATATCCCGGTAGTCCGTGACTTTCCAAATGTCTTTCCAGAGGAACTACCAGGTGTTCCACCTGACAGGGATGTAGAGTTTGTCATAGATCTTATCCCAGGAACTGTTCCAATTTCTAGGAGACCTTACAAGATGGCACCTCTGGAACTAGCTGAGCTTAAGAAACAACTTGATGAGTCCTTGCAAAAGGGTTTCATCCGTCCTAGTTCTTCTCCTTGGGCTTGTCCCGTCCTCTTCGTCAAGAAGAAGGATGGCACGGAACGAATGGTTGTAGATTATCGTCCCGTTAATTTGGTCACGATAAAGAACAAGTATTCGCTCCCCAGGATCAACGACCTGTATGATCAGCTCACTGGATCCCCAGTCTTCTCCAAGATGGATTTGAGGTTAGGCTACCATCAAATCAAGATCAGAAACGGAGACATTCCTAAGACGACTTTTGTCACTCGTTATGGCCAGTACGAGTACACCGTCATGTCTTTTGGTCTAACCAATGCTCCAGCCACTTTCTCCCGCTTGATGAACTCGATCTTCATGGAGTACTTAGATAAGTTCGTCGTGGTTTACCTCGATGATATTCTGATCTACTCGAAGAACGAGGAAGAGCATGCCGAACATCTTAGACTTGTTCTAGAAAAACTCAGAGAGCACCGCCTTTATGCCAAGTTCTCCAAGTGCGAATTTTGGTTGCCAGAAGTGACCTATCTCGGCCATGTAATCTCTAGTAAGGGCATTGCTGTCAATCTCGAGAGAGTTCAGGCCGTTCTTGATTGGACTCCACCTGAAACAGTTAAACAAGTTAGGAGTTTCCTTGGTCTAGCCAGCTCTAGTCTCCGCTTTGTTGAAAACTTCTCTAAAGTGGCCAAACCTCTCACGGAACTTCTCAAGAAAGATAAAAACTTTGAGTGGTCCCCACAATGTGAGCACAGTTTTCAGGAACTGAAAAGACGCCTGACTTCTGCTCCCATACTTGTGCCACCGGATTTCACTAAGGACTTTGTTATCTATTGTGATGCCTCACGGCAGGGACTAGGTTGCATTCTTATGCAGGATCGTCATGTGATTGCCTATGCATCTCGACAGTTGCATCCACATGAGGAAAATTATCCTACACACGATCTAGAGCTTGCAGCTGTAGTCAATGCACTTAAGACATGGCGACATTACCTTCTTGGTAATCGTTGCGAGACCTACACCGATCACCAGAGTCTCAATTATATCTTCACCCAACCACATTTGAACCTTAGGCAAAGACGTTGGTTGGAGTTGATCTCAGATTATGACTTAGGGATTACCTACACCCCAGGCAAGGCCAATGTTATGGCTGATGCTTTAAGTCGTAAATCATATTGCAACAATCTCATGTTGCAGCAGGGCCAACCACTTCTCCATGAGGAATTATGTAAGCTTAACCTTCACATTGCTCCTCACGGATTCCTTTCAACCTTGGTGGCGAAACCTACTCTTATGGATCATATCATAGAAGCCCAGAAGCATGATACGGGGATTACCCGAAGCAAGAGAAATATTGCCAAGGGTATTGGTGGATGTTTCTCTATGGATGATCGGGGTGTTGTGTTCTTTGAGAATCGCTTGGTGGTTCCCAAGAAGCAACATCTGCGACAACTGATCCTTAAGGAGGCTCATGAATCTCCTCTCACGATTCATCCCGGTAGTACTAAGATGCATCAGGACCTACACCAGAGGTTCTTGTGGACTAGGATGAAGAGAGAAATTGCTGAGTTCATTGCTAAATGTGACGTTTGTCGTCGCGTTAAGGAAGAACATCAAAGACCTGCTAGCACCCTTCAGCCTTTAGCTATTCCTGCGTGGAAATGGGATAAAGTTGGTATGGACTTCATCACCGGCTTTCCCAGGACCAAGAGAGGGAATAATGCTATCTTCGTAGTCATTGATCGTCTGTCCAAAGTGGCTCACTTTCTACATGTTCGAGAGAGTATCACTGCTAGTCAGCTCGCTGACTTGTATATCTCCCGAATAGTGTCACTTCATGGTGTCCCACTAGAGATCAATTCAGACCGTGGTAGTCTTTTCACTTCACATTTCTAGGAAAGTTTCCAAACTGCCATGGGCACCCATCTTTCTTTCCGTACCGCTTTCCACCCTCAATCAAGTGGTCTGGTGGAACGGGTCAACCAAATTCTCAAATACATGCTTAGAGCTTGTGTTATCTCATTCGGTATGGATTGGGAGAAATGCCTTCCTTTCGCCGAGTTTGCTTATAACAATAGCTATCAATCCAGTCTCAAGAAAGCTCCTTTTGAGATACTCTATGGACGAAGATGTCGAACACCTTTGAACTGGTCAGAAACCGGCGAAAGACAATTCTTTGGACCAGACATGATCCAGGAAGCAGAAGAGCAAGTTCGCATCATTCGTGAGAATTTGAAAACAACTCAATCTCGTCAAAAGAGCCAGTATGATCGTCATCATAAGGAAGTGGCTTATGAAGTTGGCGACAAAGCTTATCTTCGGGTTACCCCTTTGAAGGGTACCCATCGTTCCGGTATCAGGGGCAAGTTGACTCCTCGTTACATTGGTCCTTTTCGCATTCTCGCTAAACGAGGAGAGGTTGCCTACCAGTTGGAACTACCCCCACATCTTTCTCGAGTACATGATGTGTTCCACGTCTCTCAACTCAGGCGTTGCTTCTCGGATCCCATCCGCGGAGTGGACCACAAAACGCTTGATCTCCAAGATAACCTCACATATCGAGAGTACCCCGTTCGCATTCTGGATCAAGCAGAGCGTGTCACTCGACGACATAACATCAAGTTTCTCAAGGTTCAGTGGTCTCATCATTCCGAGAGAGAAGCTACATGGGAGCGAGAAGATCGTCTCCGACTGGAGTATCCCACCTTCTTTTCGCCGACTCCTGAATCTCGGGACGAGATTCTTTCTAGTGGGGGTGAGTTGTCACAACCCTAGTTCTGGTATGCACTAGGCTAGTCTTGATGTTTGCATCATGTTTAATTTTCAAATGAAATTGAATTGAGGACTTGTGAAACCCTCAGAAAAACCTTTTGAGAAATGACCCAAATAAAAATTGCTCCAAAAGGGGCCAAGAAAATGTTCATGTTGCTCTCCGAAAATATTGGTTAGAGATAAAAATCAAACCAATATTATTAGGAGCTCATAAATATTTATTTTGGGCTTTTGGAATTAATGCAATAAATATTTGCATTGGATATATATATATATATATATATATATATATATTTATATATTTTATATATGTCCAATAATTCTGGATTTTGTGAGGGGCTTGGGTTAAATCCTTAGGACCCTGCAAAATTGTCGGAATAATTTAAATGATTTTCTTTTAAATCAAAACAAATGTCAGAAAATTAGAAAATAAAAATAAAAAGGGAAAACCCTTACCTGTGCTAGCCCAGCACTGTGCGGCCTGGCAGGCCCAGTTGGCCTGCCCAGCCCACCTGCCTCCCCTGTCGTCATCCTCGCGCCAGTAGGCGAGGCGCGTGCCCGACGCGCGCGCACGGTGAGCGCGCCACCTCCTCCCTCGCTGCCTGCCTGTTTCCTTTTTCGCTGCTTCTGGACGAGCCACGTACCCCCTAGTCCCTCTCGCACTCTCCCGTGGTTTCCGCTCCTCTCCCTCACTCTCTCTCTCGCACCCCCGAACGCTACCATCGCTGCCAGTCGCCGCTGCCGTGGCCATAGGCCACCCCACGCCCAGCCAAAGTGCCCGAGAGCTCCGCCACCTCATCCCCGACCTCTCCGACGAGTCACGTGTCGCCGAACGCCCTGAGGAGCTGCCACCGCCATCTTCTTCATCGCCGGCCGCCGGAGATCCCCTCCGCCGCCCTGCTCGCTCCGGCCCTCCTCCGAGCTCTCCGCCTGCACTGCTGCGATCGCCGTGAGCCTCTCCCTCGAACCCCACCCTCCGTTTCGCCGTTCTCACGTCGTAGCCACGCCAACCACCGGACCCGAGCGGTTGCGCCGCCGTGTTTCCTCTCCGCCGTGGCCAGAGCCACCGTGGCTTGCAACTTGGCGCATCACCGGGTTTGCCACACTGCCAGGAGCCCGTAGCACCCCTCCCCTGGCCTCCCCGTGCCCCGTAGCGCCGTTTCCGACAAGGCCCGAACTCCGGCGCCACCGCGAGCTTCGTTCCGGCCAGCTCCGGCGCCCCCGCACCCTCCCGTCGGCGTGAATGGATGCGGGTGAGCCTCCGCTGCCTACAGATGGCCTCGGCTGTCCATTTGTACGCCAGGGGCCCAATCTCGACGCCCTCCGCCGCGTTTGCTGCCGCCGGCGTGTTAGCCGAGGGTTGACCAGGATTTGACCCCCTGGGTCAATGACAGGCGGGCCCCACCCCGCCAGTTAGTTGACCAGTTTAGGTTAGTTAATTAGTTTAGTTAATTAGTGTAGTGACTGACTTGTGGGCCCTGCCCTGCTGACTTTCTGTTAGGATTAGTTTAGTGTTAATTAACTCAGTTAATTAACTGAGTCACTGACCAGTGGACCCCACTGTCAGGTTTGACTCTGGTCAGCTTGGTTGACCTGCTGACATCATGCTTGGGTCATGCTGACGCAGTATTCCAGTTCTGGAATTTAAATAAATCTTAAACGATTTATTTATTTCAGAAATTGTTTGAACTTCAAAAAATCACAGAAATTCAACCATAGCTCAGAATGAAATAATTTATATATGAAAAATTATCAGAAAAATTCTATCTATCCATGTGTACCATTTTCATGCATGAAAAATGAAGTTATACCCACTGTTTATATGAAAACACATAAATGGCATTTAAAAATGCTTATTTTAGAGTTGCATTTGAACCCTTGGTTCAAATGGAATTCAACCAAATAAAATGCTAGTTGCACTAGCTCAAACAACATCATATTTTCATGCCATATTCATGCATCATATTGTTGCATATGCTTGTGTTTGATTGTCGGCACCGTTCTTCTCGATAGGTCCAGCTCCGGAGACCGTTCTAGAGTACCTGTCAGAGGAGCAGTGCTCTTCACGTTGTTATACCAGGCAAGCAAACCCCTTTGTTCATTCCCATACAATCCTACTCTCTCGCTCCTGCTCCCTGTTATTGCATTAGGACAACAACGATTCAACTGCTACTTTATGCTGCGGTAGTTGAACCCATTCCTCTGCATGACCTGTCATTGCCACAGTAAATAGTTGAAACCCACTAGCATGTGTAGGAGTTGATTGAAGCCATGTTGTGATCTTACCATGCTTTGCTTGCTATTGCTTACAGTGTGTCAGGTCTGATTCATTGGGAATGAATTGGAGTGCAGTGATATGTTCTGATGCTGAGCGTTAAGTGTGTGAACACGATTTGGTAAAGGTAGCGGTGAGAGGCCATGTAGGAGTACATTGTGGGTTGTCTCACTAGAACCGTCCTTAAGCACTGAGTTTTGTGTATGTTGTCCAATGACTAGCTACTACCACACATTGGGTTCCGGTAACTCGACCCCTCTCAGCTTATTAATCAACTTGATCTCTGTCCAGGAGTCGCAACTAGTTTCTGGTGTTTGTAGGTAGTGTTATTTCTCTACCAAGTGGCACCCGACAGGGTGGGCTTGGGACAGACTAGGCACACGTGGCCCGGTGTACCGAGTGGCACCCGGATTGTGGGCTCGGGAACCATGTACACATCATTTGGGGCCGTGATGGAAACCTCGGCCGGACTCCCTTGCGGATGGAACCCTAATAGGCGATAAACCTGGACTAGAGTCTTGTGTGGTTAGTTAGGTCGTGGTCGACACCCTCGCCAGGCTTCCGCTTGAAGGTTGCCGAGATACACGTCGTGTACATGGCGGTAAGTGGCGAGAGCGTGTGTGAAGAAGTACACCCCTGTAGGGTTTTATCATGATCTATTCGAATAGCTGGGTCCACGGTTATGGACTTCTTGGATGCTTACGTGGTACATAGACAACTGAAAGTGGATACCCTAAAATACTCAAGACAAGTGTGAGTGCTATGGATGGCCTTCTCGTAGGGAGACGGGGATGAATCCATAGTGGTGTATTTGGTGGTGATTAGTGGACTCGTGTGCGCCACCTCAAAAGGTTACCATCAATCGTAGTACAGGATAGCCACTGAGTCAAAGCTGGCTTGCTGCAACTAAATTCCACTATGCCTTCTTGATACAAATGCATGTGTGATAGGATCTGATATAAGTCTTGCTGAGTACCTTTGTACTCATGTTTGTTTAATTTATGTTTTGCAGATGAGATTGCTGTCTCACTAGTAGTTACGCTTGGACTTCGACAAGTAGCTTGATACCTCAGCTACGATCTTGGACGAGTGTTGTAGATAGTCAGGCTCTTCAGTCTTTTCATTTGTAGATGTCTGTACTCAGACATGTTGTGCTTCCGCTTGTTGCTTGTATGCTCTGAATGTTGGGTCATGAGACCCATGTTTGTAATATATGGCTCCTCAGAGCCTAATGAATAAATACTTTGTTTCTTAGAGTCTTGTTGTGATGCCATGTTGTATTTGCACATATCGAGCATATTGTGTGTATGTTATTGAAATGCTTGGTATATGTGGGATCCGACACCTAGTTGTTTACCCTTGGTAGCCTATCTTACAGGGAAATGTCTCCTAGTGCTTCCACTGAGGCTTGGTACCTTGCTACTGCTCCGGAACACTTAGGCTGACCGGCATGTGTCCTTCTTCGTTCCTGTGTCTGTCCCTTAGGGGAAATGTCATGCGTTGTTCCTTTAAGTCCTTGTAGCTTGCTACGACTTGGGTTCATACGTTGATGACCGACACGTTCGTTGCTGGGTCATGTATGCCCGTCTCTGTAATTTAGTGCCACTTTTGGTTTATAACTGGTCATGTCGGCCCGGGTTCTCTGTCATATGGATGCTAGCGACACTATCATATACGTGAGCCAAAATGCGCAAACGGTCCCGGGCCAGGAAAGGTGGCACCCGTGGGGATACCGTGCGTGAGGCCGCAAAGTGATATGGTGTGTTACATGCTAGACTGGTCTGACTTAGGATCGGGGTCCCGACAGAGGTGCTGATTTCACTTGCTCATTGCTATTGATGTGTTTGTCTTCATGCCACATGCCAATATGTTTTAGAAACACAATCATATGGTCTTTGCTGTGGTGCAATCCACTTTCCATGATATGCCTTGAGGTGACTTAAACAAGCTTGTAAACATGTCATGTTGTTGTTGCTGTTTTATACTTAGTGAAAAAACTGCTAAGTCTGGAATCTGGTAAACCTGATGCTATGTTTGCTTGATGCCCCACTCAAAACCATGCTTGTTTTAGAGTGGCCAATGATCATGTCTTGTTGTCCATGTTATGATCTATCCATCCATGCCCTTACTTGCTCATATGGCCTGCTGTAGCTTATTTATTTCTTGCTCTCAAGTTGCTATAAAATTTACCTGTCAGACTTTTATCAGCATGATCAATTTGGTGAAGCTTGTTGTTATTGATCCATGCCTCCTATGGAGATGCTCCAATGGATTTGTTTGATGTATGTGATGTCTACTAAATGTCCATGATCTTTATATACTTTGTGGAGTTGATATGCATGTTGTTTTGTGCCTCCGAAGGCAGCATCCTGATGATGTTTTTGCCTTCCCAGATTTTGAAAAAGTCTGGGTAAATTTATTGCAACTTGCCATGCTTGGTTAATTGTGTTCCAGTAGGTTTTTGGGTGTGTTCTAAGTTCATGCTTGTTAAGAATCATGTCTATTTCACATCGATGCCTCTTGTTATCATGTTTGGGTGCTGTAGCATATATATACCTTGCTCCAAAGTTGCTATGTGGCTGTGAACTTCAGCTTTGCGTTGTAACTTGTTTCATGTGTATGTGTTGAACCGTTGGTCCGTTTTGAGTGTGCCCTATATGAAACTTGTGTGTTTTTGCATGTAGAAGTATAATATCATGTTGTTTTCTTGTTTGGAGTGTGTTTGCTTGATGTTTCGGTGCATCTTGCACCGTTGACTTGTTTGACTTGTTTTGCTCATATCTTCTAGGCCGTAGCTCCGAATTAAACAAACTTTATATGAAACTTGACTAGAATTTCGAGTAGATCATCATGGTGCGTGTTAACTTACTGTTTAACAACTTGAACTTAAGGTTTGTTCAGATCTGGACCCATTTCAAAACGTGCATATGAGGACTTACCGGATTTGTTAAATGTTGGTTCCGGCCTCATTTAGACTTGTTGGTTTGTGTTGTTTTTGTGTGCATCATCCCTTGCCACGAATTGCATCATATAGACTTGTCTTGCATCATACTTGGTTGAGCATCTTGTCATGTTCTTGTGTTGTGTGTTTACCTTGTTGTGTGCTTTCTTCTCGCTAGTTCTTTTCCGTTGCGATCGCGAGGATTCGTTCGACTACACGTGGTTCGTCTTCGTGGCTTCGTCTTTGTCTTCTTAATGGGCTCATTCTTCTTCCTTGCGGGATCTCAGGCAAGATGACCATCACCTTGGATACCTTTACTATCATTGCCATGCTTAGTTGTCTCGATGCTATCGTTATATGTCGCGCTACCCATCATTTATTGTCAGCCCCTCTCCTTGTTTCCATGAAGCCTCTAACCTTTGACACCTTCCTAGCAAAACCGTTGTTTGGCCATGTTACCCGCTTGCTCAGCCCCTCTTATAGCGTTGTTAGTTGCAGGTGAAGATGAAGTTTGATCCATGTCGGATCTTGGTGTTGGAATATCACAATATGTCTTATATATATTAACACACCTATATACTGGGCATGGGTGAAAGGCTTGGCGTTTTGCTCAATGTTTTGTTCCACTCATGCCACCTTAGGAGCCGATAAACCGGCATTATGTTCCTTGATTTTGCGTTCCTTACACGTTGGGTATATGGGGACCCCTTGACAGTTCGTCTTTGAATAAAACTCCTCTAGCAAGGCCCAACATTGGTTATAATTTGCCTCAAAATAACAACTTAATTAACTAATTAAATTGCATAGGGGGTCGCGTCACCGAGGATTCTTTCTACATAGCAGGGGGGGCCAGTGCTGATGGTGTTGGTCCCAAACGGGCAACCTGCGGGGCCACCTGGGGGAAACCCGAGGGCTGGTTTTACTCGTAGCTTGTCCCATCCGGACGTGGCCTGAGACAAGATACGCGCGGCTACTATCAGGGTGTCGGCATGCCGGGAGGTCTTGCTGGACTTGTTTTACCATTGTCGAAATGTCTTGTGCACCGGGATTCCGAGCCTGATCGGATTGTCCCTAAGATAAGGTGTAATATAATTATTACTTCTGCTGATCGTGAGAGCTTGTGATGGGCAAAGTTGGGACACCCCTGTAGGGTTACGATCTTTCGAAAGCCGTGTCGGTGTATTTGGATCGACACCTATGGGATCACAAGAATCCCTACTACGGTTGCGGGGCGCGGGGTTGAGAGAAGGGCGGATCTAACAGTTAGCACACGGTTCCTTTATCCAGGTTCGGTCCGCAAAGATGCGTAAAACTCCACTCCTGCTTTGGTGGATTATATGTTTGTGTTCTTCGGCTAGTGAGGAGCTCCGAAAGCCGAGTCGTGAGGAGTTCTAAAAAGCCGAAACCTTCTCCTGGTCGTCTCGGGGCTCCTTTTATAGGAAAAAGGGGTTGCCACAGTGGCACACAGGAGGTGGAAAGGGTACTGTGATGCGAGGTTATCCTTCGCATTACAGGACAAGGCACATTTAATGCGCTTGGCTTAGGTGTCCTTGCTTTATCGGGGACGAGGGGAGACGTCCGTCTTGTCCGTCGCCGCTCCTCCTTGTGTTGACACGCGCCCTGGCCAGCGGTGCCTGAGGTGCCATGTAGGCAGGCAGGCAGCTGAGGTGGCGCAACGGCGGGTCTCCACGAAGATTTGCATGTTGCCACGCAGGAGCCTGCCCAGCTGGTTGGGTTGGCAGCTGCATGGGGCTGTGGAAACTTAGTTGGCGGAGGCCTGACGGTGGCCCTGCGGGTGTCCTCGGCAAGGGCCTTGCCAGGGCCCCCGGCAAGGGTCTTGCCGCGGCGCCTGCTGTCATCCCCGGCAAGGTGCTTGCCGAAGGCCTTGTGGTCCTCCTTGGCTGGGATCCCGCCAAGGGTCGTCGTCCTCTTAGTGTGTGTATCTGTCCTTGAATGTCTTCACAAAGATCTGCATGCCACCACGGTGATATCTCCCGAATCCTTGCCCCATGGGGGCAGTGGACTCAAGGGTGATCCGCTCTGTAGGCGTGGGGAGAGATGCCACGGCAAGGGTCTTGCCGGGGCTGCCAGAGCCGGCCCCGGCAAGGATCTTGCCAGGGCTGCTGAAACTGGTTCCCGGCAAGGATCTTGCCGGGGGAAGCCGCTTCGTCCCTTTGCTCTTTGTGGTCTTGTTCTTGGCGTTGCTCCAGTTCCATCGAGCTTCGGTCTTACCTTTGTCACCTCCCTCGCTATGCTTGGTGTGGTGGTGCCCGTGGCTCAGACTGCACGTGCACAGTCATAGGGGTACGAAAAGTGTACCCCTCTTGTTGTACACCGACAGGAGCCCCCGGGCCTGGGCCACACATAAGTGCAACGCGTTGTTGGGCTAGGCCTAGAACGGTGCGCGGGCAGGCGGGGCGGTTCTTACCGCGGTAAGATTTTTCGCGCGCTGTGCCTCCCATGATCCGCGCGCGCGGCGCGGGGTGGAGGGGCGTGCGTGACGTGGGCGACATGCGTGGGGCGGTTTCCGCAGGCATGCGTCACGTCGCAGTAAATGCGAAAGGAGGCGGCCCGCGTTCCCCCCCATAAATAGGAATAACCGCGGGCGCGCAGCTCACTTCCTCCATTTCCCTCGCGCTTCTTCCAATCTCAGGGCCGCTGTTCCCTCTCTTCCTTCTTTCCGAAGCCTCCGCTGTCGTCTGCTGCCGTCGTTCCGCCATCTCCCTCCCTTAGCCCTCCTACTCAGCCGCCATGGCGTCCAAACCCGCCAAGGGCAAGGTGGTGGCCAAGGGCGCCGGGCTTGTGGGGCCGCCGGAGGGCACGTTTACGGGGGACCGGACGAAGGCTGCTTTCTTCATCCCGTCGACGGTTGACGTCTTCAAGCTCCAGGCTGCCTTCAAACCCCGTTGGGGGTGGAGACGGGGGGAAGAACTTGGGTCATCCGGCGACCCGCGTCGTTCCGGCTGCTTGCGCCGAACCTGGCCCAAATCGGTACCCCTTCTTCGTCGACTATTTTTCTTGCGGGTTGTGTCCCCCCTTCTCCGATTTCTTCTGTGATGTCATGCACACCTTTGGCTTCCGCCTTCTAGATTTTACTCCGAATGCGGTGGTGTGCATGGCTTTCTTTGCGCACCTTTATGAGGGCTTCATCGGGGTGCAGCCCAACACGGCGCTCTTCCGCCACTATTTCACCCCTCGAATCCAGCCGGGGGGGGGGGGTGCCGTCTCTGGATGCATCACCTGGATTCCGAGATCCAAGGGAGCGTACCCGGAGGGAACCGTGAAGGAGAGGTGGGATGAATGGTGCGACCGGTGGTGCTGGATTGAAGAAGACGAGCCGCCAACATTCTGCCGGGTCCGCCGGGTGCCGCCGGTCCGTGGCAGCGACTGGGGCGACATCGACGCCACCGACGGGAGGCTCACCGTTGCCATCACCAGGATCAACCGGCTCGCCCAGGCCGGGCTCACCCTTGAGATGATCGGGGCGGACTTCATTCGCCGTCAGATTGCCCTGTTGCAGAACAAGGGGAACCCAGCCTGGCTCTTTAGGAACCCGGCTGACGTCATGCGGCTGTGACCTGGCCTCGACCACAACCTCACAGTGATGGGACATGCCCATTTCTGCCAGCAGCTCTTCCAGCTGGATGTGGGCCGCGACGACGAGGTCGAACGGACCGGCAAGGCCGCGAAGGCTGCCACAAAGGCCGGCAAGGCCGTCAAGGGGCAACTTTTCAAGCTGCCAGCGGGGGTGGTCCCGCTGTGCAACAATTCGCGCCAGTTCGAGATCGTCGCCATGATGCCGGAATGCAACGCGCACGGCCCCGTCCCGAGCTGGCAGGAGCCGGCGGACGAGGTCGTGCAGCAATTCTTCGACACTCTGGTCGAGGTGTGTGTCAAGCCTGACGCCGAGCAGTGGCTTGTTAGGGACACCACCCAGGAGGAGCTGGACTACATCGCCGCTAGGGCGAGGGAGGCGCAACTCGTCATGGAGGCCGGCAGCGCCGGGGGTATGGAAGACAAGGATGCCACGGCTGCGGAGGAGGAGGAGCTCGACCAGTGGACGGCGGCCGCCGGAGAGGCTAGCAGCGCCGGCACCGGAGCTCCGCTGGTCGAAGACGCGGATGATGAGTCATCGTCGGAGGAGGACGCGGCGGCCGGCCGGTGCCAGCCAGGGGAAGATGGCGAGTCCTGCGGCGGGCTTGTTCCGACGAGCCGGTCCGGCCCGGCAAGACTACGCAGCCTCAATTGGCCCTGGAAGGGTCTGGGCGCCACATGAGGGCCACGGCGGCGAGGAGGTCGACGAAGGCCGCCGAGAAGAAGAAGGCGGCAGCCCTTTCTCCATCTAAGCGCGCACAAACTCCGCCCCCTTCTTCGCCTCCCCCGGCAGACGTCGACTCGGACGGCGACGCAGAGTTCCCCTTTGATCTCGGGCCTCTCAGCCCGAAGAGGAAGAGGAAAGCGGCGAAGGAGGAGGAGATGGAAGACGAGTAAGTATTCCATTCCTTACTGTCATTTCCATTTTCCTGAACCATGCCACTCATCTTGATCTGTTCTTGCTTCTTCAGGGACACATAGACGTTGGCCCAGAGGATAAAGAGGGCCAAGGCTTCGGTGAGCAGCCAGCCCTCGGCTGGGGCTTCAGGGACACCACTGGTGGTGTTGAGCAGCCCAGACGGCAGCCCCCGGCACAGCCCCGAGCGTAAGTTCATCATCCTCTTCTCGCTCGACATGCAGTAGGTGTTTGATGCTATGGTGCTGACCTTGCCGGTTTTGTAGGACGGGAGCAGCAGCAGGAGGAGCCGCAGGGGGCTACCCCCAACGCACCACCCCCATCGACCACGCCGCCGCGAGGGGCGTCCCCGGCATGGGCACCAAGCATGGAGCCCACACACATGGAGTCAGAGGGGAACTTGGGCGCTGGTGGCTCTGCCACGGCGCCGGACGCTGGCGGGGAGGGGACTTCCGCTTCACTGCCCGGCATTGGTGAGTCGCCTGTCTTCTGTCTTTGCTTTTTCCCTTATCCTATTTCTTGGCTTCATCATCTCTATCACTGCCCAGGCCCTCCTTCAACAGATTTGGAGGACGTGGACGCCGTCATCAAGGAAGTTGCTGAGGAGGCCGTGGCGGAGGCCGACAAGATTGCTGCCGAGGAGGCCGCCAGAGACGCTGCCGGGGCCGCCGCGGATAAGGCCACCGAGGACGCCGCCAGGGGCGCCGCCGAGGGTGCCGGTGGTGGGCCTGCCGGGGAGGCCGGCAAGGCCACAGCCGAGGAAGAGGCGATCGATGATCAGCCCTCTTCCTCCACAACCTCGGGCCCCCGGCAGGTACCTGAAGGTGGGCGACAACCTCTTCGTCCATCTCGCCGGGGCGTCTAGCTCCCGAGCACCCGCCGGAGGGGAAGTCTTCGATGGCGAGGTGCTCGCCGCCACCGGGCTCGAGGTTGTTGATGAACCGGGCGCTGGCGGCGACGGCTCTCCGGAAGGGCAGCTCTTCCGGGCCATGGGGGCCAATTTCCGGAAGCTCCAAGCGCTCCACCGCGCCCGTCTGGACAAGGTTAAGTCTAGAACGGCAGTGGTGGATGAGGCGGAGGTGGATTTCCAGGCGCGCGTTGCTGAGGTGCAAACCTGGTTCCACCAGTCCCGCGAGGAGCAGAGGGCCTTCCAAGAAGAATTGGCCAAGCATGATGCGGAGCTCATCTTGAAGATGGACGACATCGAGAAGGCCCAGGAAGAGGCAGCGAACTTGGCTGCCGCGGCGGAGGCCGCCCGGAACCAGCATCAAGCCGCCCTCGATTCCCAGGAAGAAGATCTCTCTGCGCGTGAGGCGAAGCTTGCCGCAACGCTCCGCGGCAAGGATGAGGAGCTCGAGGTCCTTATCGAGCGGCGGACTCGTTAGCTGGGGCAGAGGCACAAAGAGGCACTCGATGCCCAGGCTCTGGCCCACGCCGGCAAAGTGCAAGAGTTGGAGGTGGAGCGGGACGAGCTGAAGGTGCAGTCCCTCAAGCTGTCCGACGAAAAGAACAGGCTCAACTGCGCCTTGATAGAGGCGTAGGGAGTGGTCATCAGCAGGGCTGGGGAGCTCTCCGAGGCGCAAGACTCCATCAGAGATCTCAAGCTGAGGCTGGAGAATCTTGAGAGGATGTTGTCGGAGAGCTCGGCTCGGGAGGAGGCCTTGACCAAGAGCCTGGAGGAGGAGAAGCAGCTGCGGGCGGACGAGG
This sequence comes from Secale cereale, assembly GCA_902687465.1. NCBI lineage: Eukaryota > Viridiplantae > Streptophyta > Magnoliopsida > Poales > Poaceae > Secale > Secale cereale. Next base: position 199,349,081 of record LR738711.1, read on the forward strand.
GCGCCTCCCACCAAGAATACGTGGCGGGCGAGAACATGTGGATCAGCCGGCTGGAGGACATCGCCAGCAGGGTTACCTCGCAGTTGGCCCTCATGGGGATGCCAAACGTGAGGTATGCCCCTGAGTGGAGCGGGTCTGTCAACGCCAAGCTGACCTTGTTCTTCGAGGGCGTCCTCAGTGCCTTGACTGATCTTCACTCCAACAGAACGGCCACGCTCGCCGGGGAGGCCCGGCGGCTTTGCTGGGTGGTCATGACCAAGGTCCTCACCAAGATGGCGTTCTGGAACCCCGCCCTCGAATTCGAAGCCGCGATGGACAGCTTGCCGGAGGATGCTGACCTCACGGCGCTCAAGGAGCGCATCAAGCCCGTCATCAGCCGCATCGACGAAATCAAGAGGGTGGAGGGCCAGCGCCGGGATTAGGCATCCCGTTCTTCTTCGCCGCTGCGGGTTCATGACCAAGACAAATTTCATCTTTAGTTAGAACCGCAGCGATGACATGATGTAATATAACTTTGAAATATCTTTAGAATGATGCATGTTATTTTCCTATTTGCCGCCTCATTGTGTGTCCACTCTATGCTAGCTGGGTAGGCTTGCCGGCACGAAAAACCCAAGGCGGCGTCTTGGGGACGGGTCCCCATTGGCCTGCCGGGCAAGCGTGCTGCCGGGTGAGCCACCTTGCCGCCCTTAACGCAGCCGCTCAAACTATCGAGTTTGACTCGAGTCAGAGTCGAGAGCATTGCCAATTGCGGAAGGCTACCCTACCGTTTCCAACGCAGCCATTTGAACTGTTGAGCGGACTCGAAACAGAGCAAAGGCGTTGCCGATCGGAAAGGGCCCCATTTGCGTGCAGGTTTCTTTTTGCACAAAGAACGATAGCGCCGAGGATAACAACCTTAAATAATAGGATAGAAATATCAAAGGTTCGATGTAACTTAGCTTCTATTTGTAGCCGCTCGAATGCAGATCTTCCGGCCTCCTTCCTTCTTAAAGGGCCACGAAGATGATAGAGCGTTGGGCCAACTGTTGGAGCCAATTCTCACAACTGCATCCCCTACCTGGCGCGCCAATGATGTCGATGTATTCGGATCGACACCTATGGGATCACAAGAATCCCTACTACGGTTGCGGGGTGCGGGGTTGAGAGAAGGGCGGATCTAACAGTTAGCACACGGTTCCTTTATCCAGGTTCGGGCCGTAAAGATGCGTAAAACCCTACTCCTGCTTTGGTGGATTATATGTTTTTGTTCTGCGGCTAGTGAGGAGCTCCGAAAGCCGAGTCGTGAGGAGTTCTAAAAAGCCGAATCCTTCTCCTGGCTGCCTCGGGCCTCCTTTTATAGGAAAAAGGGGTTGCCATAGTGGCACATAGGAGGTGGAAAGGGTACAGTGATGCGAGGTTATCCCTCGCATTACAGGACAAGGCGCATTTAATGCGATTGGCTTAGGTGTCCTTGCTTTATCGAGGACGAGGGGAGACGTCTGTCTTATCCGTCGCCGCTCCTCCTTTCGTTGACACGCGCCCTGGCCAGCGGTGCCTGAGGTGCCATGTAGGCAGACAGGCAGTTGAGGTGGCGCAACGGAGGGTCTCCACGAAGATCTGCATGTTGCCACGCAGGAGCCTGCCCAGCTGGTTGGGTTGGCAGCTGCATGGGGCGGTGGAAACTTAGTTCGCGCAGGCCTGACGGTGGTCCTGCGGGTGTCCTCGGCAAGGGCCTTGCCGGGGCCCCCGGCAAGGGTCTTGCCGCGGCGCCTGCTGTCATCCCCGGCAAGGTGCTTGCCGAAGGCCTTGTGGTCCTCCTTGGTTGGGATCCCGCCAAGGGTCGTCGTCCTCTTAGTGTGTGTATCTGTCCTTGAATGTCTTCACAAAGATCTGCATGCCACCACGGGGATATCTCCCGAATCCTTGCCCCATGGGGGCAGTGGACTCAAGGGTGATCCGCTCCGTAGGCGTGGGGCGAGTGATGGCTTCTCGCCCCTCGTTGGTTACCCCAAGTGGAAGGTTTGAGATGTAGCGTAGCAGCAAATTTCCCTTGGCAAAGATACCGTGAGACTCCGAGGGTCGACAAGAAGGTGTCAACGGCGCCAGAGACTTAGCGGTTGACAGGACCTACACACATATACAAATAACTTTGCTCCCAACGAGTACAGAGAGGTTGTCAATCCCTCTGGCCTTGTTGTTTACAAAGGATCAAACACAAGAGATAATAATGATAGGTATGACTGCAACTAGGAAATAAGATCATGAAGTAAATAGCGGGTGTGATCAGTGGTGGTAATATGGACCGGGGTCCCATGATGTTCACTAGTGATGTCTCTCTCCCAAAAGACGATAAAACAGCAAAGCGAGGTAAACAAATTACAGCTGGGCAATTGACAGGATTATGTGCGCAAACCAATGCTAACTATGCTGCAAAGAAAGGTAGAGGCTCAAAAGCATGAGCGGTACGCCAAGGCAAGTAGACCGAAATCCATCTGCATCTACTACTAATCATCCACCTTGAGATATCTATCCAGAACATCTCGCTGGTATTAAGTTGCGAATCCCACCCAAAGTGTAAACTCAAAGCAACAGACAACTGCATTAAAAGAACTTTGCGTAAAGTAAACAATCCTTGCACTCGCAAGTACAAGCACCGTTGTTTTCCCCCTTGTGGCAACAGCACATCCCCTAGACTCATGTTTCTGTCACTCAAGCTAGTCATCAGGGGGCATGAACCCACAATCAAGCATAATGCTCCCTCTTGGAGTTACTACCTACTACTTGGCCAAAGCAATAAACAGCAACGGAGAACATGCAAGAATTACTCAAGAACATAAATATAAAAGAGGTGAATCAAATATATTACTCACACACAATCTGAACATAATCTCATAATCCATCAGATCCCAGCAAACTCAGCAGAGCAACAGCATAAAGATTACATATGTGCCTCGATCATGTAGGGCAGCTCACGAGGTCTAAACCATGAAGAACAAAGAGGGGAGGAGAACATCACATAGCTACTGATCATGGACCCATGGTCCAAGGTGGACTACTCACGACTCATCCGGGAAGCGTCCATGGTGGTGGAGAAGCTCCCGGTGGTGGTTCTCCCCTCCGGCGGGGTGCCGGGAAGAGTTCTCCTGATGCTCCCGATCTTGGAAGCGCGGCGGTGGTGGAACAGAGGCGAGATCGCGAAAAAGGGTTCCGTCCTCGAGGGTTTCGGGACGCGAGGAATATATATGCGAAGGGGGGTCACCAGAGGCGGAGCTGGGGCCCCAGGCGCCCCCCTGGCGCGGCCAGGGGTGGGGCCGCGCCAGGTGGCCGCCTGGTCCCCCCTGGCTCCCCTCTGGCCCCGCTTTGGTTTTTCACGAAGCTTCCTATACGCTGATTTTTCCTGTATTTTCACGGAATTTTTTGGGCACTTTTAATATGGGGGAAACCTGAAATAGAAAAACAGCAGAAAACAGGAACTGGCACTGTGGTGCACTGAGTTAATAGGTTAGTCCAAATATGATCAAAAGTGTATGGAAGTGCATCAATATTATAGCAATATCACACAAAAGAAGCATGGAGCAAGCAGAAATTATAGATACGTTTTGGACGTATCAACATCCCCAAGCTTAATTCTTCCTCGTCCTCGAGTAGGTAAATGATAACAAGTATAATTTCTGTGGTGACATGCAATCAATCATATAATAACTTTTTAAGTAAAGCAATCAAGGCATGTAATTCAATTCAAGTCATAACAAGAAAGAGTCTATATTAGCATTGTAACAAGCAACATAAGAACATAAAGGTGCAAGAGCTCTCGCTGTCCGTGACTCGAATGTCTCCAAATGGTGTTTGCGTGCAAGAAAGGGGATAGGGATATACGAGAGAGTAAAACATAGTTTTTGTATTGTTGAGAACTTAATCTACTAAAGTTTCACACTTGGTCTTCTTTGGAATCTTATCTTGACTCATCCCCAGACCAACAGCCCGGTGCAAGTCAAAATGATCCACTCCCTTTCGATATTTTGAGCACTCATGCAATGGATGAGCGTAAGCAAGAAAGTTAACACTTAGGATGGCAAAGAGAGAAAAATGATGAAGGGGGAAGACAAAAAAGGTGTGAAAGGCTCACATCAATGAGGACAATCATAGGCGAGAGAAAGCCAAATGATAGATATGATGTGAGGAGTAGGGATTGCCATGCAACGGATGCACATATGAGCTAAGGTAAGCTCTCCAATGGAACTAGTGGGGGTGCATCCAACTTGCTTGCTCAAGAAGACCTAGAGCTCTTTTGAGAAGGCTCATCATTGGAATATACAAGCCAAGTTCTATAGTGTGAAGGTCCCCATATAGCTATATGCATGAATGATAATCTCTATGGAGTACAAGGTATAAGATGGAGTACGAGTGTGGATCTCTCAAAAGGAATAGTAGTGTGCCCCCTTCTCTCTTTTTATTTCTTTTTCTCTTTTTTCTCTCTTTTTTTTTGTGTGGACTCAATGGCTCTTTCTATTTAACTCTCATTTGTCCTCTTTGGGATCTTTTGATTTTGTCCTCTTTGGGATCTTTTCCTCACTTTAGGGGCAACACTCTATTTATTACAAGAAGTATAGAAGATCTTTCACACTTTACAAAAGTACTCAACATAAAGAAAATGAAACTATCATGATGTATGCAAATGTATGCCTCTGCCAGTGTAGCAGGATATGCAATGATACTAGCGCGTCATGTAGCAGTGATTAGGGCAAGGCCCAACTAGCATGCGGCTCATCGATCAAGCAAAAAGCATGTATGACATGAAGATCAAGTCATGAGAAGATGGATGTTGCATGGCAATGTATCTCGGAAAGGCTATGGAAATGCCTTGATAGGTAGGTATGGTGGCTGTTTTGAGGAAGGATATAATGAGGCTTATGATGACAGAGCGTATCGTGCCAAGGATTTGGATGCACCGGCGAAGTATGCGCCAACTCTCGAGGTGAGAAAGGGCAATGCACGGTACCGAAGAGGCTAGAAAAATATGGCTAGGTGGAAGTGTCAACTTTCGAATACTCACATTAGTCCGAAGAACTCATGCACTTATTATCGGTAACTCTCAATCTAATTAGGAGGTTCACAAAGAGACAAGTACCCCGAGGAGGAGTGTATGGGGGTTTGGTTATCCTTGCGCATCCTCGGCCCATGGTACGTGAGTGTACTCTAATATTCGATCCCTCCAAAGATTAGTGATCCATTTAGTAGCTAAAGTTCTCAACTATTTGTAGGTTTTCAAAAATAAACACGGATTGCCCAAAATACGACATCTATCACTAATAGGCTAAAGCTCTTGACACCAAAAGTTCAGACATTACTCATGGCAATACCTCAAAACTATTCCAAGTTACTACTAAAATTAAATAGCAACCTCAATTACCTACTTTGAGTTAAGACACACAACTCAGTGCAACAGGCAAACTCTCTTAACAAGATAAACATGAAAAATCAAGAGAGTTCAGCAACCAACTAAACAAAAGCTCTTTAAAAAGAAAAGCATGAAAGCTAAGAGCTAAACATGACAGCAGCTATGGAAAGACAAAGAACACACACAACAAAGATAAGCATGAAAATCCTATGTTTTGTTCTAGGTTGAAGTGGAGCGTGTTTCTCTCCCACACAAAGAAAGCTGGGTTCTAACTTGTTATGAACAGCAAGCAAAGCTAAAGAAAACTAAAAAGGAAACTAAGAGCAAGACGCTCCAAGCATAGCACATAACACATGAAGTGATAATTATAGTGGAACGAAAGACGAACTGATAATTGTTGATGGAGAAGGGGATGCATGGGGGCATCCCCAAGCTTAGACGCTTGAGTCTTCTTGAATATTTCTTGGGGGTGCACGGGGGCATCCCCAAGCTTGAGCGTTTGACCCTCCTGAATCTTCTTTTATCATCTTCCCTCGCACACTTGAAAAATCCCTTCATACATAACTCATCATAATCTGATTAGCGAGGTTAGTACCCACAATAAAGTAACTTTTCCCTACTGGAAATAAAGATAATCTTGAAGAGCTACTGTTTCTCAAGATTGCCAAAAGGTTTTTGCAAAGAAAAAGCAAGCGCAAGGTTTGCAAAACGAAGAAAAGGCAAAACATGACAGAATCTGTGAAAAACAGACCAGCAGGTAGTATATTTTTTTTTCGGGGCACTTCTGCAACTCAAATCAAAAAACTCAGAACAGGTGCCCGAAAGCCAATTGTATAGAGCACGCTGTCAAAAAAATTCAGATCAAAAAGATGACGTGGCTATTTTATACGCATTTTTCTGTCTAAGGACAGAATCTATTTTCTGGACAACACGTCACAACTTTTGAACTTTCTTGCAATCGGAGGCTAAACTTGGCACAAAGCTGAAAAGAAAAGATACAATGATGATGCTAATGTAGTAACAAACATCAAGACACAACAAAAGCAAAATAAAACCTAATTCATTGTGGGCTGCCTCCGAAAAGCGCTTTCTTTTATGCCTTTAAGCTAGGCATGATGCAAAAAGAGAAGATCAAGTTTTATCAAGAGTAGGAGAATAGCTAGCCCGTGTAACGGACTCAAAAGGCAACTTAATCTTCTTTCTAGGGAAGTGTTCCATCCCTTTCTTGAGAGGGAATTGGAATTTTATATTCCCCTCTTTCATGTCAATGATAGCACCAACGGTGCGAAGAAAAGGACGTCCCAAAATATTTGGACATGAAGGTTCGCATTCAATATCCATAATAGTAAAATCAACGGGAACATAATTGTCATTGACAATGATAAGAACATCGTCGATCTTCCCCAAAGGTTTCTTTACGGAAGAATCAACAAGACGAACACCAAAAGAACAAGGATCAAAAGGTTTCAATTCAAACATATCGTACATTCTTTTGGGCATAACGGAGGTACTAGCTCCAACATCACATAAAGCATAGCAAGAGAAGTTATTCAACTTAATTTTAATCATAGGATCCCAACCATCTTCTAGATTTCTAGGTATGGAGGCTTCTACCCTAAGCTTGTCCTCCCTAGCTTTGATGAGAGCATTAGTGATATGCTCCGTGAAGGCAAGATTAAGTGTGCTAGTGTGGGGATCTCTAGACATCTTGTGAAGAAAACCAATAACTTCAGAATGGGTGCAATTATCAAAATCAAGGTCACTACTATCAAGTAAAGTGGTAGTGGTGTCCTTTAGGCTCACTTGTTTGGTAGCTTTTATGGTCATAGGAGTTTCTACGGTTGAGGTCATAGCATCACCATTAATAGGTCCAATGGGACTAGGAGTGCATTGGGTGCTAAGAGTTTGGATATCCTCAACAACTTGAATAGTAGCAACAGTGTGGTGGGTAGGAAGGCTCTTAATTCTATCTTCTTCCTCCTTTTCTCTAGCCCATCTCTCTTTAAGTTTAGCCATCATCCTAATGTTTTCATTAATTTGCACTTGAATAGCATTCATAGGAGTGGTCTTCCTCTCCTCAAGAGGAGAAGTTCTAATTTTAAGCAACTCTACCTCATGGGCTAAATTGTCTACCTTCGAAGAGAGATTATCTAGTTTGTCTACTTTTTCTTATACACTCTTATTGAAGGCCTTTTGGGTAGTGATGAAGTCTTTAAGCATAATCTCTAGTTCAGAAGTGGAGTTCTTGGTGCTAGGATAAGCATTGTTGTTCCCATAGGAATTAGAGGGGAACGGTCTAGGGTTGCTACCAAAATTACTCCTATAAGCATTGTTATTGAAATTGTTTCTAGAGATAAAGTTCACATCTACTTGATCTTGAGCAATCAAAGAATTTAAAGGAACATCATGAGGATCAATAGAAGATTGCTTGGAAAGTAGAGACATGATCAAGTCAACCTTTTCATTTAGGGAGGAAATCTCCTCGACAGAGTTTACCTTCCTACCTGTTGGAGCGCGTTCGGTGTGCCATTGAGAATAATTGGTCATCATCTCATCGAGAAGCCTCGTGGAAGCACCAAGTGTAGTTCACATAAAGGTTCCTCCCGCGGCCGAATCCAACAAGTTCCGCGAGGTAAAGTTCAAGCCTGCATAAAAAGTTTGGATAACCATCCAAGTAGTCAAACCATGAGTAGGGCAGTTCTTGACAAGAGATTTCATGCGTTCCCAAGCTTGGGCAACGTCTTCATTATCCAATTGTTTAAAATTCATTATGTTACTCCTTAATTTGATAATTTTAGCAGGGGGATAATACTTCCCAATAAAGGCATCCTTGCACTTGTCCCAAAAATCTATGCTATTCCTAGGCAAGGATTGAAACCAGATTTTAGCTCCTCCTCTCAAGGAGAAAGGAAAAAGCTTAAGCTTAACAATATCACCATCTATTTCTGTGTACTTTTGCATATCACAGAGCTCAACAAAATTATTTAAGTGCAAAGCAGCATCATCTCCAGCACCGGAGAATTGATCTTTCATAACTAGGTTCAGTAAAGCAGGTTTAATCTCATAAGAAGGTGCTGAAGTGGCAGGTGTAGCAATAGGCGTGCAGATAAAGTCATCGTTGTTATGACTAGTGAAGTCACACAACTTGGTGTTCTCGGTGGAACCCATAGCAGCAGCAAGCAAGATAACTATTTTTGTGATTTTTGGTAAGGGACACTAGAGCAAAAACTGAAAGGTAAACTAACAAGACTAAAAAGCAAAGATAAAAGATAGCGTGCAACTCCCCTATCTTGAAGAGTGGAGTCCCAAGCAACGGCGCCAGAAACTTTGCTTGATGGCTTCTCGCCCCTCGTTGGTTACCCCAAGTGGAAGGTTTGAGATGTAGCGTAGCTGCAAATTTCCCTTGGCAAAGATACCAAGGATCGAATCCCGTGAGACTCCGAGGGTCGACAAGAAGGTGTCAACGGCGCCAAAAACTTAGCGGTTGACAGGACCTGCACACAGATACAAATAACTTTTCTCCCAACGAGTACAGAGAGGTTGTCAATCCCTCCGGCCTTGTTGTTTACAAAGGATCAAACACAAGAGATAATAATGATAGGTATGACTGCAACTAGGAAATAAGAACAGGAAGTAAATAGCGGGTGTGATCAGTGGTGGTAATATGGACCGGGGTCCCATGATGTTCACTAGTGATGTCTCTCTCCCAAAAGACGATAAAACAGCAAAGCGAGGTAAACAAATTACAGCTGGGCAATTGACAGGATTATGTGCGCAAACCAATGCTAACTATGCTGCAAAGAAAGGTAGAGGCTCAAAAGCATGAGCGGTGCGCCAAGGCAAGTAGACCGAAATCCGTCTGCATCTACTACTAATCATCCACCTTAAGATATCTATCCAGAACATCTCGCTGGTATTAAGTTGCGAATCCCACCCAAATGTAAACTCAAAGCAACAGACAACTGCATTAAAAGAACTTTGCGTAAAGTAAACAATCCTTGCACTCGCAAGTACAAGCACCATTGTTTTCCCCCTTGTGGCAACTGCACACCCCCTAGACTCATGTTTCTGTCACTCAAGCTAGTCATCAGGGGGCATGAACCCACAATCAAGCATAACGCTCCCTCTTGGAGTTACTACCTACTACTTGGCCAAAGCAATAAACAGCAACGGAGAACATGCAAGAATTACTCAAGAACATAAATATAAAAGAGGTGAATCAAATATATTACTCACACACAATCTGAACATAATCTCATAATCCATCGGATCCAAACAAACTCAGCAGAGCAACAGCATAAAGATTACATATGTGCCCCGATCATGTAGGGCAGCTCACGAGGTCTAAACCATGAACAACAAAGAGGGGAGGAGAACATCACATAGCTACTGATCATGGACCCATGGTCCAAGGTGGACTACTCACGACTCATCCGGGAAGCGTCCATGGTGGTGGAGAAGCTCCCGGTGGTGGTTCTCCCCTCCAGCAGGGTGCCGGGAAGAGTTCTACTAATGCTCCCGATCTTGGAAGCGCGGCGGCGGCGGAACAGGGGCGAGATCGCGAAAAAGGGTTCCGTCCTCGAGGGTTTCGGGATGCGAGGAATATATATGCGAAGGGGGGTCACCAGAGGCGGAGCTGGGGCCCCAGGGGCCCCCCTGGCGCGGCCAGGGGTGGGGCCGCGCCAGGTGGCCGCCTGGTCCACCCTGGCTCTCCTCTGGCCCCGCTTTGGTTTTTCTCGAAGCTTCCTGTACGCTGATTTTTCCTGTATTTTTCCCGGAATTTTTTGGGCACTTTTAATATGGGGGAAACCTGAAATAGAAAAACAGCAGAAAACAGGAACTGGCACTGTGGTGCGCTGAGTTAATAGGTTAGTCCAAATATGATCAAAAGTGTATGGAAGTGCATCAATATCATAGCAATATCACACAAAAGAAGCATGGAGCAAGCAGAAATTATAGATACGTTTTGGACGTATCAGCGAGCTGCCGCGGCAAGGGTCTTGCCGGGGCTGCCAGAGCCGACCCCGGCAAGGATCTTGCCAGGGCTGCTGAAACTGGTTCCCGGCAAGGATCTTGCCGGGGGAAGCCGCTTCATCCCTTTGCTCTTTGTGGTCAGTTCCATCGAGCTTCGGTCTTACCTTGGCTCACCTCCCCCGCTGTGCTTGGTGTGGTGGTGCCCGTGGCTCAGACTGCCCGTGCACAGTCATAGGGGTACGAAAAGTGTACCCCTCTTTTTGTACACCGACAAGCCGTGCCCACGGTTACGTGGCAGATTGGAATTTGTTAATGTCTGGTTGTAGAAAACTTGACAGAGGATCCGAGTTAAAACACACAACTACGTGAGTAACAGTGAATGTCTCTTGTCACTTTGAGAAGAGAACATGGTGGGGTTATGTTTGACTCGTAGGTAGTTCAAGATCTTTAGCGATCACTACTAGTTGCGACCGTTTGCGTAGATGCTCATCTTATTCTTGTACTCGTAAGTTAGCCACCATATATTGCTTAGCCGCTGCTGCAACCTCACCACTTACCCTCTTCTTACCCATTAAGCTTTGCTAGTCTTGTTACCCATGGTTATGGGATTGCTGAGTCCTCATGGGTCACAGATTCTACAACAACAGTTGCAGGTGCAGGTTTCCGATGACTTGACGCGAGAGCGATGTCCTTGTGTTGGAGTTCTTTCTTTTCTTCTTCGTCAGTCTTGGGTTTGGTTCCGGGTCGGCAGCCTGGGATAGCAGATGGATGTCATTGTGCTTTTCTTGTTTGCATCCGTAATCGGATGCCTTGTATTGATGTTGTTGTATTCATGTGACTTGTATGAATTGTTGTATCCCCCATGTATGTATGTAATGGTACGATGTAATGATATCCATCTTGCCAAGCGCCCGAAATGCGGTTGTGCCCCAATCACGTAAGTGTCACAAGATCGGGATAGAATCGCATCTTGGGCCTGACACTAGGATGCATATTGCCATGTTTATCTCTGTTGCAAAAGTGCTAGTTGTTGTTAAGTGCTGAAACCCAATATAACTTGCTGATTTGTCTTTCTCATATCTTTTTGTGTGATTTTTGTTTGAGCATCATGTCAACATGTGTTAGGAGCACAATCATGTCTTCTTTGTTGTGGTGCAATCCACTTTTCATGATATGCCTTGTGTTGAGTGGAACAAGTTTGCAAAGTGGCCTACTTGTTGTTTGCTGTTTTCTTACACTTGTTGAAAACTGCTAAGCCTGAAACTGTTATATTTTGGTGCCATGTTTGCTTGATGCTACAGTCAAATCCATGCATGTTTGGAATGTCCAGTGGGCATTTCTTGAAGACCATGTTATGCTCTATCCATCAATGACCCAGTTTGCAATTATAGGTTGCTTTAGCTTGTCTCTTTCTTGCTCTCAAGTTGTCATCATGATATATCTCTCAGCCTATCAACAACATGTTCAATTTGGCCAAGCTTGTCGTTATTAATCTATGTCTCCTATGGAGTTGTGCCAATGGAGTTATTTGGAGTATGCCATACCTATTACATATTTATGACCTTTGCATGCTTATTGGAGTTGCTATGCTTGCTGTTATGTGTCTCCGAAGGCAGCATCATGATAATATCGTTGTTGCATTCCCACATTTTCATTAAGTCTAAGAATCTGCTATTTCATGTTAGCATCTTGTTTTGACGAATGCCATGAACCTGTTGATCCCATGTATATTCCATATTGTGTTCCTTGAGATCTATGTTGTGTTCTAGCATGCCATGCTTTTGCTTGCCATGTTCATATGTTGTAGCTTAATTATTTCTTGCCTCCAACATGTCAACATATTAACTCTGCTCATGTATATGCTCTATTTTCCACTAAGTCATAATCTGTGATATAAACTTTGACTGTTGCCTTGATCATGTTGGATTATTCTTGATGCCTATGGACCTGATACTTGTTGATATTGGAAGAATGCTATCTGTAATTTTAGTTCATGCCATGATTATGCCTATATTGAACTTGTAGCATGTTGTTTTGATGCTTGTAAGATGCCTAGTTGCTGTTATGGACATCTTGTCCTTCAAACTTGTTTCATGTGTATGTGTTGAACCGTGGCTCCGTTTAGGGCATGATCCATATGATACTTGCTTGGTTTTGCATGTAGATGCATCATGTCATGTTGCATCCATGTTTTGAGAGTGTGTGCTTGATGTTTGAGTGCATTTTGCATTAATGCCATGTTCATCTTGTTTTGCTCATATCTTGTAGGCCGTAGCTCTGAACTAAATGAACTTTATATGTAACTTGACTAGAATTATGTGTAGATCATCATGGTGCATGTTAACTTGCTGTTTAAGTGCTTTAACATGAGGTTTGTTGAGATCTGGACCAATTTCGAAATTTGCATATGAGGACTTACCGGAATTGTTATATGTTGTTTCCGGCCATAATTAAACTTGCTTGTTGTGATGCTCTTGTTTGCATCATCTCTTGCCATGATTTGCATCATGTAGCCTTGGCATTCATCATACTTAGTTGAGCATCATGTCATGTTTGTGTGTGGCGTGTTTACCATGTTGTTTGCTTCCTCTCGTTAGTTCCTGTCTCGTTGCGATCGTGAGGATTCGTTCGACTAAGCTTGGTTCGTCTTTGTGGCTTCGTCTTCTTCATGGACTCGTTCTTCTTCCTAGCGGGATCTCAGGCAAGATGACCGTCACCTTGGATCTCACTACTATCATTGCTATGCTAGTTGTCTTGATGCTATCGCTATATGTCGCGCTGCTTATCTACTATTGTCAGCCTCTCTTTGTTGCCATGAAACCTCTAACATTTGACACCATCCCAGCAAACCGTTGTATGGCTATGTTACCACTTGCTCAGCCCCTCTTATAGCGTTGTTAGTTGCATGTGAATATGAAGATTGCTCCATGTCGGATCTTGGATTGTTGAAATATCACAATATATCTTACTATAATTAAAGCACCTATATATTTGGCAATGGGTGGAAGGCTTGGCCTTTTGCTTAGTGTTTTGTTCCACTCATGTCGCCTTATGAACCGATAAACCGGTGTTATGTTACTTGATTTTGCATTCCTAATGCGGTTGGGTTTATGGGAGCACCTTGACAAATCGCTTTGAATAAACCTCCTCCAGCAAGGCCCAACATTGGTTTTACCATTTGCCTAATAACTAAAACTTGCATACAGAGTTAGTGCTACACGCGGACTTAATTTACAACCTGGGCCAATGCTCCTCATGATTGTTGGTCCAAACTAGAGCACCTTGCGATGCCGCCCCTTGGAAACTTGGGGTATTTAGTCGTTGTATGCTTAGCTCATCCGGTCGTGGCCTGAGACGAGATACGTGCGGCTACTATCAGGGTGTCGGTACGCCGGGAGGTCTTGCTGGACTTGTATTAACACTGTCGAAATGTCTTGTGCACCGGGATTCCGAGTCTGATAGGGTGTTCCATAAGATAAGAGGTTTTACCTCTGCTGATTATGAGAGCTTGTGATGGGCTAAGTTGGGATACCCTTGCAAGGTTATGATCTTTCGAAAGCCATGCCCGCAGTTATGTGGTAGATTGGAATTTGTTAATGTCCGGTTGTAGTTAACTTGATAGAGGATCCGAAATAAAATAAACTGCGTGAGTAATCGTGACCGTCTCTTTTAATTTTGAGAAGAGAACAAGGTGGGGTTATGTTTGACTCGTAGGTAGTTCAGGATCACTTAGCGATCATTACTAGTCTGCGAACGTTTGCGTAGATGCTCATCTTATTCTTGTACTCGTAAGTTAGCCACCATACAATGCTTAGCCGATGCTGCAACCTCACCACTTAACCTCTCCATACCCATTAAGCTTTTCTAGTTTTGATACCCATGGTTATGGGATTGCTGAGTCCTCGTGGCTCACAGATACTACAACAACAGTTGCAGGTGCATGTTTCCGATGACTTGATGTGAGAGCGATGTTTACTTGTGTTGGAGTTCTTTCTTCTTCTTCTTCTTCTTCTTTGTTAGTCTTGGGATAGGTTCCTGGTCGGCAGCCTGGGATAGCAGGATGGATGTCGTGTGTTTTCATCCTTAGCCGGATGTCTGGTGTATGATGTGTTGTATTCATGTGGAAATTGTATGACTTGTATGTATCCGCATCTATTTATGTAATGGTACGATGTAATGATATCCATCTTGCTAAGCGCCCTAAATGCGGTTGTGCCCCAATCACGAGTTCGTCACGTGATCGGGATAGAATCGCATCTTGGGCGTGACAGAAGGGACAATGTTACTATCTTTTTCCACACCTGTTCTTCAGAATAGCACCATGATCTTCATCATAGAGAGTCTCCTATGTTATCACTTTCATATATTAGTGGGAATTTTTCGTTATAGAAATTGTCTTGTATATTCCAGCAATGGGCTTCCTCACATGTCCTAGGTCTTCATGAGCAAGCAAGTTGGATGCACTGAGTTTTCTTTTGAGCTTTCATAAACTTATAGCTCTAGTGCATCTGTTACATGGCAATCCCTACTCACTCACATTGATATCGATTGATGGACATCTCCATAGTCCACTGACTTCCCTAGTTGATGTGAGACTTTCTCCCTCCTTTTGTCTATCACCACCTTCTAGTCCACCCATAGTGCTATGCCCATGGCTCATGCTCATGTATTGCATGAAGAGTTGAAAAAGTCTAAGAAAGTAGAGTATGAAAAAAATTGCTTGGCTGACACCTGGATGGGAATGATTTATACTTTGTGTTAAGGAGAGAGAGCATAAAAGACTATATGATTTTTTAGGGATAACTTTCTTTAGCCATGTTATTTTTGAAGCTTCGTAGATTTCTTTTAGTATGCTTGAAGTATTACTGTTTTGATATTGATAAACTTTTGTTTTGAGTCTTATGGATCTGAACATTCATGCCACAATAAATAAGAATTACATTGGTAAATATGTTAGGTAGCATTCCACATCAAAAATTCTGTTTTTATCATTTACCTAGTCGAGGACGAGCAGGAATTAAGCTTGGGGATGCTTGATACGTCTCCAACGTATCTATAATTTTTTATTGTTCCATAATATTATATTATCTGTTTTGGATGTTTTATATGCATTAATATGCTATTTTATATTATTTTTGGGTCTAACTTATTAACCTAGAGCCCAGTGCCTGTTTCTGTTTTTTCCTTGGTTTTGAGTTTCACAGA
Source organism: Secale cereale (assembly GCA_902687465.1). Lineage (NCBI taxonomy): Eukaryota > Viridiplantae > Streptophyta > Magnoliopsida > Poales > Poaceae > Secale > Secale cereale. The sequence continues at coordinate 199,364,640 of LR738711.1, forward strand.
AAAGGAATATCAAACGGAGTCAAAACAGAATGAAACCTTCGCGATGATTTTTCTTGGACCCGAAGACACCACGGAGACTTGAGAACCAAGTCAGAAGAGCCACGAGGCGGGACAAGGGGGGTGGGCGCGCCCCCCACCCTCGTGCCCCCTCGCAGCTCCCCTGACCGACCTCCTTCGCCTATATATTCAGATATATTATAGAAACCCTAGAGGGGCATCGAAACCACTTTTCCACCATTGTAACCTTCTGTATCCGCGAGATCCCATCTGGAGTCCTTTTCCGGTACTCTGCTGGAGCGGGATTCCACCACGGAGGGCATCTACATCAACAACATTGCTCTTCCGATGAAGCGTGAGTAGTTTACCACAGACCTACGGGTCCATAGCTAGTAGCTAGATGGCTTCTTCTCTTTCTTTGATTCTCAATACCATGTTCTCCTCGATGTTCTTGGAGATCTATCTGATGTAATCTTCTTTTGTGGTGTGTTTGTTGAGATCCGATGAATTGTGGATTTATGATCAGCTTATCTATGAATATTATTTGAATCTTCTCTGAATTTTTATATGCATGATTTGATATCTTATTAACTCTCTTCGAACTTTGGTTTGGTTTAGCCAACTAGATTGGTTTTTCTAGCAATGGAAGAAGTGCTTTGCTTTGTGTTCAATCTTGCGGTGTCCTCACCCAGTGACAGAAGGGGTAGCGAGGCACATATTGTATTGTTGCCATCGAGGATAACAAGATGGGGTTTTCATCATATTGCTTGAGTTAATTCCGCTACATCATGTCATCTTACTTAAAGTGTTACTCTGTTCTTCATGAACTTAATACTCTAGATGGATGCAAGAGTCGGTCGATGTGTGGAGTAATATTAGTAGATGCAGGCATGAGTCGGTCTACTTGACACGGACGTGATGCCTATATTACATAATCATTGCCTTAGATATCGTTATAACTTTGTGCTTTTCTATCAATTGCGCTCGATAGTAACTTGTTCACCCACCATAATATTTGCTATCAAGAGAGTAGCCTCTAGTGAAATCTATGGTCCCCGGGTCTATTTTCCATCATATTAGTTTCCGATCTACTATTTTGCAATCTTTTACTTTCGAATCTATAAACCAAAAACCCAAAAATATTTTACCTTTTGTTTACCTATCTCTATCAGATCTCACTTTTGCAAGTAACAATGAAGGGATTGACAACCCCTTTATCGCATTGGGTGCAAGTTGTTTGATTGTTTGTGCATGTATTGGTGATTTGTGTGTTGTCTCCTACTAGATTGATACCTTGGTTCTCAAACTGAGGGAAATACTTATCTCTACTTTGCTGCATCACCCTTTCCTCTTCAAGGGAAAACCAGCACAAGCTCAAGAAGTAACAGACATCCTTGGCCCTGAGCTCTTCTTCCTTGGCATGGAGCTCCTGTGTCAGGCGCCTCACCTCAGAGTTCATGATCTGGTGCGCAGCCATGGAACCAGGTAGAAGCAATGGGGAGATGAAGCAAAGGGGGCGAAATGGCTAAAAGGCAATGCAATATACGGGAAGGCGGAGGGAGCCAGCCCTGGAGCGGGCTGAATCTTTTGGTGTTCACCATGGGAAAACACTAGTCGATGACTTTTCACTTCAAGGAGCAGTGGGTTTTACACGTGGAGTCATCATGACTAATTGCCGCCGCACCTACTCCCGTCAATCAAAAAAAATTAAAATCTTGCCACGCGTGCCGCACCCAAAGACCAGTGCAACACAACGGTGGATGATAACCCAAAAGTATAGGGGATCGCAATAGTTTTCGAGGGTAGAGTATTCAACCCAAATTTATAGATTCGACACAAGGGGGGCCAAAGAATATTTGTAAGTATTAGCAGCTGAGTTGTCAATTCAACCACACCTGGAGATTAAATATCTGCAGCAAAGCGATCAGTAGCAAAGTAATATGATAGTTTTGATAGTAGTGGCAGCGGCAATAGTGATGGTAATAGTGATATCAATAGTTTTGTAGCAAGTGAAACAGTAATAGCAGCAGTAGTAACTTATCAAGATAAATATAAGAGAGATTCATAGGCATTGGATCGATTATTTTTTGGATGATATTCATCATGTGGCAGTTATAACCTATGGAGATACTGTACTAGCTCCAGTTCATAAATATAATGTAGGCATGTATTCCATAAATAGTCATACGTGCTTATGGAAAGAACTTGCATGCCATCTTTTTCCTACCCTCCCGTGGCAGCGGGGTCCTATTGGAAACTAAGGGATATTAAGGCGTCCTTTAAATAGAGAACCAGAAGAACGCATTAACACACGGTGAATACATGAACTCCTCAAACTACGAGAGTGGTCTCGACTGTTGTCACTCCAGGGTTGCCGGATGATAACACATAGTAGGTGACTATTACTTGCAAGATTGGATCTAGAACATAGATATAATTGTGATAACATAAACGGTTCAGCTCTGAAATCATGGCACACGGGCCCAAAGTGACAAGCATTAAGCATGGGAAAGTCATAGCAACATCAATCTCGGAACATAGTGGATACTAGGGGTCGACCTTAACAAAACTCCTCACTGACCAGTGAACCTACGAAGGAATTACTCACTCCCGGTGCGGAGCATCATGGAATTAGCGATGCATAAGGGTTGATGATGACGAAGATCGAACATTCCCCTCTTTAGAGCCCCAAACGGACTCCAGATCTGGCCTCCCGATGAAGAACGGGAGACAGCAGCGGCTTCGTCTTGTGAAACACGATAACTCTTTCTCCTTGATTTTTTCTTTTGGAAAAATAGGATTTTATAGCGTAGGTTTCAGGGTCTGCGGGGTCACCATCTGGGGACAACCCACCTGGGAGCGCCTGGAAGGGGGGCGCGCCCTGGTGGGTTGTCCCACCTAGGTGCCCCCCTTCGGTGGTTCTTGGCTCCAGAAATTATCTTCTGTTGTTTAAAAAATCCTCGCAAAGTTCTGTTCCGTTCCGAGAACTTTTATTTTTGCACAAAAAATAACACCATGGCAGTTCTGCTGAAAACAACGTCAGTCCGGGTTAGTTTCATTCAAATCATGCAAATTAGAGTCCGAAACAAGAAGAAAAGCGTTCGGAAAAGTAGATACGAAGGAAATGTATCAACTCCCCCAAGATTAAACCTTTGCTTGTCCTCAAGCAATTCAATTGATAAACTGGAAGTGAAAAAGAAAAACTTTTACGAACTCTTTTGCTCTTGTTTACATAAATAAGCTTAAGTAGCATCCAGGTTTTCAGCAAGGATCATGACTAACCACGGCAACAATTACCCTTAGGAATTATATTAACTAATATCAATAACATAATCAGCTAGCGAGCAATAATAAGATACCTCAAACAACAACATGTTATCAAAACAACCATGATATAATATGACAATAGTGGTATCTCGCTAGCCCTTTCTGAGACCGCAAAACATAAATGCAAGCACCTCCAAAGTTCAAGCAAGGACTAACACATTGTAATTCATGTTAGAAAAGATCCAGTCATGCTAACACCCAACATTCACTACACACAATGCATAAGCATGACAACAGTGTTCTCAGATCTGGCGCTTATTAGAGAGGATGATGACTCAAGATAAAAATAAATAGATAGTCCCTTCGTAGAGGGAAGTAGGGATGTGCAGAGGTGCTAGAGCTCAAGGTTTTAAAACAGAGATAAATTTAATTTTGAGAGGTGCACCATTCATATTTACTTTCCGACCATCAACTATCAATATCTTCGTGCTAAGCACATTAGTAGAGGTTCCCAAGCAATAAAGTAAAGGTTATTACTCCGTTGGGAGTTTTTGTTTCATTATTTTTAAGCTCTTTTCCTTTTATAGCCGGGACTGGGATCCCTCTTACCGCCCCTTTTCTCGTGCAATGGTGAGTGAATTAACACTCGACCTGAGAATAACCCGCTTAGCATGGAAGATACCGACTACCTCCTGTCACTCTATGAACATTCCAGGCACACAAAACAAATATATGTTTGAAGTTTTAGAGGTGGCATGTGCAAATTTACTTAGGATGGTAGGGTAATACCGCATATAGGTAGGTATGGTGGAATCATATGGAAATAACTTTGATTTTTGAATTTGATGCACAAGTAATATTTCCGCTTAGTATAAGTGAAGGCTAGCAAGTAGGTTGGGAAGCGGCCAGCTAGAGAGCAACAATGGTCATGAACATACATTATGCATAATAAACATGGACATCAGCATGAGTAGGATATGGACACCATGAACATTAATATCTAGAGGCTATGTTGGTTTTGATTCAGCTACATGCATGAACATGTGCCAAGTCAAGCCACTTAAAACATTTGAAGGAGGATGCCATAGCATCATACTAAATCACAATTATTTTAACGCAATGTTGATATCAAAGATGAATCATTATAAACTCCTAGCTACTTATGCATGGCATGAGAAACTATAATCTCTAATTGTCATTGCAAACATGTTTAATCATAATGATATGAATCATGGATACTAGGTTAGACATATTTACATAAACTAAACAAGTCGAGTCCATACCCGTTTCTCTCTGCCACGGCCAATTCACCAAATATCGTCATTATTACTTTTCCCTTGCACGACCGAACGATATGAAAATAATAATAGTGCAAGAGTGCCGTGGACTAAGCCGGAATCTGCAAACATTTTATTCAACAGGAGAATACAAGGTAAACTGGGCTCTTTGTTAGATCAACAATTATGCAAACGAGAGCCACTCAACATTTTCATCGTGGTCTTATCCTTGGTACGATTCAATAAAAAGGAAACGAAATTCAGAGAAACACACTGAAATATTTTGGCAGTTTTTGGTTTTCTTGAACAAGCGAATAAAAAGGCAAAATCAAAAAATGAGAAAAAGTATTTACACAGGAAAGCTCCCAACAAGTAAAAGAAGAAAAAGGAAATCTTTTTGGGTTTTCTTTTTAGTACTACAACAATTTAAACTAGGAGGAAAAATAAAAAAGAAGCAAGAAATATTTTTGTATTTTCTTAGAGTTTTTCGAATGCAGAAGAAGAAAGCGAGAAAATAAATTTGGCATGGAAAATAGAATGAAAAAATGTGGACACTGACGACTAGAAAGAAATGTGTGAACATGAATGTAATGTCGATGAAATACGTACTCCCCCAAGATCAGGCTTTCGGCCTAGCTAGGTAATCACCACTCGAAGAAACCGTGGGGGTCCTATGTTGAAGTGCTGGGGAGCGGGTACCTGAGGGTCCCACTCTTGAGGCTCGTCCTATGCTGCAGCTAAGTTGTTCCGGTAGGCAACGATGTCCTCAGGCAAAATCATGTATCCACCCTAGCAACATGATCAAACAAAGCAGGTGCAGGAAATGAGATAATATCACGTGTGTTCTCACTGAAAACCAGGTTATAAGGAATGGGAATGTTGGGGTAATCGTCAGTAATAAACTGGTTGTGTTCCATAGTCTGACGATCTAAATAGACCTTAGGTAGAGGATAATCTTGCTGGTGTATCTGTACGTTAAAGTGGGTCGCCAAGCGAGTAGCGTAGATCCCACCATAAAAATATCCACTATCAGCGTTATGTTGCAGCCTGCGTGCAACAATCGGTCCAAGATTGTAACTTTGGTCACCGGTGAGAGCGGTGTGTATGAGGCTCAGGTCTGGAGCAGAAATTGTACTAAAATCCTTCTTTCCTACAATGCATTTCCCATTAAATAAAGCAAAGAACTGGATAGCGGGAAAATGAATGCTTTTTATTCTACCTTGCAATACTCCACTAGTTTCACCATAGGAAAGGCTAGTTAAGAACATCTCAAACTCACTCCTTGGTGGTTCATCAAGTGAACCCCAGAATGGAATTTTACAATAGTAAGCATCTAGAGACACGGTAAAAGGAATTCCATAAAGTTTAAATGACACCCTAGACTCACGGGGATGTAATTTTAATTCTTTGGTAAATGATTTAGTGAGGTTGGGGTATTGATCGCACTTATCTGAAATGTAGGGACCGAGCTCGGCATTGTGAACATACTGTTCAAATTCCTCCTTAATGCCGACACTCACAATATATTCATTGCAAGGCCATAAGCATGATTTGGTGAGGGCATCTCGTATGGATTATTCACTCGGTTCAACATAAGATCGGCGAGTGGAGCTGCTGCTAGAAGAGGTTTCCGAGGACCTCCTCCTCGAAGAACTCCTCCCAAACAAATACATTTTATTTGCGCACAATTTCTAAAATATTTGGTTCACAAAAATTTGTCAACAAAACTTCATAAGATTGATAGCAACTACTCATAGAGATGCATAGAGGCCAAAACAAGCATTCGAAGTACTTAGAAGTCTAAGAGTTCAACATGCAAGCTCATCTACAACAGCACCAAGAGCAGATAATTACTCTAAATATTAACCACTAAAGCAAAAACTAATTGGACACACGGAGGAGTCACATACCAAGCAACAATCCCTCGAAACAGTTTCGGAAATGGAGCTTCGAGCAAAGAGATCAAAATCCGCGGGTTTGAGAGCAAGAACACAAGAGAGAGAGAGAGAGCTATGGTGATTTTTTCTGGAGGTAGGAGATGGTGTGGACTAAAGAGATAAGTGAGGGGCCCCACATGGGGACCACAACCCACCAGGGCGCGCCTAGGGGTCCTAGCGCGCCCAGATGTGTTGTGCCCACCTAGTGCACCTCACTCTGATGTTATTTGCACCAAAAATTCGTAAATAATCAGGAAAAATCGTATGAAAATTTCAAAGCATTCTAAGCACTTTTATTTTTGGGTCATTTTTTATTGCATGGAAAACTCACAAAACTGACAAGGCATGTCATTTTATTTTAGTAATAAAAACAGAAAACAAAAGGTAGGGACAAAAGGTAGTGGTTACTAAATTCATGAACCTCATACCTCTAAAAAACGATCCATTAATAAAGTTGAACAAGTCTTATTAATAACCACTTTCGATTAGCATGAAACCAAAGAACTTTCATAAATCACTAGGTTACCTCATCGGGGATATGAATGTCCCCAACAATAAGCATTTCATATTTCTTTTTGGTAGTAGGTAGAGGTAGTTGAAAACTTCCAATAATGAGTGTTGGAGATTTTTCATTAACATTAATTCCCTTCACTTGGAATTATTTCTTCGAAAAGTGCACCGTATGCTCATTACCATTGATATGAAAAGTGACCTTGCTTTTATTCCAATCAATAACAGCCCCTGCATTATTCAAGAAGGGTCTACCAAGGATAATCGACATATTGTCTTCCTCACGCATCTCAAGTATAACAAAGTCAGTCAAAGGAGTAACATTAGCAACAACAACGGGCACATCCTCGCAAATATCAATAGGTATGACAGTTGATTTGTCATCCATTTGCAAAGATATTTCAGTAGGTGTGAGATTATTCAGATCAACTCTTTTATATAAAGAGAAAGTCATAACACTAACACCAGCTCACAAATCACATAAAGCAGTCTTCACATAATTTATTTTGATGGAGCAAGGTATAGTTGGTATTCCCGGATATCCGTGTTTTTTAGGTACTCCATCTTTAAAGGTATAATTAACAAGCATGGTGGAGATTTAAGCTTCCGGTATTTTTCTCTTATGAGAGATGATGTCTTTCATGTACTTTGCATAAGGAGGCATTTTCAAGATATCAGTCAAGCGAGTATGCAAAAAGATTGGCCTCGGCATTTCAGCAAAGCGTTCAAATTCTTCATCATCTTTCTTTTTAGTTGGCTTAGGTGGAAAGGGCATAGGTTTTTGAACCCACGATTCTCTTTCTTTTACCGTGTTTTCTGGCAACAAAGTCTCTTTTATAATATCTTTTATTCTTATGTTGTGGGTTATCAAGATCAACTGCTGGTTCTATCTCAACATCATCATATGGTTCCTTTTTATTGTTTTGTTGAGTACCTTCATGAACCTCATTATTAAACTTTTCAATATCAGTAGGTGAGTGTTCACTACCAGGTTGAGTTTCAGCATCAGAGATATACTTCATTATCGGGAGGTTTTTCTATTTCAGGTTCACCAGAGGCATGCAAAGTCCTATCATTTTTCTTTTCTTTTTAGAAGGACTATGTGCATCAGCATGGACTCTTTGAGAGTCTTGTTCAGTTCTTTTTGGATGTCCCTCGGGATATAGTGGTTCCTGAGTCATTTGACTTCCTCTAGTTGCTACTCTAACAACAAATTCACTTATATTGTTATTCATTTCATCAAGCAACTCTCTTTGAGATTTAGCAACTTATTCTAACTGAGTTCGAACCATAGAAGCATGCTTCCCTAGACCTCTAACGTCATTTGAGACTCTAAATAACAAGTCACTCAAGCGAGCAATCATATCACAATTGTATTTCATTTGTTCCATGACATTTGCACCGAAGTGATCTTTCTTTCTAATGTAATTTTCAAATTCATAAAGGCATTGGCTAGGGTGCATATTGTGAGGATTATCATTATCATTCAATTTCATTAGAGAATTTACCTCTACCACCTTAGGAAGTGGTGGTGTATCTAGCCCATGTATTTCTTCAATAGGAGGTAAATTTTTGACATCCTCAGTTTTAATACATTTTTCCTTCATAGATTTCTTTGCCCCTTGCATATCTTCAGGACTAAGATATAAGATACCCCTCGTCTTCGGAGTGGGTTTAGGCAGTGATTCAGGAAGAGTCCAATCATCATAATTTTTCAATATGTTGTTCAATAATTCTTCAGCTTGTCCAATAGTTCGTTCCTTGGAAACACAACCAGTACAACTATCTAGGAAATCCCTAGAAGCATCGGTTAATCCATTATAGAAGATATCAAGTATTTCATTTTTCTTAAGAGGATGATTAGGCAAAGCATTATGTAATTGGAGAATCCTCCCCCAAGCTTGTGGGAGACTCTCTTCTTCAATTTGCGGAAAGTTAAATATTTCTTGTAAGGCAAGTTGTTTCTTATGAGCAGGAAAATATTTTTCAGAGAAGTAATAAATCGTATCCTAGCTAGGGACTACGGACACAACTAGGCTTAAGAGTATTATGCCAAGCTTTAGCATCACCCTTTAATGAGAACGGAAATAACTTGAGAATATAATAGTAGCGGATTTTCTCATCATGAGCAAAAAGGGTGGCTATAACATTCAGCTTAGTAAGATGTGCCACTACGGTTTCAATTTCATAGCCATGGAAAGGATCAGATTCTACCAAAGTGATTAACTCTGGGTCAACAGAGAATTCATAATCCTTATCATCAAAAAAATAGGTGAAGTAGCAAACTTAAGATCACATTTCATACTATCATTCAAAGATTTCTCTTTATACTTGCATAATAATTTCTCTAGATCATCTCTATCCTTACAAGGAAGAATATCTCTAGTTGTCTCCTCATTCATAACGTAACCTTCCGGTACCTTAGGCAGATCATCTCTAGGAGGACTGGTTCTAATAGGTGTTTCGAGATTTTCAGTTTCAAGCTCATCATTAGTTTCAACAACATCATGCTGTCTTACTCTAGCCATTAATATTTGTTCATCAAGAAATTCACCTAGTGGCACATTATCATCAAGCAAGGTACTAGCATAGTCATAATCATCATTCATAGCAGAAGTAGCATCATCGATAACTTGCGACATATCAGGATTGATAGCATGTGGTGGTGTTGCAAATTTACTTATAATAGACGGTGAATCCAAAGCAGAGCTAGATGTCAGTTCCTTACCTCCCCTCGTTTTAGAGGAAATAATCTTAGTCTTAGCATCATTCAGATTCTTCATAGTGATAGATTGATAATAATCCCAAGTGATTCAACAAATATAGCGATGCTCCCTAGCAACGGGGCCAGAAAAAGGTCTCGATAACCCGCAAGTATATGGAATCGCAACAGTGTTTGAGGGTAGAGTATTCAACCCAAATTTATAGATTCGGCACAAGGGGAGCCAAATAATATTTGTAAGTATTAGCAGCTAAGATGTCAATTCAACCACACCTGGAGATTAATTATCTGCAGCAAAGCGAACATTAGCAAAGTAATATGATAGTTTTGATAGTAGTGGCAGCAACAATAGTGACGGTAACACTGATCGCAATAGTTTTGTACCAAGTGAAACAGTAACAGCAGCAGTAGTAACTTAGCAAGATCAATACAAGAGAAATTCGTAGGCATTGGATCGATGATTTGTTGGATGATATTCATCAAGTGATATTCATAAATATAATGTAGGCATGTATTCCGTAAATTGTCATACGTGCTTACGGAAAGAACTTGCATGACATCGTTTGTCCTACCCTCCCGTGGCAGCGAGGTCCTATTGGAAACTAATGGATATTAAGGCCTCCATTTAATAGAGAACTGGGACCAAGCAGTAATACATGATCAATACATGAACTCCTGAAAATATGGTCATCACCGGGAGTGGTCCTGCCTATTGTCACTCTGGGGTTGCCGAAACATAACACGTAGTAGGTGACTATAACTTGCAAGATCGGATCTAGAACATAGATATAATGGTGATAACATAAAAGGTTCATATCTGAAATCATGGCACCCGGGCCCAAAGTGACAAGTATTAAGCATGGCAAATTCATAGCAACATCAATGTCAGAACATAGTGGATACTAGGGATCGGCCCTAACAAAACTAACTAGATTACATGATGAATCTCATCCAACTCCTCACCGACCAGCAAGCCTACAAAGGAATTACTCACTCCCGATGGGGAGCATCATGGAATTGGCGATGGAGAAGGGTTGGTGATGACGTAGATCGAAGATTCCCATCTTCGGAGCCCCAAACAGACTCCAGATCAGGCCTCCCGATGAAGAGCGGGAGACGGCGGCAGCTCCGCCTCATGAAATGCGGTATTTCTTTCTCCCTAATTTTTTTTTGAAAAAAACAGGATTTTATATCATAGGTTTCAGGGTCTGCGGGGCCACCAGGTGGGGACAACCCACGTGGGCACGCCTGGAGGGGGGGCATGCCCTGGTGTGTTGTGCCCACCCAGGTGCCCCCCTCCGATGGTTCTTGGCTCCGCAAATTATCTTCTGTTGTATAAAAAAATCCTCGCAAAGTTTCATTCCGTTCCGAGAAATTTTATTTCTGCACAAAAAACAACACCATGGTAGTTCTGCCGAAAATAGCATCAGTCCATGTTAGTTTCATTTAAATCATGCAAATTAGAGTCCAAAACAAGAGGATAGGTGTTAGGAAAAGTTGATACGACGAAGACGTATCAGTGGATATTTCAATTTACCAACCGACAAGGAGAGAAAAAAATGGGTGAAAAAACAAATGTGGCGGCGGCCTAGCTAATCGATCGCACTAGCACAACTAGCTAGCCACCATGCTTCACTAACGTACTCGGCGGAAAAGGTGGGATTTTGTGATTTGATGATTCATTTACTTGCTTTGACCGAGGAGGACCCAGAAAACGCGCGGTGGGGCATCCCACCTCTCGGCAAGGAAGAAAATATGCGTGCACCACCCGGGAGGACCCAGAATCCGCGCGGTAAGGTGTGCCACGTCTCGGCACGGAGGAAAAACGTGTGTTTAAAAATAAATTGTATCAAACTACCTATGGTTCGACCTCGGGACCCAACCTGTCGGTAAAAAACACCCCACTAGCCACACGACTTCATCATGCTAACGTGTCACGGAGGATAGGTGTGGTTAGCTCCGTCTCGGCCAGCCACAACGTCTCTTGCTCTAGGCGATTGATCTAATTTCCAAGCATTTTTTAGTTATAATAACACCACGGCATGCTCGCGCCGCTCTTCGTGTGTGCCCGTGGGTCTAAAGGTTGTATTGGTCAGTCAATGTTCATGCACGTGTTGACGAGCCACTCCCTCTATACTAGATGGAGAGGAGAGAGAGATGGCAGACATGGGACCCACCAGTAAGTCAGTCAACGTTCATGCATGTGTTGACGAGCTACTCCCTCTGCACTCTACTCAACGTAATACTGTATAAAATCAATTTATGCGACAAAGCCAACAACCGTTGTGGTTTCAGGCTATCAACGTACATTCGATGCAAAAAAGGCTATCGACGTACGCTTTGTTCTCCTGGTTGCCGGTTCGAATCTCGTCCTTCAGATTTGTTAGTTTTATGTCCAAATTTGATAAATGACAAGTGGCCCCCCGTGTATTGTTCGGATATATCCGTGTAGGATTTTTTTTGCACAAACACTTTGCGCGGTTAGACAAGTTACGGCTGCAGTTACATGTATTTTGCAAGTTTAGGAACAAAAATAACATCGGCATAGAATATCACATGCTCTCAGCAGCTTAGATGCTATCACTAGTACGTGACGGTGCTATACAAACGGTTGTTAACCCCTTTCCGCGACAGCATTTGGAACCGTCACCAAGTGAGTGTGGGTGATAGGGGAGGTCCTTCCAACATGACCCATAAATCATCGGGGATAGGCCCTCCTGGGACACCAAATGAGCTCATGTGCGATTGGGTGAGGCATCGAAACCCAATCATTTCCATAGGTATGTACATCCCACACAATGAATCCCAGAAAAACATTTCCGTAGGTATGTACATCCCACACGGTGAATCCCAGAAAAACATTCCATAGGTATGTATATCACACACTGTCAATCCAAGGAATACGTTTCCGTTCTTATGTACATCCCACGCAGTCAATCCAGGGAAAACGTTTCCATTCGTAAGTACATCCCACATGGTTTTATGTATACGCTCGTGTGTGAAAGGTGTAACTATCACACACGCTCTGCCTTGGTTAACTGTTTTCTTTTATGAACTACATCACACACGGTTTGATGTAGAAAACTGTGTGGCATTGGGCTATCCATCACAAGCGCTTTTACTGCCAGAACCGTTTGCAAAGTTCCATGACCGTTTGTTCTCTTTTTACTTTTTTCCAATAATTTATTATTCAAATTGGAAATTTTGAAATATGAAACATGCAATTCAAATTCTCAGCACATTGGTTGAACAACGAATCGATAAATAAAATTGCCAGTACAATATGTTCAGGAATTACAGGATTAGGCAGCAATTAACTATGATGAACCACAACATTTAAAGGCGGTAAAGGTTAAGAGACAAGTGTAAATCATTTTGACTGCCGACGGTGTTGAAGAAGCGGAATGCCCATAATGTGCCTTCTTGCATGCCATAGGCACGAACCACTTTTGTCCAACCCCTTGTGACGATCGCCCGCCCATCCTTCACCGCCTTCAGGAAGACTTATAGAGCATTATCATGGTAGCATGAGTTATATACTTTAACCTTAGTTGCCTCCACTCCGGTCATATAGTTTGCAAGGTAATCATCAGTAAATAGCTTCGGAAACCACTGAAAAGAGAAAACATCAGATACTAAGGTCTAATAGAGTAACTTGTTGTGGGCAGGGGGAAAAGACAACACATTACTTACCATTCTAAAGTTCAATGTTGTCTCCGAGAAAGTGTAAATAAAGTGCTTAAGTCTAATCACCCGTTTCTTTCGCCTAACAATCTTTCTTAGTTTCCTCACTTGACGCTTGTTCATGAATATCTCATTGCCCCATACGCAAAAGGGATCGAAGCGTGGATCAGTACCACTCATATATGTACCTACAAGCAACCTGTAAATGTTAGAAGCTAAACTAAGATTGCACACATGATGTAAAATACAACTACCTATGTTCCTAAGTACAAGTATTTTTTTTGAGATTTCAATATGAACTACATAAGGATGTATATAAAATTATAGATATAGTTTAGATTAGAATCTAGATTCACTTATTTTGCTCCTTATGTAGTCTATATTGGAATCTCTACAAATACTTATATTTAGGAATAGATGGTGTATAAGACATGGGATGCAGCTAACCTCGACGGCAAACAACAGCATTGCCCATTGTAGCCATGTGTAAGTACATGGAAAGCCAATGTTAACTACAACAGGGATGGATTAAAAAATGGATACAACTGTTAATTGCAACTGGCTTAACAACATCCTAATTCATGTTTTGTAAGTTTGTAGCCATTGAAATACAACTCTTTAAAAATTGATACGACTGTTAATTGCAACAGGCTTAATGTCCATTGAAATCGGTACTGATAAAAATGCAATTGGCAGAGTTAAACATCATAGGACAGGTGTTCCCAGAGCAGATAATGGCCCAGTTGTCTATAAAAAGGTAGGGAAAATTGCTAAAACATGTTAGGCATGTTAACTACAACATGCTTAATACATCAACCATACAAAACATAGATATTAATTGCATCTGGTATTGGTAAGATTGAACTGGTGTGTACATACTTGGTAAGTCCTAAGAGGTAGTTGCTGGGGGACTTCATCTTGGCCAGAGCCCGCCCAAAGTCAGCGGCGGCGGAGGCGAGCTGTTCCTCCGGGTCGAAGCGTGGATTGGTGCCACTGACATGTGTACCTACATGCAACCAGTAAATGGTAGAAGTTAAACTGCAGTTGCACAAATGAGGTGAAATACTGTAAGACATGGGATGCAGCTAACCTCGACGACAAACACCAGCATCGGCCGTTATGACCCTGCGTAAGTACATGGACATGCATGTTAAGTAGAACAGGGTTAGCATCCACCAAAAATACCAAATGGGCAGCATCTCTAGTATATCTTCATTGCGGAGAGTAGCATGGTAGCAAATGGACAGATTAAAAAAAGGATATAACTGTTAATTGCAACACGCTTAACAACATCCTAAGTCATGTCTTGTAAGTTTGTAGCCATTGAAATACAATTGTTTAAAAATGGATTCAACTTTTAGTTGCTACCGGCTTCATAGACATTGAAACCGGTACTGATAAAAATGCAGTTGACATAGTTAAACAACACAAGGCAGGTGCTGCTAGAGCAGAGAATGGACCAAATGGACCAAATGTCTATAAAAAGGTAGGGAAAGTAGCAAAAATGTGTTAGGCATGTTTACTAGAACATGCTTAATACATCGACCGTACAGAACATAGCCATTAATTACAACTAGTATTGGTAAGATTGAACTGGTGAGTACGTACTTGGTAAGTCCTGTGAGGTAGTTGCTGGGGCACTTCATCTTGGTCAGAGCCCGCCCGAAGTCAGCGACGGCGGAAGGGAGCTATTCCCCCAGGTCGAAGCGTGGATCAGTGCCACTCACATGTGTACCTATAGGCAACCAGTAAATGGTAGAAGTTAAACTACAATTGCACCAATGATGTGAAATACTGTAAGACATGGGATGCAGCTAACCTCGACGGCAAACAACATCATCGGCCGTTATGACCCTGCTTAAGTACGTGGACATGCATGTTAAGTACAACAGGGTTAGCATCCACTAAAAATAGCAAATGGGCGGCATCTCTAGTGATATCCTGAGTCATGTATTGTAAGTTTGTTGCTAGTATTGGTGGAATTGAGCTAGACACGGTAACATGAACATCACACAGTGTGCAGTACTGAAATAAACAAGGCACGAACATGCTTAATACATCAACCATACAAATCATAGCTGTTGCAAGTTGTATTGGTAAGATTTAGCTGGTCAGATCTTACATGTTAAGTCCTGGGGGGTAGTCGCTGGGGGACTTCATCTGGGCCAGAGCCTGCACAATGTCGGCGGTGGCGAAGGCGTGGTGTTCCTCCCGGTCAGCACGTAGAGTGGCCATCGCGCCATGGACCGCCATCAGCTCCTGGCGGTGGGGATTTGGACGCATGAGGATGTTTTGCAGGCGCCATTTAAGTAATCAGCCCGGGGCCATGATAGAGATCGGTGGTTTACCTGACTAGATCCAAGTTGAACGTAGATGTGGTTGAAGCTGTGGTTGCGGCGGCGGCGGTTTGAGATGCCGGTAGGGGGAGGCACGAGGGGGGGATACTGAGGGTGGGGATGTGGTTGGAGGAATAAATTCTGAAATCTTGCGGCTAATGGAATTTTTGCTGCGAAACTTGAAACTTGGGCGGGGGAAACACACAACCCAGATGAAGCGCGTAAAATACTCGTGTGCGGAAAAAAGTTGGCAGATCCTGTCTCAAAAAAAATGTACACGTGCACTTGATTTTTTTTCGGTTAATGGTACGGCTGGTTTATTAGGAAACATCGCACAGGTAACTGACTTTCGGGTCATTAACGCAAAAAAAACACAGACGGGTACGACATAGAAACCGTCTGTTTTGTGATCTTCTAATGATTAACGCAAAAAAAATGCACACGGGCACACATGCTAATCAACGCTCAAAGCCCTCAGACTAGCCACAATGGGTACTAACATAGACTAGTAACATGCATATGTTACTACCTCTATAATGGGGAGTAACATATATATGGTAACATGCAACACTTTATTTATTAAGCTATGGACACATCTTGCCTTGATATGTGTGATGTTACTCATACTACTAGTAACTAGTTATGTTACCACTTTCCACTCTTTCTTCATTTATTGCTTGCCACATCATCTGTTTTATCTAGATATATGTGATGTTACTACCTATGTTACTCCCATTGTGGGTAGTCTCGAAGGATGCTCTTACCAACATTGTACATCAATACTACAAACTTAAAGTACTACTGGTAATTTCCTCTAATACTACAAACTTAAACTACTTATCACATTCTGCCATTAGGGCATGCTGGCCAGGCGCCGTCATTCTCCTTCCCGGCCTTGTAGGAGGCAGCCCACTGAGCTTCGATCTCCGCCAAGCTCTCCTCACCATGGCGTGCGGCCTCTTTTTTCTTCCGGCTGTGGGACTCTCTTTTCTTAGCTGCTTTCTGCCTTTTCCGCTCCTTTTATGTGGCTTTGGCGGCCTCTAGATCCACCACCCATTCGGCCATGGCAGCCTCAAAGTCCGCCCATGTAACTGTCTGGCTGCCGGCGGTGATGAACTCGGCACGACGAGATGTCATCGCTTCCTTACCATGTGTGCAGCCGCGGACGGCGAGGAACGCAGCGCGGTGGGATGCCATCGCTTCCTTACCGGTTACTGTGCGCCGCATTGCCATGGACGGCGCCTGGAGAGAGGTCTGGGACAAAGGGGCCAGGCAGCCGTACAATGCAGTGGTATTCAAGAGCTCAATGACAAATGACAACAGAAATTTGGCTTGCCTTACAATTTTGCTCGCTCATTATCGCACACGGTTCATCTCCGTCGCTTCTGGAAACAGTGTGCGTTGATCCTATTGTGTGTTGTGTTATGATTGGCAGGAACCCCAGCCATGCGGATCACGCATGTGCACCATAGGATGCGCCGCGATCGAACGGCAACCCACGTCCCTCACATCACACCCGTGCACCTGTAGCTGGATTGGATTTATATGCGCTAAATGCCTAGAAAATGCACATAATCCCTAAATATGGTAAATGAGCCCGGAAAAATGCCAAATTTGAACACGGTGATTTGCAGGGTGCATGTTTGTCATAGAAAATAACTCCAGGGCAAAGAACGAATAAAATTTGGATTCCCCTTCAATCTTGGTGATTTCCCTATCGAAAGCATGGAACTTCTTTGGTGATGGTTCGATTTATGAAGGCCGTGCATGACGACATAAGCCAAACCTTCTCTAATTTTTATCAGTGCATGGTGAGGTCAACCATGGCACACCATGCCAGGCGTCATGTTTTTAAAGCATTTATATCATTTTTTCTATAGTTGAAAACACAATAAACAAACATTTGTGGTTGACTATTGCCACACATTTCATCGAAATATTTATCCATTCCTTGTAGAAGGCATGATAATTTACTAAAAGGCACAAGCATGGTTTTCCAGGCCGTTCTTGTGCACCCTTTCATGCATCGATTGTTTGAACTTGAATTATGTGCATTAATGCCTAGGAAATGCACATAATCCCCGAAATATGGCAAATGAACCCGGAAATGTGCCAAATTTGAACACAGTGATTTACAGGTTGTATGTTCATCGTAGAAAAAAAACTCGTGGACAAAGGAAAAAGGAAATTTGGATCCCCCTTCAATCTTGGTGATTTCCCCCTCGAAACCATCAAACTTCCTCGGCGATGGTTCATTTTATGAAAGGCGTGCATGATGACGTTTTTACCAGGGCACGGTGAGGCCATACCATGGCACCACACCAGGCGTCCTGTTTTCCAAGCATGTATTTCATTTTTGTATAGTTGTTAACCTAGTAAATGACACATTTATGTTTGACTATTGCCACACATTTCCTTGAAATATCCGCCCATTCCTTGTAAAAGGCATGAGAGTGTACTAAATAGCACGACCATGGTTTTCCAAACCGTTCTTGTGCACTTTTCATGCACCGATTGTTCGAATTTGAATTATGTGCATAATTAATGCCTAGAAAATTCACCTAATCCCCTAAATATGGTAAATGAGTTCGGAAAAATGTGAAATTTGAACACGTTGCATTTGAGACGGTATGTTGATCGTTGGAAAAAAACTAAATGACAAACTAGGACGAAAATTTGGATTCCCCTTCAATATTGGTGATTTCCCTCTCGAAAGCATTGAACTTCCTCGGTGATGGTTCGATTTATGAAGGGCGTGCATGATGACGTAAATCAAACTTTCTCAGCTTTTAACCAGGGAACGGTGAGGCCATACCATGGCACCATGCTAGGCATCATGTTTTTCAAGCACATATTTCATTGTTCAATAGTTAATAACCCAGTAAATGACGCGTTTGTGGTTGACTATTGCCACACATTCCATTGAAATCTCTGCCCATTCCTTGTAAAAGGCTTGAGAAATTACTAAATACCATGAGTATGGTTTTTCCAGACCGTTCTTGTGCACCTTCTCAAGCACCAATTGTTTGAATTTGAATTATGGGCATTAATGCCTCCAAAATGCACATAATCCACTAAATATTGGAAATG
The DNA here is from genome assembly GCA_902687465.1 of Secale cereale. Classification (NCBI taxonomy): domain Eukaryota; kingdom Viridiplantae; phylum Streptophyta; class Magnoliopsida; order Poales; family Poaceae; genus Secale; species Secale cereale. The sequence goes on from LR738711.1 coordinate 199,383,460, forward strand.
AACCCAGAAAAGTGTCAAATTTGAACACGGTGATTAGCAGGGTATATGTTCATCATAGAAAAAAACTCATGGGTGAAGGACAAAGGAAATTTGGATTCCCATTCAGTCTCGGCGATTTACTATCGCACACGATTCATCTCCGTCCCCTCTGCGAACCATGTGTGTTCACTCACACATGCAATAGGAAAAAGAAAACCCTCGCCCACTTCGTCCGCATTCACTCACTGCGGACTCCTCCGTAACTCTGCACCCTAAGCTCGACGGCTGTTGGCGATGGGCGTAGATCGCGCTCCAAACGGCACGGTATTTCGCTCCTACCTCTTTCCGCCACCTATCTACACCGACAGTTTAGACTCTGGTCGACTGGGGTTCTCTTCGGGATTGGGCCGGGGATTTTTCTCTTGGAGAAGGTAATCAACTTAATTAGCGAAATATTCACTCATCTCTTATCGCAGTCCGTCCGTCGCTGTTAATCAACCGACAAAAATCGCCGTGGAATCATTTTTGTTCTAGCACATTCGTGGGTGTTCATTCATGTGTCCACAGTGGTCGTGGCCAGTCAGAAACGAAGTTCTATCTCACCATTCCGAATGACTTCACGGAGCGCTCGGTATGTTCAATCTCAACCTACCACGGTTGGCATGGCCTAAATTTGTGAACATATACCGTCTGTTGCTACATTATCTATATATTTGCATCAAATATTTGTTACATTATCTATTTTTATTCTATACTTTTGTACTTTGCTTTCATCTATATATTGATCTGTTCTATCAGTTACTCCCATATTTGCATCTTGCTCTGTTATTTCAATATATCTAATTTACGATCTTAATTTTCATTTCAAGCAGTACATCACTTGCTTTGCAAGAACAGGGGTAGAAGGAAATCTTGGGCTTTACTTTGCTGATGACTCCCAGGATGTCATATTGACAATGCAGCATGAATTTACAATGACGGTTAGCGTAAAACTTGATAAGATGGTCACTCCTATTTTAATTCGGACCTTTGGAGAAAAATGTCTAAGTGTTATGAACTGAAAGGTGGCAATAAAATTCTAGTGCGTGCACCACAACCTGGTCTAATTAACATGGATGTTTACTTCCCCAATGTCATCAGCCGATCAAAGTTTGATCGAGGTTAGTGTCCTTTCAACTTTCTCCATGTTATCATATTACTATTTAAGCAACCAATTGATCACTATTTAAGCAACCAATTGTGATATCATATTCTGACCCCGTTCCTAGGCAGTAATAAATTCTATTTACCAATTTATGCGCGCTATATATTCTTCTGCCATGTTTTGAATAAATAATACCTTTCCACCTTTTAAGAAGTATATGTTGGATGCATAGTGAACGATCTGTATGTTACTAACCGTACCAAATTTCACTAGAAGGACTTGAAGCATGTCATAAACTCTGTTGATAATCTGACAAAGATAGCACATCGTATGAACACTGAATTTTGGATGGGATTAATTAGACCTATGGTGCACACACTGAACAAGACCAATTATGTGCACAAAACGCTGGTAAAAAGTCTTATTTTAATATTGATGCTCATAAACTATATATATCTTCAACGATATGTTACAATTGTTTTTTAATTCTAGATGTCAACAAAAATTGCCCCCTGTAGCAGTTCCTGGATCAATTTCCCGGGGTGGACGAATTACACTTGTGCCTGCTAATAACGCCAAAGTGATTGCAAGGTACTGCATTTCTTGCAAAATGGAACCATCCAAATTAACAAGTTCTCGCTTCTCATGGCAATGCATCCATATTGGAAAATTGGAGACACTGTTCTACTCATGCTCTACCAAGGCACATGAGAACTCTTCCTTTTCATTGACGAGATGCTGAGTTGCCATGATCAAGCTGCTTCTAGTGGATAGTTGTGGTTGTTGGCCCTCAGCCTCTTAAAATGTGCTAGTTGTTACTATATATGTTAAGTATGTAGATATGGACCATATGGTTGTTGGCCCTTAGCCTCTTAAAATGTGATAGTTGTTACTATGTTAAGTATGTAGATATGGACCATATGGTTGTTAAAACCGTGTTACGAAGATCCTCCTTTTGTCGAATAGTGTAACCACTATATATATGTTACTCAAATGCTGTTACCCAAGTTCATAAATTTTCATGGAAAGTATTAGTATCGTACACAGTTCATTGAGTTTAAGCGTGTGCCCGATGTCGAGAAGGCATTTGCATATTAACTATCCATATTGCAAATTCACACACATGTTAACATAAGGAAACATATGTGTAACATACTAATCATCGCACATGAGTACTCGCAGATGCATCATGTGCGATGCTCCTAGCCATCGCAAGCATCTCGTTTGCATTTTTCAAAGTATTTTGTACACACAGAATCGCACACAAAGTAACTGTATTGACCGTCTGTGTTGTAATTTCTCATCGCAAACAGTTCATCTGAGACGGTAGTTTGCCATGTATCACACACATCTTGTTTACACGAGTCGTTTGTGTTCTTTTGGCTCATCTCAAACAGTTCATCCATGTGAACTGTATGCCGCATATCACACATATCTTGTTAAGTTGAACCGTTTCTCTTGTGTCCCCTAATCAAAAACAGCTCGTCCGAGTGAACTGTATGCCGTATATCGCACACACATTGATATGGCTGTCCGTTTCTGTTGTTCTACCTCATCGCAAACAATTCAAATGGATTAACCGCGTGTCCTGCATCGCACACACATTGATATGGCTACGTTTCTGTTGTTCTGCGTCATCACAAACAGTTTGAATGGATTAACCGTGTGCCATGCATCGCACACGCAACTAAAATCTGAACCATGTTTGATGGATCCGCCATCGCAAATATTTTGCACCTTTTTGATGGATTTCTTACACCACCTTTTGCGATTATTGCATCGCACACAGTTCCGGCAAAGGGTCTCCGATCGTAGTGTCGCATTAGCAGCATCCTGCAGTAGTGTAGATTTTACTTCATTGGATCTGAGATCCAATGGCTTGGAAGTAGTCTTTGTAATTATGCGCAATTTCCAAACTCTCCAAGGGTTTCTTTGGAAAAAACTTTCAGGCCTCGTGTGAGCCGCTGGATGTTGGATCCAACGGCTCCTAGTAGTTCATATTAGGTTCTCCCCGCAACTTAATTAGCCGCTACGGTGATACGAGCATATAGGCTCTTTGATCTAAGATCCAATGCCATGTGTGTAGTATTTGTACTTTATGCGCAATTCCCAAACTCTTTGAGGCCTATATTGCAAAAATATTCAAAGTCCCTACTGTGAGCCGTTAGATCTCCCGAGAACTCGTATCACCATAGAATCTATGGTGTGGAAGCACCTCATATTCCCCCATGAGAGAAAACATCAGGTACTCTCGTAGCTTGGATGCTACGGTGATACGAGCTTCGAGGTCATTCGATCTGAGATCCAATGGCATATGAGTAGTCTATGTGCTTGTGGGTTGTGTCTGAGCTCTTTGGGGGCTTTTCTGCAAAAAACATTTGAACCACCAAGTAGCCATTGGATCTGATATCCAACGGCTTCGAGGAACTTGTGTCACCACAACATCTAAGGTGTGGTAGCACGTGATATTCTTAAATACAAGAGAATATGAGGTCTTCCCTCATCTTAGATGCTACGATGATACAAGCTTCGAGACCGTTGGATAGGGATTCCAAGGGCATTTGAGTAGTTTTGGTACTAATTATGTGCAATTCCCAAACTCATTAAGCTTTCTTGTCAAAATATTAAGACATCCTGGGAGCCACTATATCTCAGATCTACACACTCCAAGGAACTCGTATCACCATAGAGCATCTAAGGTGTGGGGGCACATGATATTCTCCCGGGGGGGTGGTGCACAACACATCGGTGTTTGGGAGGGTGGGAGCAAATATAATGTTAAAAAATATGATCTAAACAATCCTAAACAGAGCTTCACAATTTTGTGTAAGGTCGAGGGGTTACCTGATACGTCTCCAACGTATCTATAATTTTTGATTGTTCCATGCTATTATATATTCTGTTTTGGATGTTTAATGGGCTTTATTATACACTTTTATATTATTTTTGGGACTAATCTATTAACCCAAGGTCCAGTGCAGATTGCTGTTTTTTTTGCCTATTTCAGGGTTTCGCAGGAAAGGAATATCAAACAGAGTCCAAACGAAACGAAACCTTCGCGAGAGTTATTTTCGGAACTGTGTCTACCCGGAAGACTTGGAGTACACGCGAGGGAAGAAGAGAGTCGGCCACGAGGGTCTAGGGTGCGCCCCTCCCCCTGGGCGTGCCCCACCCTCGTGGGCCCCCTCTAGCTCCCCCGATGCCCTCCTTCCTCCTGTATATATATCCATGTACCCTGAAAACATCGAGGCAATAGAAAAAACCCTAATTCCACCGCCGCAACATCTTGGGGCCTGTTCCGGAGCTCCGCCGGAGGGGGGATCTACCATGGAGTGCTTCTACATCAACACCATAGCCTCACCCATGAGCTGTGAGTAGTTTACCACACACCTTCGGGTCCATAGTTATTAGCTACATGGATTCTTCTCTCTTTTTGGATCTCAATACAAAGTTCTCCTCGATCTTTGAGGAGATCTATTCGATGTATTCTTTTTGCGGTGTGTTTGTCGTGATCCGATGAATTGCGGGTTTACGATCAAGACTATCTATAAGAAATATTTAATTATTTCTGAATTCTTTTATGTATGATTATAATATCCTTGCAAGTCTCTTCGAATTATTGGTTTGGTTCGGCATACTAGATATATAGTTCATGCAATGGGAGAAGTGCTTGGCTTTGGGTTCAATCTTGCGGTGTCCTTTCCCAGTGACAGCAGGGGCAGCAAGGCACGTATTGTATTGTTGCCATCGAGGATAAAAATATGGTGTTTATATCATATTGCTTGAGTTTATCCCTCTACATCATGTCATCTTGCTTAAAGCATTACTCTGTTCTTATGAACTTAATACTCTAGATGCATGCTGGATAGCGGTCGATATGCGGAGTAATAGTAGTAGATGCATAATCGTTTCGGTCTACTTGTCACAGACGTGATGCCTATATATAATGATCATGCCTAGATATTCTCATAACTATGCGCTTTTCTATCAAATACTCGACAATAATTTGTTCACCCACCATAGAATTCTCCTATCATGAGAGAAGCCACGAGTGAAATCTATGGCCCCTGGGTCTATTCTCAACATATTAATCTTCCATCTACTTTACTTTGCTTTATTTACTTCCTGTTCTTATATCCAAAATACCAAAAATATTATACTATCCTATCTACCAGATCTCACTTTCGTAAGTGACCGTAAAGGGATTGACAACCCCTTATCGCGTTGGCTGCGAAGTTCTTATTTGTTTGTGCAGGTGCGAGGGACTCGCGCGTGGTCTCCTACTGGATTGATACCTTGGTTCTCAAAAACTCAGGGAAATACTTACGCTACTGTGCTGCATCACCCTTTCCTCTTCGAGGGAATACAACGCAAGCTCGAGAAGTAGCAAGAAGAATTTCTGGCGCCGTTGCCGGGGAGGCTTACGTAAAAGTCATATACGAAGTACCTATCACAAACCCTTATCGTTCGCATTACATTTATTTGCCTCTCGTTTTCCTCACCCCCACTTCACCCTTGCCATTTTATTTGCCCTTCTTTTTGCCGTGTGTTTACTGTTCGCTTGCTTCTTGTTTGCTTGTGTGTTGGATTGCTTGCTTGTCACTATGGCTCAGAACAATACCAAATTGTGTGACTTCTCCAATACCAACAATAATGATTTTATCAGCACTCCGATTGCTCCTATTACCGATGCTGAATCTTGTGAGATCAATGCTGCTCTGTTGAATCTTGTCATGAAAGATCAATTTTCCGGCCTTCCTAGTGAAGATGCCGCTACCCATCTAAACAACTTTGTTGATTTGTGTGATATGCAAAATAAGAGGGATACGGATAATGATATTGTTAAATTGAAGCTATTTCCGTTTTCACTTCGAGATCGTGCTAAAACTTGGTTTTCCTCTTTGCCTAGAAATAGTATTGATTCATGGAATAAGTGCAGAGATGCCTTTATCTCTAAGTATTTTCCTCCTGCTAAGATGATCTCTCTTAGAAACGATATTATGAATTTTAAGCAACTAGATCATGAGCATGTTGCACAAGCTTGGGATTGAATGAAATTAATGATACGTAATTGTCCTACACATGGTTTGTACTTATGGATGATTATACAAAACTTTTATGCTGGCTTGAATTTTGCTTCTAGAAATCTTTTAGATTCGGCCGCAGGAGGCACTTTCATGGAAACTACTTTAGGAGAAGCTACCAAACTCCTAGATAATATTATGGTTAAGTACTCTCAATGGCACACCGAAAGATCTATTAGTAAAAAACTGCATGCTATTGAAGAGATTAGTGTTTTGAGTGGAAAGATGGATGAACTTATGAAATTATTTGCTACTAAGGGTGCTTCTTCTGATCCTAATGATATGCCTTTATCCACGTTGATTGAAAATAATAATGAATCTTTGGATGTGAATTTTGTTGGTAGGAATAATTTTGGTAACAATGCTTATAGAGGAAACCTTAATCCTAGGCCATTTCCTAGTAATTCCTCTACTAATTATGGTAAATCCTACAATGACTCTTATGGAAATTTTGGTAAGATGCCCTCTGAATTTGAAACTAGTGTTAAAGAGTTTATGAATTCGCAAAAGAATTTCAATGCTTTGCTTGAAGAAAAATTGCTTAAGATTGATGAATTGGCTAGAAGCATGGATATAATTACTCTTGATGTTGATTCTTTGAAACTTAGATCTATTCCACCTAAGCATGATATCAATGAGTCTCTCAAAGCCATGAGAATTTCCATTGATGAGTGCAAAGAAAGAACCACTAGGTTGCGTGCTAAAAACGAGTGCTTTATGAAAGCGTGTTCTTCTAGTTACCATGAAAATAAGGATGAAGATCTGAAATTATTGATGTGTCTCCTATTAGATCTTTGTTTTCTAGTATGAATCTTTATAAAGATGGAACTGGAGATGAGTCTACTTTAGTTAAAAGGCGTCCCAATGATTCAGAGCTTTTAGATCTTGATGCTAAAATTGTTAAAAGTGGGATTGAAGAGATTAAAACTTTGCATAGTGATGAACCAAGTATTTTGGATTTCAAGGGATTCAATTATGATAATTGCTCTTTGATAGATTGTATTTCCTTGTTGCAATCCGTAGTAAATTCTCCGCATGCTTATAGTCAAAATAAGGCTTTTACCAAACACATAGTTTATGCTTTGATGCAATCTTATGAAGAAAACTTGAATTAGAAGTTTCTATCCCTAGAAAGCTTTATGATGAGTGGGAACCTACTATTAAAATTAAAATTAAAGATCATGAATGCTTTGCCTTGTGTGATTTGGGTGCAAGTGTTTCCATTATCCCAAAAAATTTGTGTGATTTGTTAGGTTTCGATGAGCTTGATGATTGTTCTTTGAATTTGCATCTTGCGGATTCTACCATTAAGAAACCTATGGGAAGGATTAATGATGTTCTTATTGTTCCCAATAGTAATTATGTGCCCGTAGATTTCATTTTTCTTGATATAGATTGCAATCCTTCATGTCCTTTTATTCTTGGTAGACATTTCCTTAGAACGATTGGTGCAATTATTGATATGAAGGAATGAAATATTAGATTCCAATTTCCATTAAGGAAAGGCATGGAACACTTTCCTAGAAAGAAAATCAAATTGCCTTATGAGTCTATTATGAGAGCCACTTATGGATTGGCTACCAAAGATGGCAATACCTAGATCTATTCTTGTATCGTTCCTAGCTAGGGGCGTTAAACGATAGCGCTTGTTGGGAGGCAACCCAATTTTAGTTTCTTTGTTTTTGCTTCTGTTTAGGAATAAATATTGCATCTAGCTTCTGTTTAGATGTGGTTCCGTGTTTTAATTAGTGTTTGTTCCAAGTAGAACCTTTGGGAAGACTTGTGTGAAGTTTATATGATCATGCTGTAAAAAATAGAAACTTTAGCGCTCACGAGATTAGTCACCAGATTTTACTGGAGAGTGCTATCTAGTTGATTCTTTTTGCAGATGATTAATAGACAAATTCCTCACATTTACCAATTTATTTCAATTTTTTTGGAGTTACATAAGTATTCCAAAGTTGCAGATTACTACACACTGTTCTGTATTTGAGAGATTCTGTTTTTCGTGTGTTGTTTGCTTATTTTGATGCATCTATGAGTAGTATTGGAGGATATGAATGATAGAGAAGTTGGAATACAGTAGGTTTAACACCAATATAAACAAAGAATGAGTTCATTACAGTGCCTTTGAGTGGTGGTTTGTTTTCTTATACTAACAGAGCTCACGAGATTTTTGGTTAAGTTTGGTGTTGTGAAGTTTTCAAGTTTTGAGTATGGCTTTGATGGACTATGGAACAAAGAGTGGAAAGAGCCTAAGCTTGGGGATGCACTAGGCACCCCAAGGTAAAATTCAAGGACAACCAAAAGCCTAAGCTTGGGGATTCCCCGGGAAGACATCCCCTCTTTCGCCTTCATCTATCGGTAACTATACTCGGGACTATATTTTTATTCACCACATGATATGTGTTTTGCTTGGAGCGTCATGTATGATTTGAGTCTTTGCTTTTTAGTTTGCCACAATCATCCTTGCTGGACACACCTTTTGAGAGAGGTAAATATGTTTTAAAATTTGTTAGAATACTCTATGTACTTCACTTATATCTTTTGAGCTATATAGTTTTGCTCTAGTGCTTCACTTATATCTTTTAGAGCACGATGGTGGTTTTACTTTGTAGAAATTGTTGATCTCTCATGCTTCACTTAAATCTTTTTGAGAGTCTTTTAGAACAGCATGGTAATGTGCTTTGGTTATAAAACTAGTCCTAATATGATAGGCATCCAAGATGAATATAGTAAAAACCTTCATATAAAGTGCATTGAATATGATGAGAAGTTTGATACTTGATGATTGTTTTGAGATATGAGGATGGTGATATTAGAGTCATGCTAGTGGAGTAATTATGAATTTGAGAAATACTTGTGTTAAAGATTGTGATTCCCATAGCATGCACGTATGGTGAACCGCTATGTGACGAAGTTAGAGCATGAGGTATTTATTGAGTGTCATCCTTTGTGTGGAGGTCGGGATCGCGCGATGGTTAACTCCTACCAACCCTTCCCCTAGGAGCATGCATTGATTACTTTGCTTTGATGACTCGTAAATTTTTGCAATAAGTATATGAGTTCTTTATGACTAATGTTGAGTCCATGGATTATACACACTCTCACCCTTCCACCATTGCTAGCCTCTCTTGTACCGCGCAACTCTCGCCGGTACCATACACCCACCATATACCTTCCTCAAAACAGCCAGCATTTCTACCAATCATGGCATTTCCATAGCCATTCCGAGATATATTGCCATACAACTTTCCACCATTCCGTTTGTTATGACACACTTCATCATTGTCACATTGCCATGCATGATCATGTGGTTGACATCGTATTTGTGGCTAGGCCACCATGCATAAATTCTCATACATGTCACTCTTCATTCATTGCACATCCCGGTACACCGCTGGAGGCATTCATATAGAGTCATACTTTGTTCTAGTATCGAGTTGTAATCTTTCAGTTGTAAGTAAATAAAAGTGTGATGATCTTCATTATTAGAGCATTGTCCCATGTGAGGAAAGGCCAAAAAAAGAGATGGCCCAAAAAAATAGAGAGGGGCTAAATAAAATAAAGAAAAGAGAGAAAGCCCCTCCAAAAAAATGAGAGAAAAGAGAGAAGGGACAATGCTACTATCCTTTTCCACACTTTTGCTTCAAAGTAGCACTATGATCTTCATGATAGAGAGTCTCTTGTTTTGTCACTTTCATATACTAGTGGGAATTTTCATTATAGAACTTGGCTTGTATATTCCAACGATGGGCTTTCTCAAATGACCTAGGTCTTCATGAGCAAGCAAGTTGGATGCACACCCACTTAGTTTCTTTTGATGATCTTTCATACACTTATAGCTCTAGTGCATCCGTTGCATGGCAATCCCTACTCACTCACATTGATATCTATTGATGGGCATCTCCATAGCCCATTGATATGCCTAGTCGATGTGAGACTATCTTCCTCCTTTTTGTCTTCTCCACAACCACCACTCTATTCCACCTATAGTGCTATATCCATGGCTAACGCTCATGTATTGCATGAAAGTTGTAAGGTTTGAAATTTTTTGAGTATGAAAACAATTGCTTGGCTGAAACCAGGGTTGTGCATGATATGAATATTTTGTGTGATGAAGAGGGAGCATAGCCAGACTATATGATTTTGTAGGGATAACTTTCTTTGGCCCTATTATTTTGAGAAGACATGATTGCTTTGTTAGTATGCTTGAAGTATTATTATTCTTATGTCAATATATACTTTGAACTTGAATCTTTGGGATCTAAACATTCATGCCACAACAAAGAGAATTACATTGGGAATTATGTTGGTTTGCATTCCACATCAAAAAATTCTGTTTTTATCATTTACCTACTCCAGGACGAGCAGGAATTAAGCTTGGGGATGCTTGATAGGTCTCCAACGTATCTATAATTTTTGATTGTTCCATGCTATTATATATTCTGTTTTGGATGTTTAATGGGCTTTATTATACCCTTTTATATTAGTTTTGGGACTAACCTATTAACCCAAGGCCCAGTGTAGATTGCTGTTTTTTTTCCTATTTCAGGGTTTCGTAGAAAAGGAATATCAAACGGAGTCCAAATGTAACGAAACCTTCGCGAGAGTTATTTTTGGAACCGTATCTACCCAGAAGACTTGGAGTACACGCGAGGGAACGAGAGAGGCGGCCACGTGGGTCCAGGGCGCGCCCCTACCCTCGTGGGCCCCCTCTGGCTCCCCCGATGGCCTCCTTCCTCCTATATATATCCATGTACCCTAAAAACATCGAGGCAACAAAGTAAACCCTAATTCCACCACCGCAACCTTCTGTTCGCGTGAGATCCCATCTTGGGGCTTGTTCTAGAGATCCGCCGGAGGGGGGATCTACCATGGAGTGCTTCTACATCAACACCATAGCCTAACCCATGAGTTGTGAGTAGTTTACCACAGACCTTCAGGTCCATAGTTATTAGCTAGATGGCTTCTTCTCTCATTTTGGATCTCAATACAACGTTCTCCTCGATCTTCGAGGAGATCTATTCGATGTAATCTTTTTGCGTGTGTTTGTCGAGATCCGATGAATTGTGGGTTTATGATCAAGATTATCTATGAGAAATATTTGGTTCTTTTCTGAAATCTTTTATGTATGATTATAATATCCTTGCAAGTCTCTTCGAATTATCGGTTTGGTATGGCCTACTAGATCTATAGTTCTTGCAATAGGAGAAGTGCTTGGCTTTGGGTTCAATCTTGCGGTGTCCTTTCCCAGTGACAGCAGGGGTAGCAAGGCACGTATTGTATTGTTGCCATCGAGGACAAAAAGATGGGGTTTATATCATATTGCTTGAGTTTATCCCTCTACATCATGTCATCTTGCTTAAAGCATTACTCTGTTCTTATGAACTTAATACTCTAGATGCATGCTGGATAGCGGTCGATGTGTGGAGTTATAGTAGTAGATGCAGAATCATTTCGGTCTACTTGTCATGGACGTGATGCCCATATATAATGATCATTCCTAGATATTCTCATAACTATGCGCTTTTCTATCAATTGCTCGACAATAATTTGTTCACCCACCATAGAATTCTGCTATCATGAGAGAAGCCATCTATTCTCAACATATTAATCTTCCATCTACTTTGCTTTTGTTTATTTACTTTCTGTTCTTATATCCAAAAACACCAAAAATATTATACTATCCTATCTATCAGATCTCACTTTCGTAAGTGACCGTAAAGGGATTGACAACCCCTTAACATGTTGGCTAAAAAGTTCTTATTTGTTTGTGCAGGTCCGAGGGACTCGCGCATGGTCTCCTACTGGATTGATACCTTGGTTCTAAAAAACCGAGGGAAATACTTACACTACTGTGCTGCATCACCCTTTCCTCTTCAAGGGAATACAACGCAAACTCGAGAAGTGGTATTACCCCCTGACATTCTACATAGATCCGCCTATGCAAGAGGTGTAGTTGGAGCATATCGGTGTGAGAGAGACGACACAAGAAAGCGGAGTCAATCGAGTCATTTATAGAGGGAGAGATCAAGTGAGTGTGGCCTAGCGTACACTCGAAAGTTAAAGACGATACACTAAGATATCGTGTGGCGAAGATGGAGTGAGGGATGGAGGGAGATAGTTACCGAGAGAGTGTGTCCTAGATATACATTGTGTGTGCGCGCACGATGAATGTGTTTTACAAAGGCAACGTACGTGTATTGAGAGATATAGGGAGGGTTTGTCATGGAGGGCATGGCGAGGTTGTGTGTGAGAAATACATTTGTTGAGAGTGTGAGGGCGGGTATGACATAAATGGAGACCAAAACGTGAAGAGAAATAACATGCGCGCGTTTTTCGGATACCAATAGCTCTATTAACAAAGAAATGAAGATCAATCGATACATGAAGTATGTGTGGTGAGGTAGGGGTGGGGGTCGATGGAGAGACCTAAACACAACATTTGCATGTACATAGTAGTAGACTTAATATTCATGTTTCAATTTATTGTGCATTTTAAATTTTGAATTGAGAACGATGCAAGGCTTACATTATATTTTTGAATTCGTGTCAAACATGATCGGTCAAACATCCACGTTGAGATCACTATATCACAAACCCACTCTAATTCAAGAGCTCGTCATAAATCAATTACAGTGCCTTTTGGAATGACCAGTTACTTGCAAGGAAAATACGGTCATTGTAGACTTGTAATAATAGTAATACATATAGATTGGGTCGGCAATTTATAAAAAAGATTCCTTTCACATTCTCGACTGGTAGCACCCGACAGCGTACCAGCCAGACCCGGGCTCGTGTCCTGCTAGTGGCGCGCGTGGTACGCAAATTAGCCAACCCCAACCATAAGAGCTGCAATATTAAACTTCGTGCCTCCAGTCGAGCCTCCGCGTTTAGAGTCGAAATATCCAGTGGCCAGAATTTCAGCCCTAGTAAATTCCCGTCATGTCCCCATTCCATGATGAGAACCGATGAACAATGGAGGGATGCTTTAGTAACTAGCCCATGTTACCTACCGTGCCGAGCACGGTTCAAGTCCCTTGGTCGTAGCTACCCAAGGTCACTCGTCAACTCCATTGCCTGTACTAATAGTACTACACCAGGATGAGCACATAATGGACCTCCGTTTGTTGATTTTGTTCGTGGGTTGTTCGTGCCTACTAGAGTTATTATATCAGGCAATGCACTGGTACGGAGAGATTATCTTTTTAATCTGCATATATAACTTGCTTGAAGTCTAAGTAAGCAAAATGTTTGACGAAATCATTTCTTAAGAAATATTAACATCTACAACAGTAAAGATGTATGGCTTGAAAATCTATTTCTTGATGCAGGTTATGATATTGTTTTGAATCCTGGATTTTAAATTCCAGAAAATCCAAAATTGATCTGGAATAAAAGACCGTCGTATTTTTTTTGTTCAATTTGAGAGAAACTGGTTATGAAAAGATGCACAAAAGAAGAGCCAATGTATTTTGGAACAAACACATGTCACCTTAACACGAACGGTTTCACTATTCAAACCGTGGGCATTAGACATACGTGCCACCACGAGTCCCGCTTCTCATCGTTAAGTGCCGTCCGATGGGAGTCGACGGGAGGCATGCGAGCAGACCGCTGCGCTGGCTGACCAGGAGGCGTGTGAGCAGGGGAGGAGGGAGAGAGAGAGCAGACATGGAACCCACCAGTAAGTGAAGTGGAATAGTACGTGCTCACGAGCCGGTCCCACTATAATGTACTAAAGTTAATATAAAAACATGTTATCCATTAAATAGGCTGTGGTAATATAAAAACATTATATCACCAAGGGGAGTACAACAAACGTTGATACTATGTTGCGTCCGTATGTTGCCTATTTATGTCCGTCTTGAAGGCCCTGGTCGCATGTTCGATCCTCGTCCTTTTTAATTTTTAATTGATAGTAGTAAGGTACACGCGCATTGCACGCATGAGATTTGGCAATCAAATTATGAATAAATATCACATCATAGCATGTAAGCTTTGATTAATATAGGCATTATGTAGATGTTCATTTAAATCTTATAGTTCATCTCATTCAAAATCAATATGAATGAGATGAACTAAATTATTGATTTTGAATGAGGTGAACTATAAGAATAGTGGAATTTACTTTAGAAGCAATATGATATGGTTCTCAAGTCAAGTCAAGCATGTTCTCAAGTCAACGATATATCTCCATGTTTGAGCCTAATTCTACATATCCATGTTTGACTTGAGAACCATGCATATGGCTTCCGAAATTATTTCGAATTCGTGCCATGCTAGGTATGGAAATGTTGATATTGACTCGATCATTGTGGTATTTTGTATGTGTGTGGTCATATGCTTGAATCCAACCAAAGATTTCTCACCACCATGATGTTCATCTTATACATATATGAATTTGTATTAAATAAGTAGCGTGGATTCCATGAAATGTGAAATCCACGTAAAAATTGGAGATCGCTATGTGAAAAACACACTCTAATTCAAATAACTCCTCATTAATTAATCCATAGTACTCGTTTCAGAGGACTAATTAGTTGCAAGGAGTACAATATTTTTAAATGTAGGCACACCAGGCAGACTAGGGTCGTGCCGTGCTGGTCACTGTGTCGTACGGACGCTAGCAAGCAGCACCCACCCCTCCATCCCCCCCAAAAGAACGACGACAAAAAGGTTCGCGCTCCCATGTTTTCAATTGAAAAATCTGGTGGCCCCAGTTCCAGCCCTGCAAAATCTCCCTTCTCCCCTGCCCCCTTCCGTGCCCAGAGCTCCCAGATCCCTAATTCACCGCCAACCCAAGCATAATTCGAATCGCCCTTCGTCTTGTCTCTTTCCCCACCTCTGTGTCAAACGACGACGACGAAGACGATGGTTGTGCTTCACCACTGCACTAGAGCTACCTCATATACGCCCTCGTCCGTCGCACTGGGTGGTCCACCCACAACGTCGGCCACCGCAGCCGACGTGCCTCACATACACCGACTACCACCGCATCAGGGCTACTTCACCGAGAACATCGCCGCACCTCCACCCCCTGATGCTGTTGGTGCTTCACCAATGGCCTCATCCACTGCATCGTAGCACTCTGCTGCCGCTCAAGATCTGCATCCATACGCGGCCAGCCAACGCCAGCGCATAACCCTCAACGGCTCTGAAGTGACCCGCACTCTAGCTCAGCGAGCATGCCCAAACGCCGGCCCGAACTGGGTATCCACATATCACTCCCTTGTGCACTGTTCTGACGATGTTTGGATATACTTTTACTACTCTCTTAGCTTACACACCTATGCAACTCTTACTTTATCTCTTATATCTTCTGGAGATATCATCTGAAGCAAGCAAAATCATTTTTAGCGAAGCATGACGGCGCTACGGGATCTAGTACATATCCTGCACGCTGGTATAACGTTGTAAGTACCAGTCCTCCGGTACATCAGGAAGGTCAATTCCTCTGATGTGATCAACCATTCACCGTGTCAAAAATGCAGAGGGGGATGCAAGGAGTACAAGGCATGCACATCCAAGCAAGTGGTAACATGGACTTGTACATGGAACATCCCAAGGGCAAGCCGAGCTGTAGTGAGCCTGTACAACGATCTAGCGTAAGTCCCTGCATTTCATTTAATTCGTACTGGCATGCATGTATAATTTGTGTGTAGTAGCGGATCCACGAATTCCAGTTACCAGGGGCGAAAATTTAACTTAAAAATACAAAGGCACTTTCACTCCGGAAATCAAAATAACTTGAGAAATGTGAAGCTACATGTACTTTAAAAACCAGCTAATGATCCAAAGTGGTTCCAGATTATAAAACATTAAATGATGTAAGCAACAAAAAACACAAAATGCAACATGGTCTACAAGGACTACTAACATGGACTGTACCTGCTTGAATTATTCGTTCTCTGGTGGAAATATCCATGTGTAATTGCACCTATAACCAGTGCGCAAACTGCATATCAATATATTTATCATGCACAAGTATGCCCATAGATTCAAACAACAGATTAGAAAAGTATTTATGCTAGGTTGGCATGATACGGGGACTTTCTGGTAGATGGCCTAGATGTTTCCTCAAGCCATGAAAGTGTACTGTAATTTGCATGTCATCAATTCCTGCAAATTTCTATTTCTCTCTTAACATAGAAGATCATCATTAGACACTAAATCCTTCAATGGGAGCTTGCAAATTGCTTGCATTAGATCCCTCATTAGACACTATATGTTCATCACCAGGAGCATGTAAAATGTTTGCATCAAATCCTTCACTAGTAGTCTATTCTTTAGACACTTCAGGCTAAAGAACAACTTGAGCTTGTATGTTTGCACCGGAAACTTTACTACACACATCAGGTTCAGTCAGTTCAGTATTGATTGGGGAGTTATACAATTAGCAGAATTTGGTTTCATTTTCTTATAGATTCCCTACATACAAGCAAGTTTTACAACACCGTCAGGTTTAACTATTGGCCAGAAATTGAACAGTTGAATTAGATATAATCAGGGATGTGATGTCCCTGCTCGTTGTGCATGCTACTCTTGCAAGCTGCAACTGTCCGTTTGCACAAGCTCGATGCCATGCCCGTGCTACCGCCGCAGCCTCCCATGCAGGCTACACCTAGGGTTGGATCTTCATCTTCTTGTCCTTCCATTCACTTGAATCCCGACGACCGGTGTCCAAAAAGGGAGCGAGGAAGTGCTATGTCGGTCTGTCTAGCGGCGGCTAGGTTAGGAGCGAACCACACTGGAGAATGGAGCGAACGAATTGAGGATTTTTCCTGTTGTTGATCGATATGGGAGGCACTCGTTTGGGCTGCGAGCCTGCTATTGGGCCTGCCTTGCACTTAGGTTATTGGCCCATCCAAATTGATACGTTTTTCTTCATTTTTTACATTGCCTGCTCGTGCGCTGGGACGAACAAAACTAGCCAAGGCCAACCTGGACGACTCAAAGTAAGTGCACACTTTCCAGCCACCCGAGGCGGCCACCCATACTAGCTCTACGGTGGCGTTGCCCCATTTTGCGTGTATGATTGGGGTAGTGAAAAATATTCCAGTGGCGCTTTTGATTTACCCACAAAATGGTTGAATTGCTTGTTCCTATGAACTGAGTTTGCCAATAATGTGAAGGAATGCAATCTTTTCATCCTATTGAAGATTGCTTAGATATCGATATGCCAAATGTAATCGCATGAAATATACAGTAAAAGCCAATGTGATGTGTGTTGCTACAACTAGTCTGACAACCCATCCTCATATAACATATCAAGGACGCACCATCTTACCAGATTAACCATTTGACTTGCCAATGCATTGTGGCAAGAAAGAAGTATTGGGACTGCGTATCCAAGCAATTGATGCCAGGGACTCCTTCGTAGAACCTTGTAAACAAGAAAGAAGTTGCAGTGTGCCTGTGCAAAGAGCTAGCGTAAGTTCGGTTACCCGCTTCTTGGAATTTTAGTTAGCCACTTATTGCAAAATTGTTCAATTACATTGCTTGGCTAAATTTAGTTTGCTACTGATTACATAATGCCATAGCCTGTTAATCCTATTATAGACTGCGCCTATCTATTTGTTCGATACTTACTATTAAGAATTACCTATTTGCCCGAACTTAAATAGCTACTTAAGCGCGTAGATAGCTGGTCACATGTACTTCTAGGGTGCAGCAAAATTCATGTATAATTTACGTTCTGATACCATGTTTGTTTAAATGGTTTGGTGTTATCACTTGTAGCACTAGTAATGTGTGCATGTTCATAGACAGACAACTGTCAGTTTTATATGAGGGACAATGTCTTAGTAACATGTATATGTGTCAGAATCATTTTGCTTACATCAAAGAAATTTACAGATGTCTGTGTTGCTGGTAAAGGGTACCGACTTGTTACTATAATACTTTGCCAAGAACTTGTTAGTTTTACTAGTTCATGTGTAATTAAATACATGACCTAAACTGGTTAGTTTTACAAGTTTGATGTTAGTTTCTTATGGCTCTTGCAACACATTATTTATGATTGCTAACATTCAAGTTTGCAGGATCCAACTGATACTCCGTTGGCACAATAGGTATGTTTTTAAAAACTTCCTTGTTTACCTGTTTACTGCTGTAACTAGTTACTATAATCATATTACCAACTTCAAGTTTTTAGGATCCAATTGGAAGTCCAATTGCACAGTAGGTACATTTTCAAAAATATATTGGTGTAATAGGTTTGCTGCTATAACTTGTTGCTCTAATCGAGTTATTCACTACTCAACTTTTCAGGATCCAAGAGAAACTGCAATGCCACAACAGGTTCCTTTTGCAAAACTTATTTGTTTAACTGCTTTGCTGCTACAACCGGTTGCTCTAATTACGTTACTTGCTACTCAACTTTTGAAAATCCAAGAGAAACTCCAATGCCACAACAGGTACCTTTTGCAAAATTTGTTTGTTTAACTACTTTGCTGCTGCAATAGGTTACAATGATGTTAATAACTACTTTTCAGCATCCAATCGAAACTCTTTAATTCATTGTTTGTTTAACTGGTTCGTTGTTCTAACTCTCGGTTGAGATATTTTGCTAACTTCAACTTTTCAGAATCCAGTCGAAACTTTAATGGCAAAACAGGTTAGCCCAACATCAAAGAGTGAGGTCCCCATGGACGCTGTATCATTTCACAGCAGTGGCACTGGCCTAATCATGCATTATGAATTGCCAACTGTTGAAGCTCTAGAGGCTAAACTATTGGTAAAAAAGAGATTCTGCTTCTGCACTTAGAGATGAAGTTGACATGTTGAGGAAGCAAACAGCACAATCACAAGTAGTACTCAAGACAACCATTAAATATTTGGTGGATTTCAAAACAAAGCAAGTTGAGACTGACCGCATTATTAAGGTCCTGGAGGAAAAAAAGGAAATAAAATTTCCACTTGGTAAATCATAGGTGAAATGTTTTTCCATCGTCGAATAACCTTTGTGTTGTTTGTTCATGTAATCGATCAAACTGTTTGTTTCAGAGATCATGTAATAATTGTTTTTAGTTTTTTGGTTTGTAATTTTTTTAGCACGAGTCTGTATTAATTGAGAAGACTCATAGACATTTCATTTTGATTGCTATCCCAGACCTACAAATATGCCAATCGGGCTGAATGTGCATTCAACAATAATAGTACTAGTATAGATGCACTACAAGAAATATGTCAACTTATGACCTTCTCTCAGTGAACCTGGAACAATTGGTCATAAATTTACGACCATTTGAGACCAATTGGTCAAAAGCTGTTCAGGGGGCTCCAAACCCTAAACTATAACGACCATTTTGGTCAGAAAGGTCATAATTTCCTTACACGAAATGGTCATAAAGCAGACAACACTGGTCCGTTGCCTTATTTCTAGCTTATCACGACCAATATAGATGGTCATAACTTTATAAGTTGTGGTGGATTGCTATGACTAGGCGCCACCTCATCAGTTTGCCTAAGTGTCATGTACATGTGATAATTTTTGCCCTAGGTTGTGAAGCAACCTGTATTTCTTCATTCCCAAAATTCCCAAGAAAATCTCATAAATTCTTTGGGTCATATATTCGTCAAATACGTAGAAAACCTTCCTTGCATAGTTCAAAAAAATTCAACAATATTCATTTTCCTATTCTGTTCAGAATAGCACTTTGTGAAGGAAGTGCTATTATTATATTCTTGATTTCCCTCAAAATGTTTGGGCACTCTTTCCTATCCAAATCATTGCCCCATGACAAAATTCAGCTCCATTTGCATAGTAAATGTTCCTCGGCAAATTTCCAAAGTTATTGTTCAGCTAGAAGCTTTGTGAAGGAAGTACTAGCTATGCATATCCAAATGGCATGCAATTTATACAGTGCCTTCATATGCCCAAATTATCACCCTCCTCCAAATTGCAGCTCAATCAAATCATCTCTGTGAGCCCAGCTTTAATTTTTTATTTTCTATCCAGATTGGCACATTGCAAAGCAAGTGCTATCTATACCACTCCTATTGCCCTCAAACTTTTTGGTCAATTTTCCATATCCAAATCATTACCACATGCCAATATTAAGCTCGATTTGCCTGTTAAATCTTCCTCAGCAAATTTCCAAAGTTTCTATCTAGAGAGAAGATTTGTGAAGGAAGTACAAGCTAGGATTATCCAAATGGTATAAATTTTTACGGTGCTTTCCTATGCCCGAATGACCATACTCCACAAAATTTCAGCTCAATCCATTTATTCATTTGAGCCCAGCTCCAATATTCATATTTCTGCCCGATGCGGTATTTTGCAAAGCAAGTTCCATCTACGCTCCTCCATTTGAGCTGAAAATTTGCCAAGCCAGTATCCCTAGTAGATGATCATCCTCAGCCAAAACTCAGCCCATTGGCCATGTGCATTTCCCATACCACTAATCAAACACTTGGCTGCAAATTCATGTTGGAGCATAGTTCAGTCTCCTTGTGAAATTCTTAAGTTGTCATTTTCTTCCTAGCACCTACCTGAGGAGTAACCAACCCACTAGACATGCCTAGGCCACCCAGAACGCATGGCAACGCTACGGTCACACGGTGACTACGCGGCGGGCATGCGAGTTTACACGCTCTGGAGTGAGGGCCCTCAGCCACCGTCCAAACCTCAACGTATCGGCACCAATGTTGGGGAACGTTGCATGGAAAACAAAATTTTTTCTCTACGTTCACCAAGATCAATCTAGTAGATGCAACTACGAGGGGAGAGTAGGATCCACATACCCTTGTAGATCGCTAAGCGGAAGCGTTAAGAACGCGGTTGATGGAGTCGTACTCGCCGCGATTCAGATCGCCGAAGATCCTAGCACCGAAGCAACGGTGCCTCCGTGTTCTTCACACGTACGGCTCGGGGACGTCTCCTCCTTCTTGATCCAGCAAGGGGTGGAGGAGAGGTTGATGGAGAACCGGCAGCACGACGGCGTGGTGGTGATGGTGGAGGTGGAATCCAGCAGGGCTTCGCCTAAGCACCGCGGAAGAGGAAGATGTTATGGGAGAGGGAGGGCAGCGCCGAGGCACAAACGTGTGTTGGCTGCCCTCCCTCTACCCCTCTATATATAGGGGGAAGGAGGAGAGGGGGGCGCCCTAGGGTTTCCCCCTAGGGGGGCCGGCGGCCAGGGCAGGGGGGGCGGCGGCCAAGGGCTGCGCCTGGCCCTAGGGTTTCCCCCCTAGGTGCCTTGCCCCCCACTCCAAGGGGTGCGGCTGCCCTAGGGGGCCCAGCCCCCCTTAGCCGCATGAGGAGAGGGCCC
>LR738711.1:199414319-199428044 GCA_902687465.1 Secale cereale
TTCCGGAGCTCCCTCACGTGTCCGTGACGTCCCGTAGGCCTTCTTTGTTGTTCGGGCGTTTTTCGTTACCGGTGTGCCGCGAGGTTGTGTTGTGTGTTGTTGTTTTGTTGTGTGCAACCCGCCTCTCAATTCTCGTCTCGTTTGGACTCCGTTGACTTTTCCCTCCGTTGTCCGTGTGGGTCCGAAGTGCCCTTACTTCGTGTCCCGGAAATACCCCTGTTGCATTCTTTCATCTCCGTCTGGTCCTTTTAAAAATCGTCCCGCGATCGGATCCGTTGGATCACGATCGTAGGGCTCCTAGCATCCCTAATCTCCTAACCCTAGTCTAAAACTGCTATAAATAGACCCCTAGTCTATTTGGACTTTCCCCTTCTTCTTCCCTAAAAATTCAGATCTCAGATCCCCAAAAGTCCCTCTGGTTCCCGAGGGAACCAGCTCCCTCGACCGCCGAGCCACCGATCGACCAGATCCCTCTGTTCCCCGTTCGAGTCAACGCAGCTTCGAGCGCTGGCCTAGATCGAGCGCTCCGACCGGGCTTCCGCGACCCTTCCTTCGAGCCGCCGGGTCAACCGCACTGGATCGAGGGATCCAGTGCCTGGACCACTTCGTCGGCTCCTCGGCCCGTACAGCCGCGCGGGTCGCCTTCCCCCGGCCCGCTACTTCGCCTCCGGGGCCGCGCCATCCCCGCCTCCCGCGCGGGCGCCGTCCCCTCGGTCGGGTGGGCCGCGCCAGTTCGAGCCGTACGCGCCGCCCGCTCTCCTGGGCCCCGGGCCGCCGCCTCCGCGTCGCCTCGCCAGCCGGCCGAGCCGCCTCCCCCCGTGGGCCTCGCAGGCCAGGCCACCGCGGGCCTCCCGCCGCTTCGCCGCCGCGGCCAGATCCCGGGCGGGCCCTTCAGGCCGTGAGCTGGGCCAGTTTCGCCGCCGCCACTGTAGCTACAGTTCGGCCCTCTCCGTTTTTTTTTCTGATCCAGCCAGATCTCCTAAGGTTGACTTTTTCCCTAAGCCCCAGTTTTTACCGATCTGATGCATCTTCAAACTGCTCTAACTTTTTACCTGTTACTCCGTTTTGCGCGTGTAGCATGTCCAGATGTTCGTAGAGATGTCCTCTACGTTTTACCTGTTGTAGTCATGCATGTTAGATGTCATCTAGGTGCTTGTTTTGCTGTTGCAAGAGTGTATGATGATATAAACTGCTGCTATGTGTTATTTTCGTGCCACCTTTGACTTGTCATATCTTTTAGCTCGTTTGTCCAAACGAAGCAAATGACATGTCCACGTGTTCGTCTTGACACGAACTACGTGTTGTGTGTGATAGGTTGCATGGTAGATGTATCGTTTCCTTGTTATCTTCGTTGCAAGATGCCATGTTCAAATGTTGTGTTTTTACTTGTTATGAAATGCCATGTTGTTGAGCTCGTTGCAATCGGTGTGTTCACCACATTGATGCATGCTTGTGTGTTTCGGGATCACCGTCATATGTTTTTTGATGAGGTGCTTACCCTTTGCCATGTTTAGTTTCGAGGTGTCTTAAACATGCTCTTTTTGATGCTATGATGATGTTGCTGTTTTAGGACTTAGTGAAATTTCACTAAGTCTGAAATCTGTAACGTTCCGATGCCATGTTCGTGTGATGTTGTAGGACAAAGCATGATAGTTTTGGGGTGGATTTTGATTGTTCCATGAAGTATATATTGTTGTCTTTCCATCCATGTCCTCACATGTCCATTTGAGGTGCTGTAGCATGCTTATCTTTTGCTCCAAACTTTCAATAAAATTCTGCTGCCAGAATTTTATTTCAAAGTTCAATATGTCCAAGGTCATTGCTAATGATCCGTGACTCCGTTTGGGGTGCACTTTGGACCTAGTTGCTGTACATTATATCTAGTTTATGTTCAAGTCCTTTGCCATGCTTTTTGGGTGCTGTAGATTAATTATTTTGTGCTCCCAAGATGCTATGTTGCTGTAATTGGCAGTTTTCGCTCAAATCTTGTTTCGGGCATAACTTTTAGCCCGTAACTCCGATTTCAGCGATCTTTATATCAAACTTGGGTGTTTTTCTGTGTAGATTAATAATATCAGGTTGTTATCTTGTTTTGAGGTGTTTTGCTTGAGTGATGTTTTACGTGCTCCTTGTGCATCTTAGTGCATCCATCATGCATACATGTTTTTCGAGTGCGCATTGCATCGTGTTGATTGGTGCTTGGTGTGTTTGTCTTGTTTAGAGCACGAAGTTGAGCACGAGTTTTCCAACGAGGTTGAGCACGAGGTTTCCAACGAGTTTGAGCAAGAGGACCCGTCTTTCGTTCCGAACTTCTTCTCTTCAGGCAAGATGACCGAACCCCGATAACATTACTATCTTTGTCTATTGCTAGTAGTCTCGATCTATAGTTTTGCCTCGATGCCCATGTTCTTCTTGTCAGCCTCCTACTTGTAACCAATTGCCATGTTTAACCACCCTACCTATGCAAACCGTTGCTTGGCTAAGTACGCTTCGCTCAGCCCTTCTTATAGCGTTGCTAGTTGCAGGTGAAGTGAAGATGCTTGCTCCATGTTGAAGTTTGGTTGGGTTATATCACACTATATAAATGCTTTAATTGAAATTACATATATATTGGCAAGGGTGGAAGGCTAAGCCTTTTGCTTGGTGTTTTGTTCCACTCATGCCGTTAGGATCCGTATAAGCCGGTTTTATGTTCCTTGATTATGCGTTCCTAACACGGTTGGGGTGTATGGGACCCCCTCGATAAACCGCTATGTGCTAAGTCTTTTCCAGCAAATCCCAACATTGGTACTATTTGCCTAAACAACTTAAACCTTTCCGAGGGAGTAATTAACCCGAGGCTTAATTAATTCAACCCCCCTGGGCCAGTGCTCGACTTGAGTGTTGGTCCAAAACGAGCAGACTGCGGGGCCGCCTCGGGGCAACCTGAGGTATTTGGCATACACCTGTAGGATGACTCAGCCGGACGTGTCCTGAGACCTAGATACGCGCGGCTACTATCAGGGTGTCGACACGCCGGGAGGATTTGCTGGATTAGCCTTACCTTAGTTCGGTTTAACGTGAGCACGGGATTCCGAGGATACTCGGGTCTTCCCACTTTGGAGTTGCGACTCCGCGGATCGTGGGCTTGTAATGGGTCAAGTTGGAACACCCCTGCAGGGTTTGAACTTTCGAAAGCCGTGCCCGCGGTTATGTGGCAGATGGGAGCTTGTTAATTCCGGTTGTAGAAAACTTGACACAATGATACTAATACACTACCAGCGTGTGTTCCGTGATTGTCATTTTCCGAATCGGGATTCGGGAGTTGAACACGGAGGGGTTATGTTTGTGAGCTTGTAGCTAGGATCACTTAGTGATCACTTCTCGTTTTGCCTTCTCTTCTCGCTCTCTCTTGCGTAAGTTAGTGCTAGTTGCTGCTGCAGACTCTTTGTTGTTCCTTCACCTCATTTCTTTCTTCAGCCTTACCTCTCCTAAAGACTTTGATAGTTCTGTTACCCGGGAACGGGATTGCTGAGTCCTCTGTGGCTCACAGTTACTTCACACACCAGATGCAGGTCCAGCCGTGAGCTATCCAGGAGATGGCACCGAGCTGGATTGGGAGTACGACGAGGAGCGTAGTCGTTACTACGTGCGCTACCCGGACGATCAGTAGTGGAGACTCTTACTAGGATTCGATCCGCCTGTGGTTGTTCTATTTATCTGAGTTTGGTACTTTGTCATTTGGATTTTTCCCTTAGAGGGTTGTAGTGATCTTATTGTATGATGTTTGAGTCTTGTACTGTTATTCTGTGACGTGGCGATTGTAAGCCAACTATTTTTAAGTTTACCATCCCTCTTTTACATGAGTTGTGCAAAGATTACCAAACTTGAGATCATTCTAGGATGGACTTATGCCTTTAAGTCGGGCCTCGACCCGTAGGAGGTATAACTCCATCCTGGGCATTACACAGCCCCCCTTAGCCGCATGAGGAGAGGGCCCAGGGGGGGGGGGCGCACAGCCCTATGAGGGCTGTGGTGTCCCCCCTTGTGGCCCATTAGGCCCAGAAACACTTCCGGGACCCCCGAAACCCTTTCCGGTAATCCGCCGATTTCCCGATGCTCCCCGGAACGCTTCCGGGCTCCGAAACCTTTCATCCTATATATCAATCTTCGTCTCCGGACCATTCCGGAGACCCTCGTCATGTCCGGGATCTCATCTGGGACTCCGAACAACCTTCGGTAACCATGCACTCTTCTCACTAACAACCCTAGCGTCACCGAACCTTAAGTGTGTAGACCCTGCGGGTTCGGAAACCATGTAGACATGACTGAGACACTCCCAGGTCAATAACCAATAGCGGGATCTGGATACCCATATTGGTTCCCACATGTTTCTCGATGATCTCATCGGATGAACCACGATGTCAAGGATTCAGGCAATCCCGTATACAGTTCCCTTTGTCTCGTCGGTATGTTACTTGCCCGAGATTCGATCGTCGGTATCTCTATACCTAGTTCAATCTCGTTACCGGCAAGTCTCTTTACTCGTTACCGTAATACATAATCCCGTGACCAACCACTTAGTCACTTTGAGCTCATTGAGATGACGTATTACCGAGTGGGCCCGGAGATACCTCTCCGTCACACGGAGTGACAAATCCCAGTCTCGATCCATGTCAACTCAACAGACACCTTCGGAGATACCTGTAGAGTACCTTTATAGTCACCCAGTTACGTTGTGACGTTTGGCACACACAAAGCATTCCTATGGTGTCAGTGAGTTACATGATCTCATGGTCATAGGAACTTATACTTGACATGCAGAAAACTATAGCGATAACTGACACGATCAAAAGCTATGTTTAACGTTTGGGTCTCGTCCATCACATCATTCTCCTAATGATGTGATCCCGTTATCAAATGACAACTCATGTCTATGACCTGGAAACCGCGGTCATCTTTGATCAACGAGCTAGTCCTGAAGAGGCTCACTAGGGACACAAAGTCTGTCTATTCATCCACACATGTATTTGAGTTTCCAATCAATACAGTTATAGCATGGATAATAAACGATTATCATGAACAAGGAAATATAATAATAACTCTTTTATTATTGCCTCTAGGGCATATTTCCAACAACCAAACCATGTATTTCTGATTAAATAGATACTTATGTACCTAGAAATGATTTTTGGAAAAAATAAAGAGCAAACTAAAAGGTAGCTGTAGTTCAAATTTGACCTGTTTCCAACTCGATCGACAAAAAATTGTCTTTTTACCAGAGGTGGATAAAAGCTTTGAACACCCAACCATTCTGTCAATTTCGCATTAAATATGGCCTAGTATTTTGTAAAAATGATTTGGTAGAAATTTGCAACCAATATATGGTAGGTACTTCACAAAACAACTCATTTTGGGCACTCGAAAAAATGGAAAATGAATTTTTTGTCCAAAGAAAATGAAAACTTCCTTAGGCAACATTATTTGCCATTCAAAGATGCCCCTTGTGCACGATATGAGATCATTTGAACAAACTATGCCATGATGTGGCCATAAGATTGATCATTTGGTCTGAAAGCCATGAATCTTCACACATGATAGCTCATTTATGAGAACATTTTTTTAAAAGAATTGCCATGTTACAACTTTATTATTTTTTTCTGAGAACTAGGTCACATATAATGACACAATGCGAAGGTTTTCCAATTTTTTGAAATTTTTTATGCCCGTTTCAAAATGCGGTCAAAACGGCAGGCATGACCGTTCCTATCTAGTGGTCGAATCTAGGAATTTTTTTGGTATTTCTCTAATTAAATAGATACTTACGTACCTAGAAATGATTTTTGGACAAAATAAAGAGCAAAGTAAAAGGCAACTGTAGTTCAAATTTAACCCGTTTCCATCTAGATAGGCGGAAATTTATCTTTTTCACCAAAGGTGGATAAAAGCTTTGGACTCCCAACCATTTTGTCAAATTTGCATTAAATATGGCCTAGTATTTTATAAAAATGATTCGTATAAATTTGCAACAAATATATCGTAGGTCCTTCACAAAAAACTCATTTCGGCACTCGAAAAAATGGAAAATGATTTTTTCGTCCAAAGAAAATGAAAACTTCCTTAGGAAACATTGTTTGCCATTCCAAGATGCCCCCTTGTGCACGATATGAGATCATTTGAACAAACTATGCCATGAATGTGGCCATAAGATTGATCATTTGGCTTGAAAGCCATGAATCTTCACACATGATAGCTAATTTCTGGGAATACTTTTTAAAAAGAATTGCCATGTTACAATTTTTTTTTTCTGATAACTAGGTCACATATAATGACACAATGCGAAGGTTGTCCAATTTTTTGAACTTTTTTTGAATTTTTTATGCCCGTTTGAGAATGCGGCCAAAACGGTAGGCATGACAGTTCCTATCTAGTAGTTGAATCTTGGAAAACTTTTGGTATTTCTCTGATTAAATAGGTACTTATGTACCTAGAAATGATTTTTGGAAAAAATAAAGAGCAAACTAAAAGGCAGTCGTAGTTCAAATTTAACCCGTTTCCAATAGGATTGACGAAAATTTGTGTTTTTCACCAGATGTGGATAAAAGCTTTGGACTCCCAACCATGTTGTCAATTTTGCATTAAATATGGCCTAGTATTTTATAAAAATGATTTGGTACAAATTTGCAACAAATATATCGTAGGTCCTTCACTAAAAAACTCATTTCGGCACTCAAAAAATGGAAAATGAATTTTTCGTCCAAAGAAAATGAAAACTTCCGTAGGCAACATTGTTTGCCATTCCAAGATGCCCCCTTGCGCACGATATGAGATCATTTGAACAAACTATGCCATGAATGTGGCCATAAGATTGATAATTTGGCTTGAGAGCCATGAATCTTCACACATGATAGCTCATTTATGAGAATACATTTCTAAATTAATTGCCATATTACAACTTTATTATTTTTATGATAACTTGGTCCCATATAATGACGCAATGCGAAGGTTTTCCATTTTTTGGATTTTTTTTGAAATTTTTATGCCTGTTTCAAAATGCGGTCAAAATGGTGGGCATGACCGTTCCTACCTAGTAGTTGAATCTTGGAAAACTTTTGGTGTTTCACTGATTAAATAGATATTTATGTACCTAGAAATGATTTTTGGAAAAATGTAAAGAGCAAACTAAAATGCAGCTATAGTTCAAATTTGACCCGTTTCCAGCTGGATCGACGGAAATTTGTCTTTTTTACAGATTTGGATAAAAGCTTTGGACACCCAACCATTTTGTTAATTTTGCATTAAATATGGCCTAGTATTTTATACAAATGATTTGGTACAAATTTGCAACAAATATATGGTAGGTCCTTCACAAAATAACTCATTTCGGGCACTTAAAAAAATGGAAAATGAATTTTTTGTCCAAAGAAAATGAAAACTTCCTTAGGAAACATTGTTTGCCATTCCAAGATGCCCCCTTGTGCACGATATACGATAATTTCAACAAACCGTGCCATGAATGTGGCCATAAAATTGATCATTTGACTTGAAAGCCATGAATGTTCACACATGATAGCTCATTTCTGAGAACACTTTTTAAAAACAATTGCCATATTACAAGTTTATTATTTTTTATGATAACTTGGTCACATATAATGACACAATGCGAAGGTTTTCCAATTTTTTTCATTATTTATGCCCGTTTCAAAATGTGGTCAAAACGGCGGGCATGACCGTTCCTATCTAGTGGTTGAATCTTGGAAAACTTTTGGTCTTTCTCTGATTAAATAGATACTTATGTACCTAGAAATGATTTTTGGAAATAATAAAGAGCAAACTAAAAGGCAGCTGTAGTTCAAATTTGACACGTTTCCAACTGGATCGGTGGAAATTTGTCATTTTCACTAGAGGTGGGTGAAAACTTTAGACACCCAACTATTTGGTCAATTGTGCATTAAATATGGCCTAATATTTTATAAAATTGATTTGGTCCAATTTTGGAACATATATATGGTAGATCATTCACAAAAAACTCATTTTGGGCACTCGAAAAAAGGAAAATGATTTTTTCTTCAAAAGAAAATGAAAACTTTCTTAGCCAACTTTGTTTGAATTTCAAGATGCACCCTTGTGCACAATAAGAAATCAGTTTTTGAATTTTTCATGTGAAAAAGTAGAAAAAGCAAATGGAAAAACACAATTATATATGCTTGATACGTCCAAAACGTATCTATAATTTCTGCTTGCTCCATGCCTCTTTTGGGTGATATTGCTATGATATTTATACACTTCCATACACTTTTGATCATATTTGGACTAACCTATTAACTCAGTGCACCCCAGTGCCAGTTTTTGTTTTCGGCTGTTTTTGTATTTCAGGTTTTCACGTTACGAGAACTGCCAGGAAAAATCCAGAAAAATTATATAAAAAATCAGCGTTCCAGAAACTACCGTGCGCCCGAAGGACAGCCGGGGGGGGGGGGGCACCAGGGCTCCAGGCGCCCTGGCGGCGCGCCCCCCCTGGGCCGCGCCAGGGGGGCGCCTGGGCCCCCCGAGGCTCCTCCGATGCCCCCTTTGGCATATATTTAAAGCGTCTCCCGAAACCCTAGAAACAGGAACTCCTTTTCGCGATCTCATCTTTGTTCCGCCGCCGCCGCCGCTTCCAAGATCGGGAGCACCAGGAGAACTCTTCCCGGCACCCTGCCGGAGGGGAGGATCACCACTTGGAGCTTCTCCACCACCATGGACGCCTCCCGGATGATTTGTGAGTAGTCTCCCTTGGACCATGGGTCCATGACCAGTAGCTATGTGATGTTCTCCTCCCGTTCTTGTGCTTCACTAATTAGTCCTCGTGAGCTGCCCTACATGATCGAGGCACATATGTAATCCTTATGCTGTTGCTATGATGAGTTTGCTGGGATCCGATGGATTATGAGATTATGTTCAGATTGTGTTTGAGTAATATATTTGATTCACCTCTTTTATATTTATGTTCGTAAGTAATTCTTGCATGTTCTCCGTTGTTATTTATTGCTTTGGCCAAGTAGTAGGTAATGACTCCAAGAGGGAACGTTATGCTTGATTGTGGGTTCATGCCCCTCGATGACTAGCTTGAGTGACAGAAACATGAGTCTAGGGGATGTGTTGTTGCCACAAGGGGGAAAACAACGGTGCTTGTGCCCGCGGGTGCAAGGATTGTTTACTTTACGCAAAGTTCTTTTAATGCAGTTGTCTCTTGCTTTGAGTTTACACTATGGATGGGGCTCGCAACTTAATACCAGCGAGATGTTCTGGATAGATATCTCAAGGTGGATGATTAGTAGTAGATATTGATGGATTTTGGTCTACTTACTTTGGCGTACCGCCCATGCTATGAACCTCTACCTTTCTTGCAATGTAGTCAGCATTGGTTTGCGCACATGGTCCTGTCAATTGCCCAGCTGTAATTCGTTTACCTCGCATAGCTGTTTTATCGTCTTTTGGGAGAGAGACATCACTAGTGAACATCATGAGACTCCGGTCCATATTACCATCATTGATCACATCCGCTATTTACTTTCCCGCTATTTACTTACTATTGCAATACCTATCACTATTATCACTTGCGTTTGATCCTTTGTAAACTACAAGGCCGGAGGGATTGACAACCTCTCTGTACTCGTTGGGAGCAAAGTTATTTGTATCTCTGTGCAGGTCCACATTGATTGCTAATATCTGGCGCCGTTAGCAGTTGACACCTTCTTGTTGAAACTGGGAGTCTCTGGGAAATCGATCCTTGGTATTACCAAGGGAAAACTTCTGCTACACTGCATCTCAAACCTTACACTTGGGGTAACCAACGAGGGGTGAGAAGCCACCTAGCAAAGCAATTTCTGGCGCCGTTGCCGGGGACTCCACTCTTCAGGATAGGGGAGTTGCACGCTATCTCTTACCTTTGCTTTTAGTCTTGTTAGTTTACCTTTCAGTTTTTGCTTTAGTATCTTTTATCAAAAATCACAAAAATAGTTATCTCATTCTTTAGTTGTCATTACGTCGGGTCCTTTTGTCTTTGACGAGGCAGAAGTTCTCACCTTTAAACAAAGAGGTGGGGAAAGTCTGAAAGATGCTTGGTATAGAATTAATGATTCACAAAAAAGAGCCACCAAGAAGCAACCTACTACTATCTTGCTTAGAAATTTTTATGTTGGAATTACTTCTTGGAATAGGTTTATTCTAGATACTGCTATCAATGGGAATTTCCTAGAGGCCCCAGTTTGGGAGTCTCTTAGTATTATTGAAAATCTTGTTGGGAATCTCCCTGTTGTTACAATTCAAGAGGACATCACTCTAGCTCACGTTATGAAAAAACTTGAAAAAATAGAGCTAGAGATGCCAAGCATTAATAAGATAAATGAGTTGGATCGTAAGATCCAAGGGAATTTGAATAGGCTTGATAGCTCCATGCATAAAATTTTCAAAACTTTGGAGACTGTCAAATTCCATGACTTGGACTCTTCTAGGATAGACAAGATTGAGGAAATCTTTGATACTCTAGGAACTACTTTCTCCTCAATCAAAACCAAAAAGGTAGAAACTCCGGCAAAGAGGGAGCCTAGGTTCGTTCACGTTCCAAAGGCTCCCCGTTCTAAAAGTAATCCATCTACTGCCAAAGGGGTTGAAACTGTGAAGACTTTGGAAGAAACACCTCTCTTTGATGAATTTATAAATGAATCTTCCCTTGACTTTTATCCTTTTGGTCTTCTCCCTAGAAGTATCTCTATGAGGACTTTATTTGAGAGTCCTCTTAAGACTAGTTGTATTATTGAAGAGCTTTTTGATGATCTTGATGATGGTTCAATTGACACAACTTGATCTATATGCATTATGCCTAGCTTAAAGGCATAAAAGAAAGCGCTTTTGGGAGGCAGCCCAATGAATAAATTTATTTTGCTTTTGTTGTGTCTTGATGTTGTTTACTACTGTAGCATCATCATTGTATCTTTGCTTTTCAATTTTGTGCAAAGTATAGCCTTTGACTGCTAGAAAGTTCAAAAGTTGTGAGGTGCTGTCGAGGAAACATATTCTGTCCTTGGATAGAACAATTCTTATAAAATCACCAGATCATCTTTTTGGTCTGAATTTTTTCGAAAGCGTTCCCTATATAATTGTCTTTCGTGCGTCTGTTCTGAGTTTTTTGATTAGAGTTGCAGA
Organism: Secale cereale; assembly: GCA_902687465.1. Classification (NCBI taxonomy): domain Eukaryota; kingdom Viridiplantae; phylum Streptophyta; class Magnoliopsida; order Poales; family Poaceae; genus Secale; species Secale cereale. The sequence goes on from LR738711.1 coordinate 199,425,486, forward strand.
AATGCCCCGAACAAATCAATTACTACCTGCTGTTCTGTTTTTCACAGATTCTGTCCTGTTTTGCCTTTCCTTCACTTTGCAAACCAAGAGCTTGCTTTTTCTTTGCAAAAACCTTTTGGCAATCTTGAGAAACAGTAGACCTTCAATAATATCTTTATTTCCAGCAAGGTATAATTATTTTATTATGGGTACTAACCTCGCTAATCAGATTATGATGTGTTATGTATGAAGGGAGTTTTCAAGTGTGCGAGGGAAGATGATAAAAAGATTCAGGAGTGTCAAACGCTCAAGCTTGGGGATGCCCCCGTGCACCCCCAAGAAATATTCAAGGAGACTCAAGCGTCTAAGCTTGGGGATGCCCCCGTGCATCCCCTTCTCCATCAACATTATCAGTTCGTCTTTCGTTCCACTATATTTTAATCACTTCATGTGTTATGTGCTATGCTTGGAGCGTCTTGCTTTGAATTTCCTTTTTAGTTTTCCATAACGAGTCGGAACTCAGCGTTCTTTATGTGGGAGAGAAACACACTCCACTTCTACCTAGAACATAACATAGAATTTTCATGACTATCTTTGCTGTGTGTGTTCTTTGTCTTTTAATAGCTACTATCATGCTCTGCTCTTAGTATTCATGCTTATATTTTTAAAGAGCTTGTGTTTAGTTGGTTGCTTGAACTCTCTTTAATTATCATGCTTATCTTATTAAGAGAGTTTGCTTCCATTGCATTGGTTAATATGTCTATGATAAAGATGCTACGTGCATAATGGCGCTTAGTAGTTCAGGTTTTCTTGTGGTTAGTCTCAAATAGCTGGGGGATTCCCAATGTGTTATTGGAGTACTAACATGATTTGTTTGCCAATGATGTGGTATGGTTTAGTAATATCTTCCCTCAAGAATTTATTTTGATTGACTTGGCGTATGCTCACGCATATTTAAGACTGTAAAGAAAGTCTGTCAAGCCTTGATGATCTTTTATTTCTAAGTAGCGATATAACTTCCATGCCTGATTCAATGTTGCTTTGTCGCTCTGCATGATTATGACCGTCATTGCTCTCTTAGTTGGTCGCTCCCAGACTTTTGCTAACCTCCACATGTACTAAGCGGACTGACTGCTTGTGCATCCACATCCTTTTAAACCAGTTATGCCATATGAGTCCACCATACCTACCTATATGTGGTATTTCACCGCCACTCCAAGTAAATTTACATGTTCTACCTTTAAAACCTTCAGTTTTTGCAATACATAGCTCATGGGAAAGTAGCTTAAAAACTATTGTGGTAAAGAATATGTCGCTTATGTATCTTATTTCTTATAAGTTGCTTGCTGAGCGGTAACCATGTTTCTGGGGACGCCATCAACTGTTACACTTTTGTTGAATATCATGTGAGTTGCTATGCATGTTCGTCTTGTCTGAAGTAAGGGTGATTTGCCATGGGTTGAATGGTTTGAGTATGCATATTGTTAGAGAAGAACATTGGGCCGCCAAACAAAGCCATGTATCATGGTGGAAGTTTTAGCTTGGACATTAATCCTCAATCTCTTATGAGAATATGCTTAAGCATTAAAGAGGAGTCCATTATCTATTTTCTATGTTGTCCCGGTATGGATGTCCTCAAGTTGAGATCTATCAAAAACGAGAAATCAAATGCGATCTATCTCCTTGGACCTTTGTACAGGTGACATAGAGGTACCCCTTTGTGACACTTGGTTGAAACATATGTAATGCAATGATAATCCATGGAAATCCGAGCTAATTAGGACAAGGTGCGAGCATTATTGGTATTCGATGCATGAGGCTTGCAACTTATAGGATGTCTTTATGCATAACACATATGAAGTACTACTACCGTTGACAAAATTGTTTCTATGTTTTCAAAATAAAAACCTCTAGCACATGAGTAATCTCTGCTTCCCTCTGCGAAGGGCCATTCTTTTACTTTTATATTGAGTCTCCACCTTCTTTCTTCAAAGCACCAACTATTGAGAGCATGATTGTCATTCTGAGTGTAATGTGCATTGTCCCAAAGTAGCATTGTCCTTTGAATGATTGTGATATTGTTTATTTTGATATCATTGCATCTAGTCATCACTTAAACCTTGAAGGTGCCCCTGCATTTATGTTTTGCTTCACTAAAGGGGGCAAGCTAGATATCACTTTATCATATTTGCACATCATATTCATTGCAAATCTATTTGATGTTTCAGTATCATATTGTAAAACTTTCAGTTCTTTGTGATTTTCTCATGAGGCAACTTAATTACTACAGATTCATTATCTCAGTAAGCTTTTGTCATATGACTATGAATAAGTCCTATATGGTTAATAGCATGTCACCACAGAAATTATTCTTGTTATCATTTACCTACTCGAGGACGAGCAGGAATTAAGCTTGGGGATGTTGATACGTCCAAAACGTATCTATAATTTCTGCTTGCTCCATGCCTCTTTTGGGTGATATTGCTATGATATTTATACACTTCCATACACTTTTGATCATATTTGGACTAACCTATTAACTCAGTGCACCCCAGTGCCAGTTTCTGTTTTCGGCTGTTT
>LR738711.1:199428054-199471201 GCA_902687465.1 Secale cereale
GGCGCGCCCCCCTGGGCCGCGCCGGGGGGGCGCCTGGGCCCCCCGAGGCTCCTCCGATGCCCCCCTTTGGCATATATTTAAAGCGTCTCCCGAAACCCTGGAAACAGGAACTCCTTTTCGCGATCTCATCTCTGTTCCGCCGCCGCCGCCGCTTCCAAGATCGGGAGCACCGGGAGAACTCTTCCCGGCACCCTGCCGGAGGGGAGGATCACCACCGGGAGCTTCTCCACCACCATGGACGCCTCCCGGATGAGTTATGAGTAGTCTCCCTTGGACCATGGGTCCATGACCAGTAGCTATGTGATGTTCTCCTCCCGTTCTTGTGCTTCACTAATTAGCCCTCGTGAGCTTCCCTACATGATCGAGGCACATATGTAATCCTTATGCTGTTGCTATGATGAGTTTGCTGGGATCCGATGGATTATGAGATTATGTTCAGATTGTGTTTGAGTAATATATTTGATTTACCTCTTTTATATTTATGTTCGTAAGTAATTGTTGCATGTTCTCCGTTGTTATTTATTGCTTTGGCCAAGTAGTAGGTAGTGACTCCAAGAGGGAACGTTATGCTTGATTGTGGGTTCATGCCCCTCGATGACTAGCTTGAGTGACAGAAACATGAGTCTAGGGGATGTGCTGTTGCCACAAGGGGGAAAACAACGGTGCTTGTGCCCGCGGGTGCAAGGATTGTTTACTTTACGCAAAGTTCTTTTAATGTAGTTGTCTGTTGCTTTGAGTTTGCACTATGGGTGGGGCTCGCAACTTAATACCAGCGAGATGTTCTGGATAGATATCTCAAGGTGGATGATTACTAGTAGATATTGATGGATTTCGGTCTACTTACTTTGGCGTACCGCCCATGCTTTGAACCTCTACCTTTCTTGCAATGTAGTCAGCATTGGTTTGCGCACATGGTCCTGTCAATTGCCCAACTGTAATTCGTTTACCTCACATAGCTGTTTTATCGTATTTTGGGAGAGAGACATCACTAGTGAACATCATGAGACTCCGGTCCATATTACCATCATTGATCACATCCGCTATTTACTTTCCCGCTATTTACTTACTATTGCAATATCTATCACTATTATCACTTGCGTTTGATCCTTTGTAAACTACAAGGCCGGAGGGATTGACAACCTCTCTGTACTCGTTGGGAGCAAAGTTATTTGTATCTGTGTGCAGGTCCACGTTGATTGCTAATATCTGGCGCCGTTAGCAGTTGACACCTTCTTGTTGAAACTGGGAGTCTCTGGGAAATCGATCCTTGGTATTACCAAGGGAAAACTTCTGCTACACTGCATCTCAAACCTTACACTTGGGCTAACCAACGAGGGGTGAGAAGCCACCTAGCAATGCTCTATTTTCATTGGTTGGTTTAGTTGTCACACGGATCGATGACATGGCGCTCATCCATCCGTCCAACTCTCCACCTCTCCATCCCACACCCATCCAGCCATCTATCTACAGATAAGAAGATAAGAAGAAAAAAAAAGAAAAAAGAAAAGGCAAACCCGCAGCCCAAACCCTAACCGCACCCGCACTCCTTCTCCCTCAGCTCCTCGCCGCCACCACCTCTTCCCAGATCTCCCTCTCCCAAACCACTCGTTGTCTCCCCTTCCTCCCAGAACATGCGCCGCCATCCCCTCCTCCCCGATGCAGATCGACATGCTGCTCTCTCACCTCGCCGGCATCGCCCCCTTCTCCCCCGTCCTCCCCCAACCCCGGCCATCCTCCCTTCCGCCACCCCCGCCTGCTCCGCCTAATCCACATCCACCTGCTCTGAGATCTCCTCGACCACTTGACGCCTCCCCTTCCTTACCGAGAACACTCGCCGCTGCCTCCTTCTCCCCGACAGAAGTAGCAACCTGCTGCTCACTGACTTCGACTTCCCGGTGCTACTGTGCGAGTCCGGTGGAGGGGGAGGAGCAAGGTGGTGCTGCTGGCACCGGGGCCCCGGTGGAGCTCGTCGTCGTCCATGCCAAGCCGGCCGTGTCCTACGTCTTCACCCTCGTCGGCCCCGGTACATGCCGTCCGCAATTCATGGTTATCTGAACCTACTGGATGCTTGATTTCTTGGGATCGATCGATTTCAGCCGCTACCGGGGACGTGGTGAGGTACAGTGGAGGCGTATCTGCACAAGAGGGCCGAGGACGTCTTCGACAGGGCTCGCTTCCTCTGCACCACCAACTCGGTAACATCCACTACCAATTCGAGAAGTGAGTAACAAGATCACGCTGATTGTTGCATGCTCTGCTTAACAGTCACATACGGAATGGATTGTAGGTGCAGGGTGTGGTGGAGGTGATCAACGGGGAGCCGAGGTTCATGCTCTGCAATGCCGTGGAGAGGCACCACACTGACCTGCTCGTCGTCGGCAACCATGGCTACGGTGCCATCAAGAGGTAGTTGACGAGATTAATTTATCTCCAGTCCAGTCCGTGATGCAGAGCGAGTGCTCATGGAATTTGTCTGAACCTAGACACTTTAGTGGACGTGTTAGGGTTTTGTTATTCTCCTACGAGAAAAGCTTGTGTACATAGTTGTCTCCGGCTTGTATGGGTTCTCTCCCATGTTTTGATGCTCAGTTAGCTCGATGAGTTTTGTATGCTAGTAGTGACTGAATGCGGAAATTGTTCGTGATAGCTGTGCGGGTAGTTGTGGTGGGCAAGCTCTGTCTACTTACATTGAGAACAAGAGGAAATAGTTACATTTAGTTATTTTTCTGTTTGCTCTCTTGACATTCTGTAAAAGGAAGTGTTCAAGGCAAGTTTTTGAGTCATGTCTCTCATATGTAATGGATCTATTGCATATGAATTCTTGTCTGGGTGGTATAAGTTTGCAATGCATTCAATGGTATTAACTGGGTTCTGTGTAGACTTATCCATACGCAGAATGAGTTATATGGAGTAGTGTCAGATGTTTTTGTTTCTCTTGACCATCTTGTTGATGTTATCTTCATCACTACAATGTACTTTCTAGTTAACTAAGCTTCATCACTTGTTTTTGTTTCCATAGATTGTTATATTATTTATGTTCTTTTTACTCCCAGAATTATTGTGCGCTCATACTGTCATCACATTGCCAGTTTTTCTTGCTGCATACATGTATCTCAAGCATTGTACTTCTGTGTTTGCTTTGGAAGATAACTACTAAGTGATTACAATTAATGTGTACATGTAAATTCTAAGCTTATATTGGTGTCTTGCTATCATGTTCTAATGTATAGTCCAAGCACTTGAATCTGTCTAAATGCATGCACACATGTTAAGTTATCTTTTGAGGCGTTTAGTTTAGGACTGTGTTACGTGATTGATAGGTCACTTCACTGTCCCATGACAAGCATCACAGAAAAGGTTGTGGATTTCTAGGAAGAGCGAGCTGCTGTATATGTAATGCATGATAATCATAATTACCATTGGACCTCTTGGACTCACATGATAGCAAGAGTATAGACTAATGCTGATTTCTTTAGGCTACAAAAAGGTTTGAAGCAGCCTACCCAACAATAAAGGAGTTGGCTCTTGTTGGTGCTCTAATACTATGAAGAAAGTATCACAACAACTTTTGCCTTTGGCTATGAAGGCAATTCAAGAAAGTGAGTGGAAATGTGTTCATTCTGCAATATAGAGTCGGTTTAATTTTGTTTTGCAAATTCCAGTTAGCTTACCTGTGTATTATGTTCAGATAATGTAGAGCTTGACAAGGACGCAACTGATGTGTTCATTTGGTGCCTGACTCAGAGTCCGGAGTCCTACAAGCTGTGGGTGAGTGATGTTTTTGTTTTCTTTGCCTTTGCCCCTGTTCTAAAGTGGACAATTAGTGATAGCTTGTACTGTCCATTTGTTATGTTAACTTGCACTGTGCTGGTACTTATCGTTTGCAAATATACCTCAGTTTTCGTTGTTACGAGAATGTTATATGCATGGTTTCCTGTTAAATCTAAAGTTATGCAACAAATTTTCATCGTTATGAGAATTTTTTATATTCACGGATTCACTTAATTATGTTTCTAACTTTTCATAAGTTATTATTTGTAGATGCTGGCCTTTATTCTTCAAAACCACAACCAGAATGCCTTTTAGCTCATTGGAGCTAGTTATGTGTATATTTAGTTGTATTTTATAGCTAAATACTAGATTTGTACTATGTACTTTGCTTGGCTGTTGTAATGTACTATCTCAGTTTTGGTACTTTGCTTGGCTGTTGTAATGTACTATCTCAGTTTTGGGTGTAGAGGATTGTAATGTACTTTGCTTGGCTGTTGTATGAAATATTATGCCTTATTGGCTCTTTTTGAATCAATTTTTCTAATGGCAAAAATATAGAACTGACCTGTGGTAATTGGTTCCCATATGACTAGTGGGACCTACTTTAAAATGGAAAAGAAACAAAAGGAAACTAACAAATGGGCTAGTAAAAGGTTGAGGCCGAAAAAAGTCTGCTGGGCTGAATTAGCGAGCTGACCAAACTTTAAATAAAAAAACAATAAATGGGCTGAATTAATGGGCTCGGCCCATATGGACACCTAATCGGACCGAGCTGAATCTTATCAACGACCTTTTGAATTGGTCACAATTTTGCCCATGTCAGATTGCTACGTCGGATTTGACGTGGCCTGGCAGATAGCTAGTGGATAAAAGAGAAGGTCATATAATCAATGAGCTTTTGTTTTGGTCGTTTCCTCCCACGACCTTCTCACAGAGGAGGTCGTTAATTGCAGTTTACGACGGTCATATTTTGACCATCTGTTTTTGGTCACAAAAAGGTCGCAAATGAAAAACAATGACCTTTCAGTGACCAATTGTGATGGTCGTAAGTTGACATATTTCTTGTAGTGATGGTCCTTAAGTTGCACGCATCTAAAAGGGCCAAGATGTTGTACAAGCTTTGCTTAAACATGATGCTCTTCTAGGAAAAAAGTACAACGGCCTGGCTTATGTATGTTAGTTGATATTATTGATCCATATACTCTATAAGTGTTTATATGTCTGTTAGTTTTATACATTATTGGTTGATTGACTCTGTATTTTGAATCTTGACAAATCGCTTGTGTACATATCTAAATGGGAGTACACTATATGTTGGGTGTGTCATACAAGTTACACTTGAGTTGGACACAAAGTGGTTTCAAATATTTGAATTCACCTTAAACTGGTTTCCTTCTTATGAATTCGAGTATCGGCATTTTTAAATCACATTCATATATGATAGTGAAATACATCTTTGTTGTGCTTTTGAAGATATATAAAATACTTAGAATGATTTATAAAGATTCGTATAAGAATACAAAATGGATTCGAATATAGTTGCCAGGGTAAACGTGGATGCTTATTGTCCCAAAATTTGAAAGAAGCGGCAAAATATCCACTCCCACGTCGGCTGCCCGAAGCCAGTGTTTCCGAGATGGAAATTATTTTCTACCCCTTACATGGACAATCCATCAGCCCGATTTCCATTGTTCTCAATAGGGGTAGGTTAGTAACTTCAATTAGACGTGACACGACCGCCTCTGAGCCCATTCAGGCTCGGTGGGTGCCAAACGTGGGAGGCAAAACACATTTAATTCAAGCTCGTCTAAAAGACCTCTATCTCTCCCTCCATTTTCCCATTCATACACGGTGGGCGGCAAAACAAACTCGACTCGGCCGAAATCGATGTATGCAATTTTTTTAATAGGAGCAGGTTTGTAACTTCACTCAGACGTGACGCAACCGCCCTACCTATCAGCCCCGTTCATACACCGTGGGCGCCAACCATGGGCGCCGGAACACCCTCTCCTTGCCCAAAATTGCTCTGGGCGAATATTGGGGAGATGCGAGATTACCGTCCTATACCCAACCGATGAGACGTCCAAATTTTAAACGGGGGCTAAGTTCATAATTTTCCCATATTTCGGACAGGCGCGTCCCAAAAACATGGTTCCCCGTACCTCTCCCTCCATTTTCCCATTCATAAACCATCCGCACTAGAACACCATTTCCACACCAGCCTCCTCCGTCAGCCACCCCATCCATCGCCGTCATCCTCCACCATGCTGGAGCGCCTACCAAGACCGCATCCTCCACTTCTAGAGATGGGTGTTTATCATCCACGGCAACGGACCAGGAGCCTTCCATTGCGTCCTCTCGCATCATTGGCACGGTAGTCCTCCTTGCTGGGGCAGCTCTAATGACCTTCTCGTCCACCGCAATGGGACTTATCCCCCGATGGACCCGTCTACCGTCGCATATCTGCTTCAACGCCACCGACTGATGATGCCATAGACCTAGGGCAGGGTCACAGGCCTGACCTAGGTACCCTACCCAAGGTCACTGCCCTGGGATCAAAGACGTTCCAAGGATGATAAAAGATACCGACTGAAATGACCAAGGAGAACAATCCAGGCAACCATGTACCTCACTTGGGTATCCCAATTCCATTCGACAGAATGAAGTCACTCGACCGTGCAAGAAACCACTCGATGCACAGAAGATCTAAGGTCACACAAGGCTAGCAACAGTCAGGCATTCACTCAGTAGTCTTAATGGCCTTTACTGCTTTTTATTACAGGCGTTATCAGTAACGTCATGTTTTTATGTACATTGAACCCTCTGTAACGTGGGGCGGCTGGGGTCCTGGTGCACTCTATATAAGCCACCCCATCCTCCAGTACAAGGTTTCACATCCCTGTAACGCACACACCTATATTCCAGTCGACAGCCTCCGGGCACCAAGACGTAGGGTTGTTACCTCCCCCGAGAGGGTCCTGAACTCGTAAAACTCGTGTGTACAACCTTTTCGTAGCTAGGACCTTGCCTCCTCCTATGTACCCCTACTCTCACTGTCAGGCCTAGTACCACGATAGTTGGCGCCCACCGTGGGGCAGGTGTCTTAGCGACTTCCGGTGAGGTTGCAAGTTTTTCTCCGATCTTCATCAGCATGGTTTCCGGCGGTGGTCTGGCGTTGGACCGCGAGATCCGACTCGGCGCGCTCGTTTTCATCGCCGACAACTCTGCCTGGCTCCAAGAGGACCTCTCGACGTCGAGGCACTTCTCGTCCGCGGGGCAGCGCACTTCCGCGTGAGTGCTTGTGGCGTCCTTCTCCGGCAGCCGTCGACCCACTATCGGTCGACTCCCTCATTGTCTGCTCTCCCCACTGCACGCCGTTGCAAGCAATACGGTCAGTCGCGACTCCAGTTGTGGGTCAAGCACGCGGTGGCTCGCCAGTCGGCCACCCCCAAGTCGCGGTCATCGAGCCCGACGAGTACCTCTATGGGTCGGTCGACTGGCTCCATAGATACGCTTTCCGAGTGTGACAGCAACGACCCCACGACGGAGGTCCTCATGGTCGGCTCTCGGCTCTATCTGCCTAGGTACCCTCGCGGTGATGACGGCGGCAGCAATGATGGTCAGTCGTACGATCACTATGGGTATGTACCTGAACCCCTCACTGCAAAGCAAAGAGAAGAGATGTGTCGCCGTAACAAAGAAGCATTATATATCCCTATCTTGGGAGAAACTCCTGAGGCTCAGGCCTTGGAAGCCACGCGCCTGGCCACCGTGGCCGAGTGTGCACGTCTGGAGAGCCTTGAACGGTCACTCGATGATGGAGCCCACCGACTGATTCCCGAATCCAGTTGACGGCCGCGGCAGTTGTTTCCCCCCGAGCCACAGGTATTCCGCACTCCGGTTTAGAACCTGCAGCTGCGGCCCGTATTGAAGAGCCGATCCAGCCATCCCAATCGAAAGCTGGAAGAGGTCTACAACAGATTCGGGTGCTACTCCGAATAGCCGGTGAGCAGAATGCGGCCGTTTCCCAGTCGCACAACATAATTCACAGCAGGTCCGTGGCAGCGGACATAGTGTGGTCGGCCCACAGCCCAAGATCGCCCCCATGGCACGATGGTCATGGTCCCCACCAAGAGCAGCATCTGGGTCGGAATTATGATCAGTATGACCATCGACTCGGTCACAATGACTGCCGTCGAGTGCTTACTCCACCTCTGAGGAGGAGATCGTACTCACCCCGGCGATATGATGGCAGGCGTCCGCATGGTGATGAGCGAAGGATCCCGGTGGATCCCCGAAGGCCTGGCTTTGATGCGAGATCGATTCTTGTACAAGGTCTGGTCGACAGGAACCAGGCGCACAAAGAAGGGCAAGACAGAGACCGCCTGGGTGGCAGCAGAGCGTACGTCTCCGAGCCCGAGTGTTTCAGCAATGCCATCAGAGCCGCGGAGATTCCCCCCAACTTCAGGTTAGCAGTGGGGGTGAGCATGTTCACTTGTGAGTTGAAGCTAGATACTTGGCTGGAGGATTACCAAGTGGCTGTGCATATTGGTGGCGGCAACAATGATGTGGCCATGAAGCACCTCCGCCTGATGTTGGGAGGCTCGGCCAGATCTTGGCTATCAGTTGGCTCCTGGCAGCATATACAACTAGGAAGAGTTGGCCCGAGTGTTTGCCAGGACCTTTGAGGGCACCTGCTAACTTCCTGCCGGGCCGGCTGAACTGCAACACTGAGTCCAGAAACCAAATGAAACTTTGAGAGATTACATCCAGAGGTGGACCACTTTGCATCATACAATGGAGAATATGTCGGAGGATCAGGCAGTCTACACCTTTAAAGAGGGCGTACGGTACAGGGAGCTGAACCTGAAATTCGGTCAGACAGGAGATATGTCCTTGACTCGGACGATGGAGATAGCCAGTCGGTATGCTAACGGAGAAGAGGCGGATCGACTCCATAGTGGTAAGAAACCAGTCGCCTAAGATGATGGAAATTCCAATCAAAAACTGAAGCGCAAGGCAGAGTCCGCAACTCCAGGAGAGGCTACGTTGTGAACCAAGGGAAAAACAAAGGGAAACCTAAAGGCCCCTGGGTCCCCAAGAAAGTGAAGGATCAAGCAGGGAACAATGTGCTTGATTTGTACACACCAAGAAGGATGAAGAGGGGAATTTCATTTACCCCAAACATACCACTCAAAGTGTCGACTCCTGATTCGGCATTTCCAGAAGGATCAACCCAATGAGAAGGAGAAGGAATCTGAGGAGAACGAGGACAAAGAAGAAGAAGATGGAGGTTACCCCCGTATGAACTCCACCTTGGTGATTTTTGCTGACATCGAGAGCAAGAGTTGACTGAAAGTTATCAACAGAGAAGTTAACATGTTTGCACCGGCAACGACAACATATCTGAAGTCATCAAAGACTCCCATCACATTCGACCAGTCCGACCATCCGGCGCACATTGCTACCCCCGAGCAACAAGATTTGGTTGTTGACCCAGTTGTTGACGGCACACGTTTGACCAAGGTTCTGATGGATGGCGGCAGTGGTCTGAATATCTTGTATGCTGAAACCCTCCGTGGGATGGGAATTCCGATGTCCAAGCTGAGTGAGAGAAACATGAGGTTCCACGAAGTCATCCCCGGGAAGAAAGCCGACTCACTCGGCCAGATCACTCTTGACTTGGTTTTCGGTGATTCGACCAATTACCGCAATGAGAAGTTGACCTTTGAAGTGGTGGATTTCCACAGTTCTTACCACGCTATCCTGGGCAGACCTGCATATGCCCGTTTCATGGCTCGACCGTGCTATGTGTATCTCAAACTGAAGATGCCAAGACCCAACGGTGTGATCACGATCACTCGGGACCGGCGGAAAGCAAAACAGTGCTTCCAGAAGGGCTAAAAAATTGATGATGAGCAGATGGCGGCAGTGGAAACAGAAGAGTACCAGAAGAATGCAGATCCGAGTGATTTGTTGCGAGCCAAGAAACCTGCTTCCGAGTCAGCATTTCAGTCGGTCGGAGAAACGAAGCCTATGCACATTCATCCGACTGACCCCAATGCTGCTCCGACTAACATCTCTACAATGCTTGACAGCAAATAGGAAGAAGCGCTCATCCAGTTCCTCCGTGAGAACTAGGACATCTTTGCATGGAAACCATCTCACATGTTGGGTGTACCCAGGGGACTGCGTGAGCACCGTTTGCAGGTCGACCCTAAAGCAAAACCTGTCAAAGAGCACCTTCATCGGTCCGCCACGGAGAAGATAAAAGCAATCGGTGAAGAGGTGTTTCGGCTTCTGGCAACTGAGTTCATCCGCGAGATATACCACTGCGAGTGGCTCGCCAATGTTGTCATGGTCCCCGAGAAGGACAAGTCACTCCGCATGTGCATCGATTTCAAACATATCAATCGGGCCTGCCCAAAAGATCGCTTCCCACTCCCCGCATCGATCAAATTGTCAACTCGACTGCGGGGTGTGAGCGCATGTCCTTTCTGGACGCAGATTCTGGGTACCATCAGATCCGACTGTTTGGACCTGACGAAATAAAAACATGCTTCATTACCCCATTCGGGTGTTTTTGTTACGTTACCATGCCTTTTGGTCTCAAGAGTGCTGGCGCAACGTTTATGCGCTTGATTCAGAAGTGTCTGCTGAAGCAAATCAGTCAGAATGTGGAAGCATGCATGGATGACATCGTGGTCAAGTCACTCAAAGGTTCCGACCTACTGACTGGCGTCGCCGGAACATTTGCAAACTTAAGAAGTTATGATATCAAGCTCAACCCGTCAAAGTGCACATTCGGAGTGTCAGGCAGAAAGTTACTCGGTTTTCTCGTTTTCGAACGAGGAATCGACGCAAATCCAGAAAAGGTCAGCGCAATCCTTCGAATGAAACACCATGTGCGTGTCCACGACGTTCAGAAACTTACTGGTTGCTTGACTGCATTGAGTCGATTCATCTCACATATAGGTGAAAAGGCGTTAACTCTTTACCGACTGATGAAGAAATCTGACAAGTTTGAGTGGAATTCTGAAGCTGAAGTAGTGTTTGAGGAACTCAAAGCCCTGCTTTCCACCCAGCCGTTGCGTGCTACCCGAGTCAGCAAAGAGCCTCTATTATTGTATATCGCAGCCACTAGACAAGTTGTCAGCACAGTGCTCACGATCGAGCGAGAAGAAGAAGGCGAGGCCTACAAGGTTCAACGCCCAATTTACTACATTTCTGAAGTCTTGACTCCATCTAAGTAGATATATGCGTATTATCAGAAGCTTGTGTATGGGATCTACTTGACTGCTAAGAAAGTTGCGCATTACTTCTCAGATCATTCAATTTCAGTCGTCAGCGACGCTCCGTTATCTAAATTGTGAACAACCGTGACGCAACCGGTCGAGTGGCTAAATGGGCGATTGAACTTCTTCCGCTAGATATCAAGTTTGAAGCAACGAAAGCAATCAAGTCTCAGGCAATAGCAGATTTCGTTGCCGAGTGGATTGAATAGGAACAACCGACTCAAGTTCAGTCGGATCATTGGACTATGTTTCTTGATGGATCCAAGATGTTGTGTGGATCCGGTGCAGGTGTGGTTTTGGTGTCCCCTAGAGGTGACCTCATTTATGTCCTCCAAATTCACTTTGACTCTTCGAACAATGAAGCTGAATACGAAGCACTTTTGTATGGGTTGCGTATGGCCATCTCACTCGGCGTCCGTCGCCTGATGGTATATGGCGACTCAGCCTTAGTGGTCAATCAAGTGATGAAAGAGTGGGATGTGAGGAGTCCAGCAATGACCGGTTATTTTAACACAGTGAGAAAGTTGGACAAGAAGTTTGAAGGGTTGGAGCTCCACCATGTGCCTAGAATCAAGAACCAGCTTGCTAACGATCTGGCGAAGATAGGTTCCACTCGAAAACCCATCCCCAGGAATGTGTTCTTGGAACATCTCCACACCCCATTAGTCAAGGAAGATCCCTTCACGGAAGAGCCTCCACAACTGATAAGCGCAACCAACCCGACTGAGATTGAAGTCCTGGCTGTGGTCGACCTGATCATGGAGGTTCTAGTGATTACTCCCGACTGGACAGTGCCGTATATAGCGTACTTGCTCAGGCAGGAACTCCCAGAGGATGAGGATGAGGCTCGCCGAATTGTCCGTCGATCCAAATCCTTCACGGTGATACAATGCCAACTTTACAGACAGAGCGTCATGGGAGTCGCCCAGCATTGCATTTCCTCGGAGGAAGGTCAAATGATTTTGAATGAGATCCACTCGGGGACCTGTGGTCATCTTGCGTCCTCTCGGACCATTGTTGCCAAAGCATAGCGAGCCGAATTCTACTGGCCGCGTGCGAATGAGATGAAGAAAGATATAGTCGACAAATGTGAAGGTTGCCCATTCTACTCGAACATGTCCCACAAGCCTACGTCTACCTTGAAGACTATCCGGTTGGTATGGTCGATTGCTATTTGGGGATTAGAAATGGTTGGGCCCTTCAAGACTGACATAAGCGGTTTCACTCATTTGCTTGTGGTAGTCGACAAGTTTACCAAATGGATTGAAGCCAATCCTATCAAGAACCTCGGTGCGAGCAACGCCGTTAGTTTCATCAAAGAATTGGTATTCAGATATGGAGTCCCTCACAACATCATCACAGATAACGGCTCCAATTTTGACTCAGATGAATTCAGAGCATACTACACTTCCCAGGGCACTCGAGTCGACTATGCATCCGTTGCGCATCCGCAATCGAATGGGTAGGCAGAAAGGGCAAATGGCTTGATCCTTCAAGGACTGAAACCACGACTGATGCGTGATCTCAAGCATGCTGCTGGAGCATGGGTGACCGAGTTACCGTCTGTTTTATGTGGACTGAGAACAACTCCAAACCGGTCGACTGATTGGACCCCCTTCTTCATGGTATATGGTGCTGAGGTTGTACTTCCGAGTGACTTGCTTCACAATGCCCCCGAGTGGAACTCTTCTCAGAAGCTGAAGAAGAGCAAGCACGCCAAGATGCAGTCGACCTCCTAGAGGAAGAGCGTGAGATGGCTCTAATCTGATCGACCATATATCAACAAGACCTGCGTCAATTCCACGCCCGCAATGTCCAAGGCCGAGCATTCGAGGAAGGAGATCTTGTGCTCCGAGTACGATAGAAAATACCTCACAAGCTTGCTCCGGCCTAGGAGGGCCCCTTCATCATCACCAAAGTACTCCACAACGGGGCGTATCACCTCTACAACGTGGCCAAGAAAGTAGACGAGCCACACTCATGGAATGCGGATCTGCTCCATCGCTTTTACACTTAAACACTCAAACATACGAGTTGTAATAAGAATCCTGCAGTTTGCTTTTCAAAGACAAGTTTGCGGCAGTATCATAATGATTGTTGTTCCAAAGACATGTGCGTTCAAATCGCCTAGTGGGTGGCTTAGCCGCGAATCCGATTTGCCTAATTTTCAATAATACTACGAGTGAAGAGCAACCCTCTCACTCAGGGGCTTAGCTGCGACCCCGTACTCACCTGAGTTTTACAAAACACTCCGAGTGAAGAACAACCCGCTCACTCAGGGACTTAGCTGCGACCCCGTAATCGCCTAAGTTTCAAAAACACTCCGAGTGAAGAGAAACCCTCTCGCTTAGGGGCATAGCTGCGACCCTGTAATCGCCTAAGTTTCAAAAACACTTCCGGGTGAAGAGCAACCCTCTCAGTCGCGGGCTTCGCTACGACGTCGTAATCGCCTAAGTCTCAAAAACACTCCGAGTGAAGAGCAATCCTCTCACTCGGGGGCTTAGCTGCTGTCGGATTCAGGGCTTCGCAAAACCCGTTAAGTTCGAACACAGGGGCGTGAACGAAGATCTCTCCCACTCTCGTCTACCTAGCGCCTCACTCTCATCGTGGTGGGAGGATTCAAACAAACAACGAACAAAGCACACAAGAGTTTATCCAGGTTCGGGCCACCACGTGTAAGACCCTACTTCCTGCTTTGGTGGATTAGCCTTGGACGAGCTGCGATACAAGCTAGTACAGTGGTTCCTGGGCTCAGGAGGTGAGCTTAGGAGGGTCAGGAGGCTAGTGTTCTTTCTCCTTGTCTAGTGGCAAAGTATGTCCCCCCTTCCATAGTGGGAGTTCTAACTACTTATATAGGCGGCCATGGTCCTCTTCCCCCGAAATGTTTAGGCGGGAAGGGATCCCACAATGGCCATTTTTGAGCGGGAACACTAGGACGTTCCTACCCTGACAAAAGCAGTCTTCGCCTGCAAAAGGATCCAGCGATGACGAGGTGGTGGGCTCGACGATGGCATCCTCCTTGCGGTCTTTGGTCTCGTTGCACCAATGAGGAAACCATTGCCCCGCTCCTCGGGAATCGCGGCTGCGCTATCCCCTTTGCACCGAAATGGCAACTTTGCCACTGGCGGACGCTGGCGCCCGCTGGCGCGGTGCGTCACTGCTAACATCACTGCTTCCTCCTGAGGCGGGCTCAGCCTTGGATTTTCCGCCCCTCCGGAGTGCCTGGCTGAGGCCGCTCTTCACGGAGTCTTGGCATCGTTCTCATCGCGATGCTTAATCCCCTCGCGAGGGTCTTGGGCAGCTGGTCGATCAGCTGGGCCGTACCAGGCCGTAGTAGGAGCTCGTCGCGGCCCGCAGACAGGCAAGTCTGGGTACCCTGGTTCCCAGTACGCTGACAGTAGCTCCCGGGCCCAAGGCGCGCACGGAGTTGGCTTCGGGGTGAAGCCTTAGTCGAGAACGAAGCGCCGCGGGCCCCAAAGGCTGCGGGCCAGGCTGGTGTGCGACGGTTGGATGGGACGTGGGCGGCCCCGCCTCCCACATAGTCTTGGTACTCATGCGCCTTGCCGACCGCACAACCTATAGGGCTTCTTGCTGCCGCTTCTGCTTTCTGCCTCCCAATCGCTCCCTTTCTTCGCTTGCCTTCTCTGCCCCCTCCCTCTTGCCGTCATGCTGTGTAGGGCGAAGAAGAGGGGGGACGACGAGCCTGCCACGCCGCCGCCGGTGCCCGAGCCGGCGCTGGAGCACTCCGCCATAGTGAACCAGGAAGGTCTGGACAAGGTGCGTCGCGCCTTGGCCGATGCATTTAACGAATGGGGACCGACCCGGGTGTGGCTTGCTTTCCGGCCGGTGGCGGAGCTTGGTACTAACGACATCCAGCTTCATCTCCATGCTATCTTCGGGGGTCTTCTTCCCCTTTCTCCGCCTTCTTCTACGCAGTGCTCACGCATTACCAGATTCGGGCGTTACACCTGGACCCTGGGTCCATCGTCCGTCTTTCCGGATTCGCGTTCCTGTGTGAGGCTTTCGTTGGTGTATCCCCTTCCGTGGCCTTGATTCGCCACTTCTTTGCTCTCTCCTTGGTTGACAGGGGGCAGCACTCGAGGTGCGTGCCGTTGCGCGTAGTGGAAACGACTGCTGCCTTCGGAATTGACTTCTCGCTTCACCCGACCACAGAAGGGTTTCGCTGTCAATGGGTGTTTGTTGATGCCGCCGGTACAGCCCCCAATTCCATCTTCCTGATGCACCAGCGGTGCCGAACTCGGGCTGTGGGCATGAGGACCTTTCAGATCCACGGGCGGAGCCAGTGATGCGCCGACTGGCCAACCTGAGGAAAAGCGGATTGACCCTGGCGATGGTGGTGAGAGACTTCCTTGTCCTCCGTGTCGCCCCACTCCAGCGCCATTCCTGCCCAATGTTGGTTCTTCATGATCGCGCGCATCTTCAGCGGAAGCCGCTCCCTTCTGACACGCTCCAGGGCTGATGCGGCTGCTCGTTGGTGGAGTGCCTGAAGCCATTCCTGGTTCCGTGGTTCCCTTGTACTTGGCTCCCATAGCCGGAAGGGCTCTTGCTGAGAGGATGCCCTGCTTTGATGCATGGGGTCTGATCCCGAGAAGCACTCCCGATCCCCGTGATGATTCCTCAGTGGTATCTGGGCTAGCGAGCCCGTCCTTCTCTTCCGGGGCGGACGCACCCGGGTAGAGCCCCTGGCCTGGGGTCGACTCCGTCCCTAGAGCGAGTGGACGAGGCTCAGGCGCTGGTGTTGGTGCAGATGGCGCAAAGTGCTGAGGCACCGCTTGGCTCCTGGAGCAGCCGAGGGGGAGGCGCAGCGGCCTCCGGTCGATGCGAGTCCGGGAAGCGCCACCTCAGGGAGCGAGGCGCCGGCAGCGGGTGCCTGCTGAGACCTTGCTCCGGGACTAGGCATATCTGCCTCAAGCGGCCTCCGGTCGTCCTTCGCTGTAATGCCCAGGATGGGACTATATCTCCTACGTGTCGATGCACGACTTAAAGATATAAGCCCATTCTGGAATGATCGCAAGTTTGGTACCTTTGCACATCTCATGTAAAAATAGGGATGAAAGCGGAAAAGATAGTTGGCTTACACTCGCCACGTCACACAATTCATTTCATGTCCAAACATCATTCAAATAAACATCACAACCCGTCTACGGGTGAAGATCCAAATGAAAGATACCAAACATAACATTAAACCACAGGTCTGAATCGCCCCTAGTAGAAACCTCTACTGATCAACAGGATAGTGCACATAGTAACGGCTACGCTCCTCGTCGTACTCCCAGTCTAGCTCGGTGCCATCGCCTGTGTAGCTCACCATAGTAGCTGCATCTGGTGTGGTGTAGAGTCTGTGAGCCACAGAGGACTCAGCCATCCCGTTCCCGGGTAACACAACTATCCAAGCCTTGGGTGTGGAACAAGGCTGAAGAAAGAACAAGAGGTTGCAGCAGCACTAGCACTAACTTACGTAAAAGAGAGCGAGAAGAGAAGTGCCTCGGACGAAAGATGATCACGAATTGATCCTAACTAATCAAGTCAACCATAACCCCACCGTGTTCACTTCTCGAACCCCTTTCGGAAAATGACCTTCACGGTACTCACGCTGGTAGTGTATTCTAAACATGGTGTCAAGTTTTCTACAACCGGATATTAACAAATTCCCATCTGCCACATAACCGCGTGCACGGCTTTCGAAAGTTCATAACCCTGCAGGGGTGTTCCAACTTGGCCCATGACAAGCCCACGATCCGCGTAGTCGCAACTCCAAGGTGGGAAGGCCCGAGTATCCTCGGAATCCCGTGCTCAAGATACTCTGACTAAGGTAAGACTAATCCAGCAAATCCTCCCGACGTGCCGACACCCTGACAATAGCCGCGCGTATCTAGTCTCAGGCCACGACCGGATAGGTCAGCCTACAGGTATATACCAATCCTCGAGTTTCCTCGTGGTGGCCCCGCAGTCTGCCCAGTTTGGACCAACACTCATGTGGAGCACTGGCTCGGGGGTTGTTAATTAAGAACTCGGGTTTGCAAAGCCCTATGCAAGTTTTAGTTATTAGGCAAATAGTACCAATGTTGGGACTTGCTGGAAAAGACTTAGCACTTAGCGGTTTATCGAGGGGGTCCCATAACCCCAACTGTGTGAGGAACGCATAATCAAGGAACATAACACCGGTTAATACGGTTCCTAGGGCGGCATGAGTGGAACAAATCACCAAGCAAAAGGCTTAGCCTTCCACCCATTACCAATATATAGATGATTTCAATTAAGAATTAATATAGTGTGATATCCCAACAAGCTTCAACATGAAGCAAGAATCTTCAATCTTCTCCTGCAACTAGCAATGCTATAAGAGGGGCTGAGCGAAGCTTACTTAGCCAATCAAGGGTTTGCATAGGTAGGGTGGTTAGACAGATTCATGGTTACAATAGGAGGCTGACAGGAAAAACATGGGCATCGAGGCAAAAGCTATAGAGCGAGACTTCTAGCAATAGGCAAAGATAGTAATGTTATCGGGGTCAGGTCATCTTGCCTGTTGGGTCATCGATGGGATCGTAAGCGGCCTCCTCGTTCTCACCCTCGGTAGTAACCTCGTTCTCGTACTCGTACTCGGCTTCAGGCTCTACTCAACACAAAACACACAAGGCACGAAATCAACAAGATGCAATGCACAAACCACAGGATGCATGACTGATGCACTAAGGAAGCACTACAGATGCACTTAGGAAGCACAGAAAGTCAACATAGGAAACACAGAGATACAGCACAAGGAACTTGACAATGTGCAACAAGCAAAATACTTCAAAACATGACAACAAGAGGATATTATGAATCTACATGCAAAAACACACAAGTTTCATATAGGACTTGCCCAAAACGGAGCAACGGGCTAAAAGATACACCCGAAACAATAACCATGGCAAAGCTGAAATTAACAGCCACATAGCAACTTCGGAGCAAGAAATATATAGTCTACAACACTCAAACATCATGACAAGAAGCATGGACATAAAGTAGACATATCCTACAGCAAACAATTCCATTGGGGCATCCCCAAAGGAGGCATGGATCAATAGCTACAAGCTATGACATTTTGAACAAGATAACAAAATCTGACAACAGTAATTTTATAGGAACTTGGGAGCAAGAGTTAAACATGCTACAGCCACCCAAATAAGCATGTGAGAGCATGAATGGATAGCCAACAATATATACAACAAGGAATCATCAAGAGTCACCCCAAAACTAGCATGGATTTGCCTAGAACAACAAGCAAACATGGCATCCGGAAATTACAGATTCCAGACTTAGTGAAATTTCACTAAGTGTTAAAACAGCAGTAACATCATGGAATGTTTGTGAGCAAGTTTAAGTCACCTCAATGCATAACATGGCAAGTGGTAAGCGCCACAGCAAAGTACACATGATGGGGAGTCCAAAACATCTAAGCATGCAACAAGGGGACAACCACATCAATAGCAACGAGCTCCTCAACTAGGCATCTCGTAACAAGTTTAACAACATAACAGCCACTAGCACTTCTGCAAAGGAGATAAACATGGCAAGATGAATTCTATCATGCAAGCTAAAGCAACCCACATGTAGAGCATCTCAAGATGAACATGTGGACATATCATTTGCTTCATTTGGATAAACATGCACCAAGATATCACATTGCAAACATGGCATGAAAACAACTAATAGCAGCAGTTTATAACAAGTAGCACTATTGCAACAGATAATTAAGCATCTAGATGAAGTCAAACAAGCATGTCACAATGGAACAAAGCGTAGAGCATATCACCACGATCATTTTGACATATCATATGCTAAAATCGGACATGCACAGCAAAAGTTACCATCAATACAAAACTGCATCAGACAATAGAAAAACCACTAGGGACTTGGGGAAAATGAAGCAACCTCAGCAGTCAAACGGGTCAACGGGCCGGGCCGATCTGGCGGATCAGGCCGAAGTCAATGGAGGCGAAGCGGGCTACCGGGTCCGCGGCTCTGCGGGCCGATCAACGGGGCGCCGGATCTTGCGGATCGCGGCCCACCGGGCCCGTTAGGGTTCCTGCGGGAGGATCCCGATCGGGCGAGGCTCGGGGCTCGATCCCCAAGCGAGGCCGGCGTTGGGCGGCTGCCTCCCGTCTGGGTCGGCGGCGGGACGAAGTGGCGGGGCGGCGGCCTGGGGGTCCCGGCCCGGCGAGGTGAAGGGCGGCCGGAGCGGGGGCCTGGGCCGAGGCGGCGGATCCCGCGGCCTGGCGGCGAGGGGAGGCCGGTGGGAGGCTGGCCGGAGGGGGCTCCGGCGGCGCGGCCTCGCCGGAGGCGGGGAAAACGAAGGCTCGGGCGCGGGAGGTTGAAGACGACTCGGGCGCGGGCCCTCACGTCGGATGGAAGCACGGACGGCGGGTCGGAAGCGCGGGCACGGTGAGGTGGAAGCACGCGCAGCGAGGTCGGAAGCACGTCGTGTCAACGGTGGAAGCACCGCGCGTCAACGGTGGAAGCACCGCGCGGCAGAGGTGGAAACATTACGGTTTTTGGACGCAAAATTGGAGGAGGGTGGACGTTTATATATGCACAAGGAGCTAGGGTTGTCCAAATGAGGAGAGGTTTTCGGCCACGAGATTACAATTGGATGGCCTAGATGAAGGGAAGGGTTTGAGTTGGGTTGGTGGGCTGTTAGAGGGGTTTCTTGGGCCTCAAAGAAGAGGTACTTTCAGCCCACGAGAATAACTGTTGGAGTATCAAACGAACTCCAAACGCGACGAGATTTGACAGGCGGGTTACACATAACAAAACAACATCGCACGACAAGTCTCACGCCAAACCGGAAACGTTACATGGCCAAACACAAAAGAAGGCCTCGGGGATGCCACATACACGTGTGAGAGCGCCGGAACTCAAAACGGACAACGGGAAGGAACGAGTGGGACCGGATGCAAACGACAACACAAATGCAATGCAATGCACATGACAACATGACATGGATGAATGCACACACGCACGCGACAAAACGACGAAAACCCGAAAAGACGAAGAACCCGGAATGGAACTGATGAAGCCAAAGATATATATTGCCAAAAAGGGAAAGTCTTACATCCGGGGCATTACAAACTCTCCTCTACTACAAAAAGATCTCGTCCCGAGATCTAGGACTGGAAGAAGGAAGGGTACTCGGAACGAAGGTGATCTTCTCGTTCCCACGTAGCTTCTCGGTCGGTATGGTGTGACCAATTGACTTTCAAGAACTTGATTGACTTGTTGCGGGTCTTGCGCTCGGTTTCTTCGAGAATAGCAACTGGGTGCTCTCGATAAGACAAGTCTTGTTGAAGATCAATCTCCTCAAACGGAATGGTGCGTTCAGGTGTCTTGAAGGACTTGCGGAGTTGAGACACATGAAACACATCATGAACATTGGCGAAGTTTGAAGGTAGCTCAAGTTGATAGGCTAGATGGCCTCTTTTGCCAAGGATCTTGAAAGGCCCGACGTATCTGGGAGCAAGCTTTCCTTTGATACCGAATCTTTGGGTGCCTTTCATAGGATAAAAACGGAGATAGACATGATCCCCAATGTTGAAAGCCAAATCACGATGCTTGCCGTCATAGTAGCTCTTCTGACGCGACTGAGGGGCCTTGAGATTCTCACGTATGACTTTGCACATTTCTTCGGCTTCTGAGATCAAGTCAATGCCAAGAAGTTGACGTTCACCAGTCTCGGAGCAGTTGAGAGGGGTACGACACTTCTGCCATAGAGGATTTCAAACGGAGCTTTGCCGGCACTTTCTTGGAAGCTGTTGTTGTAAGAGAACTCGGCAAACGGAAGGCAATCTTCCCACTTCATGCCAAAAGATATGGCACACGCTCTGAGCATGTCTTCTAGAATCTGATTCACTCTCTCGACTTGACCACTAGTCTGAGGGTGAAATGCAGTGCTGAAACGGATCTTAGTGCCCATGGCAGACCGAAAGGAGTCCCAGAACTTGGATGTGAACAAACTTCCACGGTCTGAGGAGATAACTTGAGGAATGCCATGCAAGGACACAATTCTGGAAGTGTACAATTCTGCAAGTTGAGCTGCATTGATGGATTCTTTGAATGGAAGGAAGTGAGCGACTTTGGTAAGCTTGTCAATCACCACAAAGATAGAATCATTCCCTTTCTTTGACTTAGGAAAGCCAGTGATGAAATCCATTTCAATGTGGTCGAATTTCCACTCGGGAATAGGAAGAGGTTGGAGAAGGCCGGCTGGATGTTGATGCTCTGCCTTCACTCTTCTGCAGACATCACATTCATTCACGAATTGGGCAATCTCCCTTTTCATGTGTGTCCACCAGTAAGATTGCTTGAGGTCTTGGTACATCTTGGAACTACCAGGATGAACGGAAAGGAGGGAATCATGTGCTTCGTCCATTATGAGCTTCCTGAGATCACCTTTGGGAACCACAAGTCTGTCCTCAAAGAACAAGGTATCTCTCTCATCAACGCGATAGCACTTGTATTTGGGAGTACCCTTTGCAATACCATGTTTCACTTTCTGCACCATAGCATCACTGAGTTGGGCCTCACGGATCTGATCTTCCAAGGTAGGTGCAACTTGAAGATTTGCAAGAAAGCCTTGCGGAACAACTTGGAGGTTGAGCTTCCTGAAAGCTTCACAAAGCTCAGGCTGGAACGGCTTGATAAGGAGACTGTTGCAATATGCCTTTCTGCTCAAAGCATCTGCAATGACATTTGCCTTGCCAGGTGTGTATTCGATGCTTGGATCATACTCTTGGATCATTTCGACCTAACGAGTCTGGCAGAGGTTCAGGTTCGGCTGTGTTAAGATGTACTTCAAGCTCTTGTGATCGGTGAAGACGTCGACTTTTCTGCCCAACAGAAGGTGTCTCCACGTAATCAAAGCATGTACGACAGCTGCTAGTTCGAGATCATGTGTGGGGTAGTTCTTCTCACTTGGCTTCAGTTGACGAGAAGTGTATGCCACAATCTTCTTGTCATGCATAAGCACACCGCCAAGTCCTTGAAGAGAAGCATCACAGAATACTTCGTAGGGCTTGGACTCATCTGGAGGAGTAAGAACTGGAGCAGAGATGAGCTTTTCTTTGAGAGTTTTGAAAGCCACATCACAATCTGGAGACCAGTTGTACTTGACATTCTTCTACAGCAAGTTGGAGAGAGGCTTGGCAATCTTGGAGAAGTTCTCAACGAATCTTCTGCAATAGCTAGCAAGACCAAGGAAGCTTCGGAGTTGCTTGACGTTCTGAGGAGGTTCCCAGTTGACAATTGCTTCAACTTTCTCGGGGTTCACAGCAATACCGTCAGCGGAGATGATATGGCCCAGATATAAGACCTTATCGAGCCAAAATTCGCACTTGGAGAACTTGGCATAGAACTTATGTTCACGGAGTCTGTCGAGAACCAAACGGAGGTGATTTTCGTGATCTTCTTCATTCTTGGAGAATACCAAAATGTCATCCAGATACACAAGCACAAACTCGTTGGTGTAGGGGTTGAAAATGTAGTGCATCATTCTCGAGAAGGTAGGTGGAGCATTAGCGAGGCCAAAGGACATGACTGTATACTCATAGGAGCTGTAGCTCGTTCTGAAGGCAGTCTTGTGGATATCTTCTTCATGAATGCGAATTTGGTGATAGCCCATTCTGAGATCGAGCTTTGAGAACACTTTAGCTCCTTTGAGCTGCTCGAACAGTTCATTGATGTTGGGGAGCGGATACTTGTTCTTTATTGTCTTCTTGTTCAATGGCCGGTAATCAACGCAGAGGCGCTCCGTGCCATCCTTCTTCTTGACAAATAAGACACCACAGCCCCAAGGAGACGTACTAGGCCTGATCAGACCCATACGCTCCTGTTCATCAAGCTATTTCTTCAACTCCTTCAACTCTTCAGGAGAGAGCTTGTACGGACGCCGGCATGCTGGCTTAGTACCAGGCTCGAGTTCAACGACGAATTCCACTTGACTGTGTGGAAGCATGCCTGGAAGTTCTTCAGGAAAAACGTCTTCGTATTCGTTAACCACCGGAATTTGAGAGATGGCATTAATCTCGCCCTTGTCATTGAGAGAGAAAAGCCTGATTGTGTTACCCCGTGAGGCGAAGATAATCACATCTTCATTAGGATGAGTAATCTTGACCTCCTTATTTGCACAATCAATGTGAGCATCATGCTGAGAAAGCCAATCCATCCCGAGGATGAGGTCAATGTCGGAGTTGCCGAGAACAACCGGATTGGCCAGAAAGCGGTAATCACCCATGCGAATAGATACATTCGGAGCCCTCAAATTGGAAGTCATGTGCTTGCCCGGAGAGATAATTGACAACTTCTTATCCAGAAATACCGAAGTGAAATTATGCTTGGTGAAGAATTGTCTTGAAATGAAACTGAGAGACGCACTAGAATCAAATAATACTTTTGCAGGAAAAGAGTTCACTGAAAAGGTTACCAATTATCACATCCGAAGAATTTTCCACTTTTGCTGCATTCATCAGATTCACCCTTGCATGCTTCGGATTATGCTTGACAATAGCTGTGCTGACAGGTGGAGGAGGCGGAAGGCGCCTTGGGTTGGTGCACTTGTTGGAATAATGACCCTTCTGGCCACACTTGTAGCAAGTGACCTCAGAAAGCGGACGAGCAGAAGGAACACTTGACTTGGAAGCTTGGAACTGTGACTTGGACTGATGGCCTTGGTTGTGTGGGTGGGAGAAACCACGGCCACCAGAGTTCTTGTTGTTGTTGTTGTAGGGAGCTCGGATCACTGGAGGAGGTGGAAGCCAAAACTTCTGTTGCTTCGCGACCACTTGAAAAGATGAGGAGGAGTGAACAGCGTCTCTGATCCTCTTTTTGGAAGCTTCAATCTTGAGCTGGGCTGCCTCTTGCTTAAACTCATCAGGCTCGAACAAGGTGAGAGCAAGTTGAAGTTCATCCTTCAGACCACCACGAAACTGATAGATCTTGTTCCTGGCATCTGGAATGTCTTGCTTAGCATAGCGGGCAAGGTTTTGGAACTTGACATTATACTGGTAGACAGTCATTGAGCCTTGCTCCAGGTTGCGGAATTGCTCACGCATACCCTCGATGACATTTGTTGGAATGTGGTGAGAGCGAAAGTCCTTGCAAAAGTCATCCCAAGAGATCACACGCCCTTCTCTGGAGTCTTTGTACTGCTGCCACCAGTCAGCTGCTTGGTCCTTGAGTTGGAAGGCTGCAAACTTCACATAGTTCTCGGGCCTTACGTTGCTGCACTCAAAATGCTTCTTGATATCAGTAATCCAATCTTCAGCATCGAGAGGGTCGACACAGTAACTGAAAGCCTTTGGTTGATTGGCCAAGAACTGGCTGAGCGTAGCATGGTGCTGTTGGTTGAAGAAATTGCCTTGGTTCCCTGGAGCACCCTGATTTGCTTGATTTGCTTGCATCTGCCGCATCATCTGCATAAGCATCTGGGTGTTCTGGTTCGTAGTTTGCATAATTGCTCTCCAGGCCTCAGACAGAGGAGGAGGGGAAGGAGGATGATCAGGAACCTCTTCACCCTCTAGGTTAGCGTTGGGAACCCTTTTAGGAGCCATCCTGAAAGAGATGACCACCAATCAGCCATTTGATTGAAAGAAGATATAAGCTGAAACAACGGCTAGAAATGCAACATAGTCTTCACAAGAATCATTCGAACAAGAGGAACGAATGAAATTCTTAGTTAAATGATAACAACAATCTTCACGAGAAGCCACTTGGGAGATAAAAGGTAAATAAGAAAAAAACAACAAGGTGCAGATAGAACAAACACAAGATAGGAGCTTCGTTCGACATCTTTGTGCTGAAAGCTTATGGAACATGTTACGAAAGGGTTTTGCAATCCCCGGATCAGCATAGCCAAGGACCCTTTAAGATGCAACTCCCGATCGGAACATCGGCCATAAACCACTTCACTCAATGTAGAACCCCGAACTCCGTAACCTGCATTCGTTGGAAGAATGCCTACGAGCTACTGGATGAACCCACCTATTAATTTCCGAAAGTTTCCAGTTATGCAATCAGGTGTTGGGGATACAGGGGAAGCATCGCGCACTCAACTCTAATCCTACATCCAGCTGTATCCATCCTTCAACACATAACCAGTCTTTCTCGGAAACCGTCTACCTCGGACCTTCGAAACACATCTACTATACAAGCTATGGCAATACTCCCGAACTACCTCCCCAGTACTGGGTGATGTCGGGGTTATCTTGCCACTAACAGCATAGGAGAGTTTTCGATGTCGGCCGTCTTAAGTATTCTAGAACTGCCGCGATATGTTTGTGACGACAATACCCCGAAGCTCAACTCCCCGGGACAGTGCCAAAACCCCTAATATCAGGAGGCATCGAGAACAATATTCTCGTCACAAAGACATCGAAACAATCCAAACAATACTCGCGAGATTCCTAAAAAAAATTTGGTGCAATTTTTGAGAGTAGAAGAGGCAAGAGTAATTGTCAGGAGTCCTCACCAGAGTGAAAAGAGATGAGGAGCAAAAGAAATCCTACTCTCCGATATAAATATAGGACTCAAAACATTTTCAGTGTGTGCCTAGACTCAACCGTCAACGATTCGATCAATCAGTGGGGGCTTCTAGGTCGGAGAAGGCTCTGAATACCAACTTGTAATGCCCAGGATGGGACTATATCTCCTACGTGTCGATGCACGACTTAAAGATATAAGCCCATTCTGGAATGATCGCAAGTTTGGTACCTTTGCACATCTCATGTAAAAATAGGTATGAAAGCGGAAAAGATAGTTAGCTTACACTCGCCACGTCACACAATTCATTACATGTCCAAACATCATTCAAATAAACATCACAACCCGTCTATGGGTGAAGATCCAAATGAAAGATACCAAACATAACGTTAAACCACAGGTTTGAATCGCCCCTAGTAGAAACCTCTACTGATCAACAGGATAGTGCACATAGTAACGGCTACGCTCCTCGTCGTACTCCCAGTCTAGCTCGGTGCCATCGCCTGTGTAGCTCACCATAGTACCTGCATCTGGTGTGGTGTAGAGTCTGTGAGCCACAGAGGACTCAGCAATCCCGTTCCCGAGTAACACAACTATCCAAGCCTTGGGTGTGGAACAAGGCTGAAGAAAGAACAAGAGGTTGCAGCAGCACTAGCACTAACTTACGTAAAAGAGAGCGAGAAGAGAAGTGCCTCGGACGAAAGATGATCACGAATTGATCCTAACTAATCAAGTCAAACATAACCCCACCGTGTTCACTTCCCGAACCCCTTTCGGAAAATGACCGTCACGGTACTCACGCTGGTAGTGTATTCTGAACATGGTGTCAAGTTTTCTACAACCGGATATTAACAAATTCCCATCTGCCACATAACCGCGAGCACGACTTTCGAAAGTTCGTAACCCTGCAGGGGTGTTCCAACTTGGCCCAGGACAAGCCCACGATCCGCGGAGTCGCAACTCCAAGGTGGGAAGGCCCGAGTATCCTCGGAATCCCGTGCTCAAGATACTCCGACTAAGGTAAGACTAATCCAGCAAATCCTCCCGATGTGCCGACACCCTGACAATAGCCGCGCGTATCTAGTCTCAGGCCACGACCGGATAGGTCAGCCTACAGGTATATACCAATCCTCGAGTATCCTCGTGGTGGCCCCGCAGTCTGCTGATACGTCCAAAACGTATCTATAATTTCTGCTTGCTCCATGCCTCTTTTGTGTGATATTGCTATGATATTTATGCACTTCCATACACTTTTGACCATATTTTGACTAACCTATTAACTCAGTGCACCACAGTGCCAGTTCCTGTTTTCTGCTGTTTTTCTATTTCAGGTTTCCCCCATATTAAAAGTGCTCTAAAAATTCCGGGAAAAATACAGGAAAAATCAGCGTATTGGGAGCTTCGAGAAAAACCAAAGCAGGGCCAGAGGGGAGCCTGGGGTGGCCCAAGCGGCCACCCGGCGCGGCCCCACCCCTGGCCGTGCCAGGGGGGGCGCCTGGGGCCCCACCTCCGCCTCTGGTGACCCCCCTTTGCATATATATTCCTCGCGTCCCGAAACCCTCGAGGACGGAACCCTTTTTTACGATCTCGCCGCTGTTCCGCCGCCGCCGCGCTTCTAAGATCGGGAGCACCAGGAGAACTTTTCCCGGGACCCTGCCGGAGGGGGGAACCACCACCGGGAGCTTCTCCACCACCATGGACGCTTCCCGGATGAGTCGTGAGTAGTCCACCTTGGACCATGGGTCCATGACCAGTAGCTATGTGATGTTCTCCTCCCCTCTTTGTTCTTCATGGTTTAGACCTCGTGAGCTGCCCTACATGATCGATGCACATATGTAATCTTTATGCTATTGCTCTGCTGAGTTTGCTGGGATCCGATGGATTATGAGATTATGTTCAGATTGTGTGTGAGTAATATATTTGATTCACCTCTTTTATATTTATGTTCTTGAGTAATTCTTGAATGTTCTCCGTTGCTGTTTATTGCTTTGTCCGAGTAGTAGGTAGTAACTCCAAGAGGGAACGTTATGCTTGATTGTGGGTTCATGCCCCTTGATGACTAGTTTGAGTGACAGAAACATGAGTCTAGGGGATGTGCTGTTGCCACAAGAGGGAAAACAATGGTGCTTGTACTTGCGGGTGCAAGGATTGTTTACTTTACACAAAGTTCTTTAAATGCAGTTGTCTGTTGCTTTGAGTTTTCACTTTGGGTGGGATTCGCAACTTAATACCAGCGAGATGTTCTGGATAGATATCTCAAGGTGGATGACTAGTAGTAGATGCAGATGGATTTCGGTCTACTTGCCTTGGCGTACCGCCCATGCTTTTGAGCCTCTACCTTTCTTTACAGCATAGTTAGCATTGGTTTGCGCACATAATCCTGTCAATTGCCCAGCTGTAATTTGTTTACCTCGCTTTGCTGTTTTATCGTCTTTTGGGAGAGAGACATCACTAGTGAACATCATGGGACCCCGGTCCATATTACCATCACTGATCACACCCGCTATTTACTTCCTGTTCTTATTTCCTAGTTGTAGTCATACCTATCATTACTATCTCTTGTGTTTGATCCTTTGTAAACGACAAGGCCGGAGTGATTGACAACCTCTCTGTACTCATTGGGAGCAAAGTTATTTGTATCTGTGTGCAGGTCCTGTCAACCGCTAAGTTTCTGGCGCCGTTGACACCTTCTTGTCGACCCTCGGAGTCTCACGGGATTCGATCCTTGGTACCTTTGCCAAGGGAAACTTGCTGCTACGCTACATCTCAAACCTTCCACTTGGGGTAACCAACGAGGGGCGAGAAGCCATCAATCAAACTTTCTGGCGCCGTTGCCGGGGACTCCACTCTTCAAGATAGGGGAGTTGCACGCTATCTTTTATCTTTGCTTTTTAGTCTTGTTAGTTTACTTTTTAGTTTTTGCTTTAGTGTCCCTTACCAAAAATCACAAAAAATAGTTATCTCGCTTTTAGTTGGCATTATGTCTGGTCCTTTTGCCTTTGGTGAGGCAGAAGTGCTCACCTTTAAACAAAGAGGTGGTGAAAGTCTCAAAGATGCTTGGTATATAATTAATGATTCTCAAAAAAGAGCCACCAAGAAGCAATCTATTACTATCCTGCTTAGAAATTTTTATGTTGGAATTACTTCTTGGAATAGGTTTATTCTAGATTCTGCTATCAATGGAAATTTCCTAGAAGCCCCAGTTTGGGAATCTCTTAGTATTATGGAAAATCTTGTTGGAAATCCCCCTGTTGTTAGCATTCAAGAGGACATTACCCTAGCTCACATTATGAAAAAACTTGAAAAGATAGAGCTAGAGATGCCAAGCATTAATAAGATAAATGAGTTGGACCATAAGATCCAAGGGAATTTGAATAGGCTTGATAGCTCCATGCATAAGATTCTCAAAACTTTGGAGACTATCAAATCCCATGACTTGGATTCTTCTAGGATAGACAAGATTGAGGAAATCTTTGACACTTTAGGAACTAATTTCTCCTCAATCAAAGCCAAAAAGGTAGAAACTCCGGCAAAGAAGGAACCTAAGTTCGTTTACGTTCCAAAGGCTCCTCGTTCCAAAAGTAATCCATCTATTGCCAAAGGGGTTGAAACTGTGAAAACTTTGGAAGAAATACCTCTCTTTGATAAATTTATAAATGAATCTTCCATTGACTTTCCACCTTTTGGTTTTCTCCCTAGAAGTATCTTTACTAGGCCTTTATTTGAAAGTCCTCTTAAGGCTAGTTGTACTATTGAAGAGCTTTTTGATGATCTTGATGATGGTTCAATTGATACAACTTGATCTTTTTGCATCATGCCTAGCTTAAAGGCATAAAAGAAAGCGCTTTTGGGAGGCAGCCCACAACGAATTAGGATTTATTTTTTGCTTTTGTTGTGTCTTGATGTTTGTTACAACAGTAGCATCATCATTGTTTCTTTTCTTTTCAGCTTTGTGCCAAGTTTAGCCTCCGATTGCAAGAAAGTTCAAGAGTTGTGACGTGCAGTCCAGAAAACAGATTCTGTCCTTGGACAGAAAAATTCGTATAAAATCACCAGATCATCTTTTTGATCTGAATTTTTTTGGACAGCGTGCTCTATACAATTTGCTTTCGGGTGTCTGTTCTGAGTTTTTTGATTTGAGTTGCAGAAGTGCCCCGAAAAAATTATTTACTACCTGCTGGTCTGTTTTTCACAGATTCTGTCCTGTTTTGCCATTTCTTTGTTTTGCAAACCTTGAGCTTGCTTTTTCTTTGCAAAAACCTTTTGGCAATCTTGAGAAACAGTAGCTCTTCAAGATTATCCTTATTTCCAGTAGGGAAAAGTTATTTTATTATGGGTACTAACCTCGCTAATCAGATTATGATGAGTTATGTATGAAGGGAGTTTTCAAGTGTGCGAGGGAAGATGATAAAAGATGATTCAGGAGGGTCAAACGCTCAAGCTTGGGAATGGCCCCGTGCACACCCAACAAATATTCAAGAAGACTCAAGCGTCTAAGCTTGGGGATGCCCCCATGCATCCCCTTCTCCATCAACAATTATCAGTTTGTCTTTCGTTCTACTATATTCTTATCACTTCATGTGTTATGTGCTATGCTTGGAGCGTCTCGCTCTTAGTTTCCTTTTTAGTTTTCTTTAGCTTTGCTTGCTGTTCATAACAAGTTAGAACCCAGCTTTCTTTGTGGGAGAGAAACACGCTCCAAATCAGCCTAGAACACAACATAGGATTTTCATGCTTATCTTTGCTGTGTGTGTTCTTTGTCTTTCCATAGCTGCTGTCATGTTTAGCTCTTAGTTTTCATGCTTTTCTTTTTAAAGAGCTTTTGTTAGTTGGTTGCTGAACTCTCTTGAGTTTTCACGTTTATCCTGTTAAGAGAGTTTGCCTGCTGCACTGAGTTGTGTGTCTTAACTTAAAGTAGGTAATTGAGGTTGCTATTTCATTTTAGTAGTAACTTGCAATAGTTTTGAGGTATTGCCATGAGTAATGTCTGAACTTTTGGTGTCAAGAGCTTTAGCCTATTAGTGATAGATGTCGTATTTTGGGCAATCCGTGTTTATTTTCGAAAAACTACAAATAGTTGAGAACTTTAGCTACTAAATGGATCACTAATCTTTGGAGGGATCGAATATTAGAGTACACTCACGTACCATGAGTCGAGGATGCGCAAGGATAACCAAACCCCCATACATTCCTCCTCGGGGTACTTGTCTCTTTGTGAACCTCCTAATTAGATTGAGAGTTACCGATAATAAGTGCATGAGTTCTTCGGACTAATGTGAGTATTCGAAAGTTGACACTTCCACCTAGCCACATTTTTCTAGCCTCTTCGGTACCGTGCATTGCCCTTTCTCACCTCGAGAGTTGGTGCATACTTCACCGGTGCATCCAAATCCTTGGCACGATACGCTCTGTCATCATAAGCCTCATTATATCCTTCCTCAAAACAGCCACCATACCTACCTATTAAGGCATTTCCATAGCCTTTCCGAGATACATTGCCATGCAACATCCATCTTCTCATGACTTGATCTTCATGTCATACATGCTTTTTGCTTGATCGATGAGCCGCATGCTAGTTGGGCCTTGCCCTAATCATTGCTACATGACGTGCTAGTATCATTGCATATCCTGCTACACTGGCAGAGGCATACATTTGCATACATCATGATAGTTTCATTTTCTTTATGTTGAGTACTTTTGTAAAGTGTGAAAGATCTTCTATACTTCTTGTAATAAATAGAGTGTTGCCCCTAAAGTGAGGAAAAGATCCCAAAGAGGACAAAATCAAAAGATCCCAAAGAGGACAAATGAGAGTTAAAATAGAAAGAGCCATTGAGGCCACAAAAAAAAATAGAAGAAAAAAGAAGAAAAAAAGAAATAAAAAGAGAGAAGGGGGCACACTACTATTCCATTTTGAGAGATCCACACTCGTACTCCATCTTATACCTTGTACTCCATAGAGATTATCATTCATGCGTATAGCTATGTGGGGACCTTCACACTATAGAACTTGGCTTGTATATTCCAATGATGAGCCTCCTCAAAAGAGCTCTAGGTCTTCTTGAGCAAGCAAGTTGGATGCACCCCCACTAGTTCCATTGGAGAGCTTACCTTAGCTCATATGTGCATCCGTTGCATGGCAATCCCTACTCCTCACATCATATCTATCGTTTGGCTTTCTCTCGCCTATGATTGTCCTCATTGATGTGAGCCTTTCACACCTATTTTGTCTCCCCCCTTCATCATTTTTCTCTTTTTGCCATCCTAAGTGTTAACTTTCTTGCTTACGCTTATCCATTGCATGAGTGCACAAAATATCGAAAGGGAGTGGATCATTTTGACTTGTACCTGGCTGATGGTCCGGGGATGAGTCAAGATAAGATTCCAAAGAAGACCAAGTGTGAAACTTTAGTAGATTAAGTTCTCAACAATACAAAAAACTATGTTTTACTCTCTCGTATATCCCTATCCCCTTTCTTGCACGCAAACACCATTTGGAGATATTCGAGTCACGGACAGCGAGAGCTCTTGCACCTTTATGTTCTTATGTTGCTTGTTACAATGCTAATATAGACTCTTGCTTGTTATGACTTGAATTGAATTACATGCCTTGATTGCTTTACTTAAAAGTTCTTATATGGTCGATAGCATGTCACCACAGAAATTATGCTTGTTATCATTTACCTACTCGAGGACGAGCAGGAATTAAGCTTGGGGATGTTGATACGTCCAAAACGTATCTATAATTTCTGCTTGCTCCATGCCTCTTTTGTGTGATATTGCTATGATATTTATGCACTTCCACACACTTTTGACCATATTTGGACTAACCTATTAACTCAGTGCACCACAGTGCCAGTTCCTGTTTTCTGCTGTTTTTCTATTTCAAGTTTCCCCCATATTAAAAGTGCTCTAAAAATTCCGGGAAAAATACAGGAAAAATTAGCGTATCGGGAGCTTCGAGAAAAACCAAAGCAGGGCCAGAGGGGAGCCTGGGGTGGCCCAGGCAGCCACCCGGCGCGGCCCCACCCCTGGCCGCGCCAGGGGGGCGCCTGGGGCCCCACCTCCGCCTCTGGTGACCCCCCTTTGCATATATATTCCTCGCGTCCCGAAACCCTCGAGGACGGAACCCTTTTTTACGATCTCGCCTCTGTTCTGCCGCCGCCGCGCTTCCAAGATCGGGAGCACCAGGAGAACTCTTCCCGGCACCCTGCCGGAGGGGAGAACCACCACCGGGAGCTTCTCCACCACCATGGACGCTTCCCGGATGATTCGTGAGTAGTCCACCTTGGACCATGGGTCCATGACCAGTAGCTATGTGATGTTCTCCTCCCCTCTTTGTTCTTCATGGTTTAGACCTCGTGAGCTGCCCTACATGATCAAGGCACATATGTAATCTTTATGCTGTTGCTCTGCTGAGTTTGCTGGGATCCGATGGATTATGAGATTATGTTCGGATTGTGTGTGAGTAATATATTTGATTCACCTATTTTATATTTATGTTCTTGAGTAATTCTTGCATGTTCTCCGTTGCTGTTTATTGCTTTGTTCGAGTAGTAGGTAGTAACTCCAAGAGGGAACGTTATGCTTGATTGTGGGTTCATGCCCCTTGATGACTAGTTTGAGTGTGATGGCCTGGCTTATTAGGGATGATAGACTACTCATATCAATAAGGAATTCCTTCTTTTCCGGGAGCCCATTCGGATAGAACTCCAAAGTTAAGCGTGCTCAGCTTGGAGTAGTTTCAGGATGGGTGACCGACTGGGAAGTTGCTCCCGGGTGCGCACGAGTGAGGACAAAGTACGCAGAAAAGACTAGTATTGATATGTGAGGCCAGTCTAGATCCCGCCAGGAGTAACGACCACCGGCGGGTGTGTCCAGGGCGTTACAAGTTGGTATCAGAGCCGACCCTCGCGGTTACACGGATGTTTGCGGACAGTTTGCAGTCATGTTGTGCATGACGTTTGTGACCCGTCGTGGCACATGGCATGGCACATGTGCTCTCCTGGAAGCACAGACGGTTGTGCCAAGAGGGAACGTTCCTGTGGCCCGACGAGGACGTCGGTTCCTCTGAGTGAGGGTGTATGTGATGGCCTGGCTTATTAGGGATGATAGACTACTCATATCAATAAGGAATTCCTTCTTTTCCGGGAGCCCATTCGGATAGAACTCCAAAGTTAAGCGTGCTCAGCTTGGAGTAGTTTCAGGATGGGTGACCGACTGGGAAGTTGCTCCCGGGTGCGCACGAGTGAGGACAAAGTGCGCAGAAAAGACTAGTATTGATATGTGAGGCCAGTCTAGATCCCGCCAGGAGTAACGACCACCGGCGGGTGTGTCCGGGGCGTTACATTGAGTGACAGAAACATGAGTCTAGGGAATGTGCT
The DNA here is from genome assembly GCA_902687465.1 of Secale cereale. Classification (NCBI taxonomy): domain Eukaryota; kingdom Viridiplantae; phylum Streptophyta; class Magnoliopsida; order Poales; family Poaceae; genus Secale; species Secale cereale. Next base: position 199,462,037 of record LR738711.1, read on the forward strand.
GTTGCCACAAGGGGGAAAACAACGGTGCTTGTACTTGCGGGTGCAAGGATTGTTTACTTTACGCAAAGTTCTTTTAATGCAGTTGTCTGTTGCTTTGAGTTTACACTTTGGGTGGGATTCGCAACTTAATACCAGCGAGATGTTCTGGATAGGTATCTCAAGGTGGATGATTAGTAGTAGATGCAGATGGATTTCGGTCTACTTGCCTTGGCGTACCGCCCATGCTTTTGAGCCTCTACCTTTCTTTACAGCATAGTTAGCATTGGTTTGCGCACATAATCCTGTCAATTGCCCAGCTGTAATTTGTTTACCTCGCTTTGCTGTTTTATCGTCTTTTGGGAGAGAGACTTCACTAGTGAACATCATGGGACCCCGGTCCATATTACCATCACTAATCACACCCGCTATTTACTTCCTGTTCTTATTTCCTAGTTGCAGTCATACCTATCATTACTATCTCTTGTGTTTGATCCTTTGTAAACGACAAGGTCGGAGGGATTGACAACCTCTCTGTACTCGTTGGGAGCAAAGTTATTTGTATCTGTGTGCAGGTCCTGTCAACCGCTAAGTTTCTGGCGCCGTTGACACCTTCTTGTCGACCCTCGGAGTCTCACGGGATTCGATCCTTGGTACCTTTGCCAAGGGAAACTTGCTGCTATGCTACATCTCAAACCTTCCACTTGGGGTAACCAACGAGGGGCGAGAAGCCATCATCTGCCCAGTTTGGACCAACACTCATGTGGAGCACTGGCTCGGGGGTTGTTAATTAAGAACTCGGGTTTGCAAAGCCCTATGCAAGTTTTAGTTATTAGGTAAATAGTACCAATGTTGGGACTTGCTGGAAAAGACTTAACACTTAGCGGTTTATCGAGGGGGTCCCATAACCCCAACCGTGTGAGGAACGCATAATCAAGGAACATAACACCGGTTTATACGGTTCCTAGGGCGGCATGAGTGGAACAAATCACCAAGCAAAAGGCTTAGCCTTCCACCCATTACCAATATATAGATGATTTCAATTAAGAATTAATATAGTGTGATATCCCAACAAGCTTCAACATGAAGCAAGAATCTTCAATCTTCTCCTGCAACTAGCAATGCTATAAGAGGGGCTGAGCAGAGCTTACTTAGCCAATCAAGGGTTTGCATAGGTAGGGTGGTTAGACAGATTCATGGTTACAATAGGAGGCTGACAGGAAAAACATGGGCATCGAGGCAAAAGCTATAGAGCGAGACTTCTAGCAATAGGCAAAGATAGTAATGTTATCGGGGTCATGTCATCTTGCCTGTTGGGTCGTCGATGGGATCCTAAGCGGCCTCCTCGTTCTCACCCTCGGTAGTAACCTCGTTCTCGTACTCGTACTCGGCTTTAGGCTCTACTCAACACAAAACACACAAGGCACGAAATCAACAAGATGCAATGCGCAAACCACAGGATGCATGACTGATGCACTAAGGAAGCACTACAGATGCACTTAGGAAGCACGGAAAGTCAACATAGGAAACACAGAGATACATCACAAGGAACTTGACAATGTGCAACAAGCAAAATACTTCAAAACATGACAACAAGAGGATATTATGAATCTACATGCAAAAACACACAAGTTTCATATAGGACTTGCCCAAAACGGAGCAACAGGCTAAAAGATACACCCGAAACAATAAACATGGCAAAGCTGAAATTAACAGCCACATAGCAACTTCGGAGCAAGAAATATATAGTCTACAACACTCAAACATCATGACAAGAAGCATGGACATAAAGTAGACATATCCTACAACAAACAATTCCATTGGGGCATCCCCAAAGGAGGCATGGATCAATAGCAACAAGCTATGACATTTTGAACAAGATAACAAAATCTGACAGTAGTAATTTTATAGCAACTTGGGAGCAAGAGTTAAATATGCTACATCCACCCAAATAATCATGTGAGAGCATGAATGGATATCCAACAATATATACAACAAGGAATCATCAAGAGTCACCCCAAAACTAGCATGGATTTGCCTAGAACAACAAGCAAACATGGCATCCGGAAATTACAGATTCCAGACTTAGTGAAATTTCACTAAGTGTTAAAACATCAGTAACATCATGGCATGTTTGTGAGCTAGTTTAAGTCACCTCAATGCATAACATGGCAAGTGGTAAGCGCCACAACAAAGTACACATGATGGGGAGTCCAAAACATCTAAGCATGCAACAAGGGGACAACCACATCAATAGCAACGAGCTCCTCAACTAGGCATCTCATAACAAGTTTAACAACATAACAGCCACTAGCACTTTTGCAAAGGAGATAAACATGGCAAGATGAATTCTATCATGCAAGCTAAAGCAACCCACATGTAGAGCATCTCAAGATGAACATGTGGACATATCATTTGCTTCATTTGGATAAACATGCACCAAGATATCACATTGCAAACATGGCATGAAAACAACTAATAGCAGCAGTTTATAACAAGTAGCACTCTTGCAACAGATAATTAAGCATCTAAATGAAGTCAAACAAGCATGGCACAATGTAAAAAAGTGTAGAGCATATCACCACGATCATTTTGACATATCATATGCTCAAATCGGACATGCATAACAAAAGTTATCATCAATACAAAACTGCATCAGACAATAGAAAAACCACTAGGGACTTAGGGAAAATGAAGCAACCTCAGTAGTCAAATGGGTCAACGGGCCGGGCGGATCTGGCGGATCGGGCCGAAGTCAACGGAGGCGAAGCGGGCTACCGGGTCCGCGGCTCTGCGGGCCGGTCAACGGAGCGCCGGACCTTGCGGATCGCGGCCCATCGGGCCCGTTAGGGTTCCCGCGGGAGGATCCCGATCGGGAGAGGCTCGGGGCTCGATCCCCAAGCGAGGCCGGTGTCGAGCGGCTGCCTCCCGTCGGGGCCGGCGGCGGGACGAAGTGGCGGGGCGGCAGCCTGGGGGTCCTGGCCCGGCGACGTGAGGGGCGGCCGGAGCGAGGGCCTTGGCCGGGGCGGTGGATCGGCGGCGGATCTCGTGGCCTGGCGGCGAGGGGAGGCCGGCGAGAGGTTGGCCGGAGGGGGCTCCGGCGACGCGGCCTCGCCAGAGGCGGAGAAAACGAAGGCTCGGGCGCGGGAGGTTGAAGACGACTCGGGCGCGGGCCCTCACGTCGGATGGAAGCACGGGCGTCGGGTCGGAAGCACGGGCGCGGTGAGGTGGAAGCACGCCCAGCGAGGTCAGAAGCACGGCGTGTCAACGGTGGAAGCACCGCGCGTCAACGGTGGAAGCACCGCGTGGCAGAGGTGGAAACATTAGGGTTTCTGGACGCAAAATTGGAGGAGGGTGGACGTTTATATATGCACAAGGAGCTAGGGTTGTCCAAATGAGGAGAGGTTTTTGGCCACGAGATCACAATTGGATGGCCTAGATGAAGGGAAGGATTTGAGTTGGGTTGGTGGGCTTTTAGAGGGGTTTCTTTGGCCTCAAAGAGGAGGTACTTTCAGCCCCCGAGAATAACTGTTGGAGTATCAAACGAACTCCAAACGCGACGAGATTTGACAGGCGGGTTACACATAACAAAACAACATCGCACGACAAGTCTCACGCCAAACCGGAAACGTTACACGGCCAAACACAAAAGAAGGCCTCGGGGATGCCACGGACACGTGTGAGAGCGCCGGAACTCAAAACGGACAACGGGAAGGAACGAGTGGGACCGGATGCAAACGACAACACAAATGCAATGCAATGCACATGACAACATGACATGGATGAATGCACACACGCACGCGACAAAATGACGAAAACCCGAAAAGACGAAGAACCCAGAATGGAACTGATGAAGCGAAAGATATATATTGCCAAAAGGGAAAGTATTACATCTGGGGCATTACATTCGCGACGCAAGGCAAGAGGCGGAGGTTGTCGAGCGTCTTCGGCCCTGCCCCGAGGGCCCTAAAGAGGATGAAGATGACTGTACCAAGCATGTGCGTGTCCTTTGGTTCTACCCGTCCTTCTCAATGTGGTTCTGCTGACCTCTTGCTCCGCAGGGTTTCTCCTGCTTCGTCCTTGAGTCGCTCGACGGGGCCCGCAGGAGCCTCCGCTTGCATCCCTTCTGCGGACCATGCTGGGCCTTCGGGAGGCCTCGCATGGGCTCTTGAAATCACGCCCGGGTCCTATCACACAGGTCGTGCTCCCATCCCCCAAGCGCCTCTGGGGCAAGGCAGCTCTTGGTACATCGGGAACCCGCTCCGTGTCCCGGGTCTTGCGTTCACCATGGGCCAGCAAGCTCCAGAGGCCGCCCGAGCAGCTATCCGCCCATCAGGACCACGCCTGCTCCTTACGCTGGAAGTACCGTGCGCCTCCGGGGCTAGCCCCGAGGCACACGCTGAGCACGAGGGAGAGGGGGAGCCCCCTTTGGGCGACGTGGGTGCCGGGGACGAGCCCGATCGTCTTCTGGAACTTGCAATGCGCCGGAGTGTGGTCCGTCACGACCTTGTGCGGGAGGTGTCGGACGCCCTGAAGCGCATCGAGGTCGAGGTTGCTGAAGTAGATGGGCGCGTTGAGGCCGAAGGTCTCCTTCTAGCGGGGGGTTGGCGTTAGCGGAAGACCGCCGTCAACCTGAGCCAGCTGCAGCACGTAGCTGCCCTAAGGAAGACGGAAACGTCGGCCGCCGCGGCTCAGGAGGCTTGCGACCGTGCCCTGAAGGAGGCCCGAGACGCCAAGCGCCGCTGCGCGGCCGCCGAGGAGCGTGAGCGGAAGCTTGAAGCCTCAAACGCCACGCTCGAGCGCCAGGTTCGTGCTTGAAGGGTTGCCCTTGCTGCACGTGTGGTTGATGATGATAGCCTAGCGGGCCTCTCGGCACGGGAGGAGGCACTGGCACTTGAGACGATGGAGCTGAGCATGGAGCACGAACGCCTGGAGACGATGGAGCACCAACTAGCTGAGGCCGAGGGCAACCTTGATGATCGTGAAGTCGTGGTGAAGAAGGCTGCCAGGGAGGCGGAGCGCCTCCGGAAGGATTACTGCGAGAAGCTGGGGCTTCACGAGGCTCGCTTCACTGACAAGCGCAAGGAGCTCCAGAAGGAGATCACAACACTTAAGAGCAAACTGGCGGATGCCGAGCGTCGCTTGCAGGTGTCGAAGAAGGCTCGTGTTGCACCTGAGCGTCGTGAACGGGTGTCGAAGAAGGCTTGTGCCGAGGCGGAATGCCCAACCGCCAGGGAGGAATTGTCGCTTGCAGGTGAGCGTCGGAGAAGGCTCGCACCACCGCCAGGGAGGAATTGTCATGCTTTCATCAGCAAGTGGAGGACAATTCCACCCTCGTGGCTCGAACTTCTGAGGAGGCCGCACGAGTCTGTGGAATGCAGCACACCCACTCGGAAATGTTCGAGGCCCTGTGGCACCGGGCCGGCCGGGCCCTAGGACAACTTCTTGGCTCTGGAGTCACCGCCCCCTGGTTAATGATGACGCCGCGTATCTCGGGTTCTTTACCAGGGTGGTGGAGCGTCTTGAAGGTGGGGTCAGGAAGGCTCGACAGCTCGTCGAGGAGCAAAGTCGCGACGTCCTGAGGAGCGCGGTCTCCCGGATCTTCAGCAACTTGCACCGTCTTGACCCTCATACGGACTTCGAGGCCCTGCTGGAGCCTGTGCCCGAGGCGGTCGCCGGAACCTTGGAGAACTAGGTGAGCGACCATGTGGACGCGCTGGTGATGGAGCTTGTTCTGGCTATCGAGGATGCGCCAGTGCTTGGGGGGAGCGGCACCGATAGTTCTGGCGAAGGCGTCGATGCTTAGTTCAGTTCCTGCTATAAATTTTGCTTTTGGTTGTTGCTCCGGAGCCGGGTGAGATGGGTGTCACAAGGCTCAAACTTTTGATGATGTAATTGAACACTGTAAGGATGGGTTTTAGACACTCCCTTGCTTGTCCCTGAGGCTGTGGCCTTAAGCCTTTGTCGTGTGTCAGGACGGAGTGCCCGCCGACCTCGTCCGGGCGCGCCTCGCGAGTACCTGTTGTGAGCACAAGAGTAGATGGCGGTCCGTCCGCGGACCAGACAGACCGTGTGCCCACGCCTTGGCCCCTGCTCGCGAGGAGTGATAGGGCGGGGTTGCGGACGTAGACCAGCTCGGCTGAGCAAGACGAAAAAAATTGGACTAGCTAGGAAACACGGCGGAAATCACAAAACACAGACGAAAATTCTCCCTTTTATTCAAAAAACGAGTCGCGCGGTGGCGAGATCATCTTGAGAAAGCGGATACAGAGGGAGAAAATGCGAATAGTAAAAGGAGGGGCCACGTCCGGCCGTTGAGCAGGTCTTCAGTCTTCTCCCCAGCGTGGAGCGTAGGGCTACCATCGGCGGATGTGGGCATAGCCATTGGGGGGCAGTGTCGACGGCCAGCGCGGAGCATGGTGCTTCCACTTGGCGTGGGAGGGAGCCCCCGAGGTCCTAGGGTGACGCTCTGGAGACTCCGGGGCGTGTACAACCCCACTCATTATTATGTGAGAGTGTCACGAGCGGAGATCTTCTGACGTGCCCGCCCCTTCGCTTTGAGGGCCCCGCCCCACACTAGTCCGCCCCCTCATGAACTCACCCGAAGGCGGCATTCATGAAGTGAGACACTGCGCATGATGGGGGGATGGGACCTTGGCCATAGGCCCCCCTTCGAGCTCCAGGCGCGCCGCTCACTCGATCTCCGAGCGCGCTTCGACTGTGAGGTCTAGCGTAGCTCAGAGACGCGGCGTCCTAAAGTGTGAGGGGGACCCCGCCCTACCCACGCTCCTAATGGCCCCTGAGGCCTTCCTGATCAGGGTCGGGCCCAGCGGGTACGGGATTTCGTGAGCAGGGGGACGGAGCCGCGGTCTTGGGCCCTCCTAGTGCGCGTAGGACGGGCTGCCGTACCGCCTCCAGATACACCCTCCGCAGCCCGGGGGATGGTACGCCAGGAGGCGCGGCGTCTTGAGGTTGAACGGAGGGGCGAGAAGGCCTCCCCGCGCGCATCATACCCGCCGTCAGCGAGCCACTGGTGAAATCCAGGGCGGGCTCATATGCGACGGGTCACGCGCGGGGGGACGAGGGCCTGACCCGGGCCTTCCCTTCCCTTTTTGTCTTTACGTGGTGACCAGAGTAGCCTCCTGGCGTGCCGAGGCCCGCGGCCAGAGACATTATTGGCCCGAGGCCTACGGCCGGTGCTGCAAGTGCCGGTCCCCGCAGGCACCCGCGCGCGTCTCATTCGCGCTTCGTGGCCATGGGCGATGATGATGAAGGATTGAGCGCTAAGAGCGGGGGATTTGCCTCCCGAACTTCCGCTCCTGAGCCCCCTTGTGCCGGCGACTGGTTGCATCCGGCATTCGGCGCAGTCCTCGGGTCGCCCCCTGGTGGCTCCTCGACGGGGGCTGTTCCTGAATACAAAGGGCTTCGAGGTAGAGGGGCGGCGTCATATGCAGGGGTCAGTGGATCATACCCCATGTCGCCCTCGTAGGTCGCCGCGGGTCTTGACCATACGGGCGACCGGGTGTGACTCGGGCGGTTCCCGGTCCCCGACGTCATCATGTGGAAGCAGAATGGCTCGACTCCGGTGCTCGCAGCGTCGAGGAGCTCGGCCACCCTGAGGAGTAGCGCGTCGTGGCCGCTATCGAGCAACCGGCACCTTAGTTGTTCCCTTGCCACCAGTATCGCGGCCCTCATGTTCGCCATTTCGCGCCGGTCCCGTGAGTTCACCGCCGTGTGCTCGGCGGCCCATGTTGCCACACGGCCTTGGCTTCGAGTGGGCGGTGGGTGCTGCCGGTCCTCTGGCGGCGCGTTGGGATGCTCATCGTGCCATCGGCCTCGATCAAGGACGGGTTGCGGCGAGTCCCGCGGCCGAAGGGCGATGCCTGAGCGGCGCGGACGCCACGGGCATCCGCACGCGTGTGGTGCGCCTCCGCCACCGTGGTCGCAATTTGTTGGAGCTGGGCGACGCGGGGTTAATGGACGAGGGCGGGGCGAGGTCGTCGGAGAGGCGAGATTTCGACACGCCCCCTACCTGGCGCGCCAAATGTCGGATTCAGGGCTCCACAAAACCCGTTAAGTTCAAACACAGGGACGTGAACGAAGATCTCTCCCACTCTCGTCTACCTAGTGACTCGCTCTTGTCGTGGTGGGAGGATTCAAACAAACAACGAACAAAGCACACAAGAGTTTATCCAGGTTCGGGCCACCGCGTGGTGTAAGACCCTACTTCCTGCTTTGGTGGATTAGCCTCGGACGAGTTGGGATACAAGGTAGTACAATGGTTCCTGGGCTCAGGTAGTGAGCTCAGGAGGGTCAGGAGGCTAGTGTTCTTGCTCCTTGTCTGGTGGCAAAGTGTGTCCCCCCTTCCATAGTGGGATTTCTAACTACTTATATAGGCGACCACGGTCCTCTTCCCCTGAAATGTTTAGGCGGGAAGGGATCCCACAACGGCCATTTTTGAGTGGGAACACAAGGACGTTCCTACCCTGACAAAAGCAGTCTTCACCTGCAAAAGGATCAGGCGATGACGCGGTGGTGGGCTTGACGATGACATCCTCCTTGCGGTCTTCGGTCTCGTTGCACCAATGAGGAAACCTTTGCCCCGCTCCTCGGGAACTCGCGGCTGCGCTGTCCCCTTTGCACTGAAATGGCAACTGCGCCGCTAGCGGACGCTGGCGCCCGCTGGCGCGGTGCATCACTGCTAACATCAGTGCCTCCTCCTGAGGCAGGCTCGCCCTTGGATTCTCCGCCCCTCCGGAGTGCCTGGCTGAGGCCGCTCCTGAGGGGGTCTTGGCGTTGTTCTCCTCGCGAGGGTCTTGGACAGCTGGTCGATCAGCTGGGTCATACCAGGCCATAGTAGGAGCTCGTCGTGGCCCGCAGACAGGCAAGTCTGGGTACCCTGGTTGCCAGTACGCCGACAGCTGCGACCCCGTAATCGCCTAAGTGTCAAAAACACTCCGAGTGAAGAGCAACCCTCTCACTCGGGGGCTTAGCTGCGACCCCTTAATCGCCTAAGTGTCAAAAACACTCCGAGTGAAGAGCAACCCTCTCACTCGGGGGCTTAGCTGCAACCCCGTAATCGCCTAAGTTTCCAAAACACTCCGAGTAAAGAGAAACCCTCTCACTCGGGAGCTTAGTTGCGACCCCGCAATCACCTAAGTGTCAAAAACACTCCGAATGAAGAGGAAC
>LR738711.1:199471432-199511050 GCA_902687465.1 Secale cereale
TTACCTGCGATCTCGTAATCGCCTAAGTTTCAAAAACACTTCGAGTGAAGAGCAACCCTCTCACTTGGGGGCTTAGCTGCGACCCCGTAATCGCCTAAGTTTTAAAAAAACTCCGAGTGAAGAGCAACCCTCTCACTCGGGGGCTTAGCTGTGACCTCGTAATTGTCTAAATTTCAAAAAACACTCCGAGTGAAGAGCAACCCTCTCACTCGGGGGCTTACCTGCGACCCCGTAATCGCCTAAGTTTTGCATAACACCCCGAGTGAAGAGCAACCCTATCACTCGGGGACTTGGTAACATTCCGAGCAACGCCATAAGTACAACGTACCTTGGCTCTCTGAGCTGCACCATAAGTAAAACATACTTTGGCCCTCCGAGCTATGCCATAAGTACAATGTACCTGGGACCTCCGAGTCGCGCCATAAGTACAATGTACCTGGGACCTCCGAGTCGGACCATAAGTACAATGTCCATTCGGAACCAAAAGATCCGAAAGCAGCAGAAACAAGGCAAGCATATTCCCAAGAAAACCAAGTTCAGATAAATCCCGCATGGTTCGGGCGGAAGTACTCCGGAATCAGGCCCGAAAGAGTTTAACGGTTAAAAAAACCACTCGGCATTTCGAGGCAAATTGAATTAGGGCATGAAGTTTGTTCACTCCTCAAGAGGAGGAGGGCTTACAGGTGCAACATATACGTCCAGGTCGATTCCGTCAGCAATGCGAGTGGCGGCGTCGAGGAAAGTATCCGTGAATGACTGGAATTGAAGCTTCTTGGTATTGGCGACCTTGAGAGCCACCAACCTCTATTCCTTGACCTCCTTGCAATGGACACGGACCAGAGACAGAGCCAGGTCAACACCGCACCGAGCAGATGACTTCTTCCATTCCTACACTTGACCGGGGATCTCATTAAGCCGAGTCATCAGAGACTCGAGGTTGTTTTCAAGCACCATTCCGTGCCAGAGCGCCGTGTTGATCTGCGAAATTACCGCCTTCAGCCGTGCAACATAACCAGTGGTGCTCGCAAGACAAGATTCCAGTCGCAAGACATTCATCGCGGCCTCATCCTTGACAAGAGAATTGACAGGATCTAGACCCGTCTCGATAAGTCCAGTCTCTTCCTCGAAGTTTTGGCAGAGTTCTGCACTTACAGAGATATGGTGAGTCGACAGTTGGACAGTGAGTTGACAGTTATGATTCAGTCGGACAAAGGAAGATACCTTCGAGCATGAGGAACATATTTTTGGCAAGACCCCCCACATAAGTCTCCAGCTAAGCTCTCTTCTGGGTGAGGTCTCCAACCTTGTCGTTCAGAGCCTGCTTATCCTTCATCAGTCGCATCACTTCTCTATTGGCTTCATCGAGGGCGAGCTTCAGATTTGCATTCTCTTCTTCCAACTTCCCGGCTGAAGCCAACTTCTGGTCAGCAAGTTCGGTCTTCTCCCGCGCCTTCTGCTGCACCGCCGCCAAGTCGAGATCCTTCTGTTCCAAGGCTTTCTTCATTTGGTCTGCAAGAGATAATGCTGAACAGATGAGCCTGAAGTGACCCGCTTTTCACTAGACACGTTCATTCAAATACAGTCAATAGGTTTTGTACATTTCATACTAGATGCTTCATCTCTAGCTTTCTACAAGTTCTCCCTGGCCAATCCCAGATCAAGATTGAGTTGGATCTACTTCTTCTCAAGATCCGCAAACTGAGCCCCAAACTCACAAGATTTCTACAGTCAACAAAAAAGACAAGTCAGTCGACAAGGATAAAGACAGTTGTTTTAACTCGAAGAAGTGCAGAGAGCGAATTGTTACACAAAAAAGTTCTAAGAATACTACCGAGTCAAACACTCAACAGTAGCCTCGGGGACTATACCCACTGGGTGCACTTGGCGTGCCCCCCACTGGTTCCCACTCGACTCGATCCGTCCAGTATGAGTGGAAGGAGTAAAAAACGAGAGATAATTACATTTGTTTTTAGACCACGGCCGACTGCCCGCAGTCGACCACGGTCTCGGGGACTACACCCAACGGGTGCACTTGGCGTGCCCCTACTGGTTCCCACTCGACTCGATCCATCCAGTACAAGTGGAAGGAATAAAAAAGACAGCAACATCTTTCGATCTTAGACCACAGCCGATTGCCTGCAGTCGACCATGGTCTCGGGGACTACACCCAGTGGGTGCACTCTGCGTGCCCCCCCTGGTTCAATCGACGCAGCCGGGCCGATTGAAGCACAAGACTTACATAACAGAAGCTAGAACACCCAGTGGGTGTGCGAGTGAAACAAGGATAATCTCATGTTTCAAACGCTCATCCACAAACATCATCTTACAAACCAAGCAGCAGTTTTCAGGTAGAATATCTTAGCAGAACAACACTCAGTCGGAAAAAGACTCACCTAGATGTTGGCCCGAAGAGCTGAACTGGCATTATAAGCAGCCATACTGGCCTTGTACGCTGCCCTCGTCTTCTCCATCATCAGACCTGCTTGGCGAATAGCTTCCTTAGCTGCATTCACTGGGTCCTGCGGGACATGGTGGGCAGCAAAGAGAGAAGACGATGGAGCAGTTAGAGCAGCCAGAGGATCCGAAGCTTGGGGTTGCACGGGCGAGGCAACAACCTGGACAGTCGATGCCGAAGGACGAACAGTCGACAAACGAACGACAAAAGAAGCAGTTGCTCGAATCGAGTCGCCCTGTGGCTGAGCATCTGAGGCAGCAGGCGCCTTCCTGGCCCTCCTCCCTGTGTTCCTCTAAGGCACTTCTACATACTCATCATCATCATCCGGCAGGTCAATAATGTTGGGTGGTGTTGCAAGACATTCGACCAAGAAAGATATTCAGTCGACCGACAAAACAGTCAGCAAAATGAAATACATGCCAAAGAGTTATACATGCACTGGAAGTCGCCATGTCCGTAGTCTCCTCATCATTGTGGCCCTTGTCAATATCCATGGAGGTCCCAGAAGCAGCAGCACTAGAAGTTTCAGAACTCACTCGGTTAAACAGACAGATGAATCGACAAGATACGTAAGATCTCTAGAACAAGGGAAGAAAAGGGAAAAATGACACTCGCATGGAGGCAATCAGAACGTCCACCTTGATCTTCGGCAGGGTCTTCCGAGGTTTTGAAGCCGCGACCTTAGGCTTATTTGGGGCCTTTCGGTTGGATCAGGTGCAGTCGTCCGAGTGCGTTTCTGTGCCTGAGCAACGGAGGGAGCTGTCTTGGCGCGCGTGCTTACTGGGTCGTGGGTCAGCTTGGAGCACCTCTTGATGCGAGGCGGCTACTCGACCTCATCATCACTGCTTGAGTCCTCACTCTCCTCGTCGGTCTCCTTGTCAGACCTCCAGTCGGCGACCTAGCCAACGCCCTCCACCCCCTCCTGGACTTGTTCTCCATTGGGCATCGAATAAATCTTAGTATAAATCTGCAGAACAAAGAGTTGATCAAACATCAATCAGATTCAGAGACAACTGGAAATCGAAACAGAAAATTCACTCGGAAATAGAAGTCAAACCTTGTTTGGCTCGTGGTCTGCGTCGAATGCATGGACTCTCCTGGTCCCCCTGGGGTTGTCCTTGTTCACGGTGATGCTCTGCAACCACTGCTTTACCGTCTTCTCGGGGACCTCCTCCGGGTGGACCCGAGCAGTGTCATTGGTGCCTGAGTACATCCACATCGGATGATCACAGGCTTGGAGAGGCTGAATCCGTCGACTGAGGAATACCTTCAGCAGGTCCATCCCAGTCACACCGTCACGGACTAGCTGTACCACTCGCTCGACCAACATGTCCACTTCAACTTTCTCAGCCCGACTCACAACCAACGAAGGAGGCTAGATGACTCGATCTAAGGTGAAAGGAGGAAGGCTGGTCGACTAACTCGGGGTCAGGATATCCTTGCAGTAGAACCAGGCCGACTGCCATCATGTGACGGAATCAAGAAGACTCATGGAGAGAAAGGTCCTCCTACCCCTAGTCTGTATGCCTAAGCCATTGCACATCTAGATCACGTGCGTCTTCTCATCAGTCGGGTTCGCGTTCTTGATGGATTGGGAATGGCAAGTGAAAATATGTTTGAACAGACCCCAGTGCGGTCGACACCCCAAGAAATTCTCACACAGAGAGATGAAGGCAGCAAGATATGTGATAGTGTTGGGGGAAAAGTGCTGTAGCTGGGCGCCGTAGAAGTTCAAAAAACCTCGAAAGAAAGGATGCAGAGGCAAAGAGAAACCTCGGTCAATGTGGGTCACGAGGAGCACGCACTCACCCTCCTGCGGCTGCGGCTCGAGCTCGTCTCCTAGCAACCTCCAAGATTCGTGGGCGATCAGGCCCCCGTCAACCAGCTCCGCCATGTCCTCCAGCTACATCAAAGACTGAATCCAGTCCCCCTGGATTTGGCCGGTAGGCAGCCCAGTTCTCGACGTCGACCCCCCGGTTCACCTTCTTGCCCTTCCTCGTCGCCGGCGCCTTCTTTCCGCGCTCCAGGGCTGCCGTCCTCTCCTTGCCCATGGTGGTGAACTACGCGTGGGTGGGGTAGCTGTGGGCGAGGAGCAGTGATGCGGTGGAGAAGCAGAGAAGGAAGAAGAAGTATGAACGTGCGGTGCCTACGCATCAACCTCGACGCCCTCTTATAGCCCAACGGTCGAGTGTCTGACGTTTGGGCCCGTGCAATCCTGTCAAATTCCGCAACAGTCGCACGCCCAATATGTGGCGAAAAAGTTGGCGCGGGGATCGAGGTGTCCGTGTATATCCGGTCTGATTACTGCGGCTTGTTCTGTCCCGCGCGCTTCCCCGAAATTCAAATCCCGCAAAATCCGGGAACCACAGAGCAGCCAATCACGCCGAAAGCCTCGCGCCTCATCAGCACTTGAAAGTTACTCGCAAAAGTCCACTCGACGGTTACTGAATCGATCAAGGCGACTGAAATAAGGTTGAAGGGTCAGCTCAGTTCCCCGGTTCCAAGAGGAAGCCTCCGGGGCACCAGAATTGGGTTGGAATCAACTTCAACCCTCTTTTTCACTAGGACCTCAATCCATTCGGGGGCTACTGATGATGCCATAGACCTAGGGTAGGGTCACATGCCTGACCTAGGTACCCTACCCAAGGTCACTGTCCTGGGATCAAAGACATTCCAAGGATGATAAAAGATACCGACTGATATGACCAAGGAGAACAATCCACTTGGCCATGTACCTCACTCGGATATCCCAATTCCATTCTACAGAATCAAGTCACTCGACCGTGCAAGAAACCACTCGACGCACAGAAGATCTAAGGTCACACAAGGCTAGCAATGGTCAGGCATTCACTCCGTAATCTTAATGGCCTTTACTGCTCTTTATTACATGCATTATCAGTAACGTCATGTCTTTATGTACATTAAACCCTCTGTAACGTCGGGCGACTGGGGTCCTGGCTCACTCTATATAAGCCACCACCCTCCTCCGGTGCAAGGGTTCCTACCCCCTGTAACACACACTCCTATATTCTAGTCCATGGCCTCCGGGCACCGAGACGTAGGGCTTTTACCTCCTCCGAGAGGGGCCTGAACTCGTAAAACTTGTGTGTACAACCTTGCCGTAGCTAGGACCTTGCCTCCTCCTACGCACCCCCTACTCTCACTGTCAGGCCTAGTACCACGACACAGACAGCCATCGCACCCCCGATGCCTACACGGCACCGCAAAAGAGGTTGTACTACTTCATATCTGCTGAACTTTTTGATCTCAACTAGAAAATAGATCGCAACTTGGTTATTGTACTATCTTTTCAGCTCCTAGAATTTAGTTCTTAGTTTGAAGCAAACAATGGTTGCTAAGTGGCATTTCCACGGTTTGCAGCTTCAGATCTGCCAAGTCACAGTCATAATAGGGTTTAATTGACAATGCTTAGGGTTTCCCCCCTTTTATGATCACTATACGATCAACCTACATGATTCGTGTCATAATAGAACTGCTCCATCCATCAAGCTAAACAATCCTAGTTGTTCAAATACGAATATGATATTATTAAAATAGGGTAGTTTATTTGGTCAGCTAAATGTTCCTAATTAAGTTTCAAAAATGCATGTATGGCGCAGGGGGTGTGGATCTACTCGGTGCCCACGGTGGGCCGCGACCCACATTGGGATTTTGGGTCGGCCCAGACCCTGATTCCCCTCTGTTCTGCTGCGCTTCCAATGTCTACTCGCCCCCAGCCGCCTGCCTCGCTGGTGACTTGTTGACCCCGGACGACATGACTCTAGGAGGAGACACCAGACTAACAGGAGGTTAGGAGCCGCTCGCCCAACAGCGTCACCGCTGCCCAGGCGCGCCGCCGTGCCTACCTTCCCAGACCGTTCAGGGCTCATACGTGTAGCACCCGCTAAGCCAACCCGATTTATCCTGAGATACGTCCTCAACCCTCAGCAGCTACTCCCCATCACCCATTTTCTAATTTATTCATTACTCATTAGTCATGACTGTCATTAGGTTTGGTTGTGTACTGAGTGCTACCTACACTTAATGACTCAGATATTTCAGTAATCTTTAGTACCTGTAAAGTTCACATGGTTTCAAAATTCCATCCCTAGGAACAGACACTAGTCATGTTGAATCGTTTATCATAGTGACATTGACCCAGATTACTACTGCATGCCACGTTTGTTGACAACTTTACTTGTCTTTCTTACTCATTCGAATGATATCCAATTAGTCATGTCGATTAGATGCAAACAATAAGTGCTAGACCAACTTCCTGATATAGATTTTGGATGGTCTCTTACTGCAGTTACAATTCTGCATACTTGTCCTAGTAAGCTCACAAGTAATGATTGATTGGCTACCTCTATGCTTACCTTGTCATATTTGTTGTCAATATTCTTCTAGGGTGGACCACCCTGTTTTAAAATACTGGAACCACAGACATTAGTGAATAGTATTTCTCTCTGTGATCTCTTCCATCATGTGTGGACAACGAACATTGCATTGTGTAGAAAGAAAGTGTCATATCCACCTTTTACATAGACTATGATCTTTAACATGGAATACAATCTGCCTACTTGCTTTGTGTCGCACTAACAACACTCCACCCTTGAAGCTAAACATTATTCCACTCATAATTCCTTAGTTTATTTGTTCAAAAATGAATTTGATATGATTCTAGTGTTCCTACTTCAGTTTTGAAATGTGTGTCCACCTATTATAGAGACATAAGAGGTTTGTATTTCTGTGTGTGGTCTAGTCAGCACGGTTGGGGGATGAACTTTGTATACGCAGGGGTTTGTAGGGAAACACCCTTCAAGTTGAATCCGCAATGCATTCCATAATAATCTAACTACTTTTAATGTTTTCATGAATCATAGATACTAAACACATCATAATGATTATGAGATTGCACAAATGAAAAGAATAAAGCAGAATAATGACATGGCTCGCAAACTTGGCATTAAGGGACTGAAATCAAGTCTGGATGCAATGCAATGCAAACGCTCTCCACCTACAGATTCGTGCTCAGAATATGATCCTAACAATGATTCTGA
Source organism: Secale cereale (assembly GCA_902687465.1). Classification (NCBI taxonomy): domain Eukaryota; kingdom Viridiplantae; phylum Streptophyta; class Magnoliopsida; order Poales; family Poaceae; genus Secale; species Secale cereale. The sequence goes on from LR738711.1 coordinate 199,478,948, forward strand.
GCTAGAGGGAGACCTATGTCAATGTAGCTCCCTAGTGGAGGAGTCATAGGAAGACGCCCTATCTTATTCACCCATCAAGGTGCTTGCTCTAACTTTCCAAGATTATATTGGTCACACATATCTTGCAACTGATGCTTTGCATTGCTTCTACTTTGTTCCACTGCCATTAGCTTAGTTTACACATCATGTATGTGAATACGTGATAAGCAACAAGTATAGGGGATCGCGACAGTTTTCAAAGGTAGAGTATTCAACCCAAATTTATAGATTCGACACAAGGGGAGCCAAAGAATATTTGTAAGTATTAGCAGCTGAGTTGTCAATTGAAGCACACTTGGAGATTAATTATCTGCAGCAAGGCGGTCAGTAGCAAAGTAATATGATAGTTTTGATAGTAGTGGCATCATCAATTGTAATGGTAACAGTGATAGCAATAGTTTTGTAGTAAGTGAAACAGTAATAGCAGAAGTGGTTACTTAGCAAGAACAATATAAGAGAAATTCGTAGGCATTGGATCGCTGATTTGTTGTATTATATTCATCATGTGACGGTTATAACCTAGGGCGATACGGCACTAGCTCGAGTTCATAAATATAATGTAGGCATGTATTCCGTAAATAGTCGTACGTGCTTATGGAAAGAACTTGCATGACATCTTTTGTCCTACCCTCTCGTGGCAGCGGGGTCCTATTGGAAACTAAGGGATATTATAGTCTCCTTTTAATAGAGAATATGAAAAAAGCATTATCACACGATGAATACATGACCTCCTCAAACTACGGTCATCACCGGGAGTGGTCCCGACTATTGTCACTCCGGGGTTGCCGGATCATAACACGTAGTAGGTGACTATAACTTGTAAGATCAGATCAAGAACATAGATATAATGGTGGTAACATAAATGGTTCAGATCTGAAATCATGGAACCCGGGCCCAAAGTGACAAGCATTAAGCATGGCAAAGTCATAGCAACATCAATGTTAGAACATAGTGGATACTAGCGATCAAGCCCTAAGAAAACTAACTAGGTTACATGATGAATATCATCCAACTCCTCACTGACCAGCGAGCCTACGAAGGAATTACTCACTCCTGGTGGGCAGCATCGTGGAATTGGCGATGGAGAAGGGTTGGTGATGACGAAGATCAAAGATTCCCCTCTCCGGAGCCCCAAATGGACTCCCAATCTGGCCACCCAAGTAAGAACAGGAGACGGTGGCGGCTCCGTCCCGTGAAACGCCATAATTATTTTTCCCTTAAATTTTTTATAGAAAAATAGAATTTTATAGTGTCGGTTCCAGGGTCTGCGAGGCCACCAGGTGGGGACAACCCACCTAGGCGCGCCTGGAGGGGGGCGCGCCCTGGTGGGTTGTTCCCACCCAGGTGCCCCCCTCCGGTGGTTCTTGGCTCCAGAAATTCTCTTTTATTGTATAAAAATCCTCGCAAAGTTTCGTTCCATTCCAAGAACTTTTAATTCTTCACAAAACAACACCATGGTAGTTCTGCTGAAAACAACATCAGTCCGGGTTAGTTTCATTCAAATCATGCAAGTTAAAGTCCAAAACAAGAGGAAAACATTAGGAAAAGTAGATACAATGGAGATGTATCAACTCCCCCAAGCATAAACCTTTGCCTGTCCTCAAGAAATTCAGTTGATAAACTGAAAGTGAAAAAGAAAAACTTTTACAAACTCTCTTGCTCTGGTTTACATAAATAAGCTTAAGTAGCACCTAGGTATTAAGCAAAGATCATGACTAACCATGGCAACAATAACTCTTAGGAATTATATTAACTCGTATTAATGATATAATCAGCTAGCGAGCAATAATAAGATATCTCAAACAACAACAGGTTTTCAAAACAACCATGATATAATATGACAATAGTGGTATCTCGCTATCCCTTTCTGAGACCGCAAAACATAAATGCAAAGCACCTCCAAAGTTCAAGAAGTGACTACACATTGTAATTCATGGTAGCAAAGATCCAGTCATGATGCACCCAACATTAGCTACACATAATGCATCAGCATGATAGTAGTGCTCTCAGGTTCTGGCGCTTATTTTAGAAGGTGATGACCCAACAAAAAATTAAATAGAGAGTCCCTTTGCAGAGGGAAGCAGTGATTTGCATAGGTGCCAAAGCTTAAGTTTTTTTAAACAGAGGTAAATGAAATTTTGAGAGATGCACCCTTCATATTCACTTTGCGACCATCAATTATCTATATCTTCCATGTTAAACACGCTAGTGGCGGTACCCAAGCGATAAAGTAAAGGTTATGACTCCTTAGGAGTTTTTATTTGATTATTTGTATGCTTCTTTTGTTTGCTGTTTGGGGCTGGGAATCCCTATTACCGCCCTTTTCTCGTGCAGTGGCGAGTGAATAAACACTCAACCTGAAAATAACCCGCTTAGCATGTAAGATACTGACTACTTCCTATTGTTCTATGAACAATCAAAGCACACAAAAGTATATTTATTTGAAGTTTTTAGAGGCGGCACATGCAAATTTACTTAGGACGGCTGGGTAATACCGTGTATAGGTAGGTATGGTAGACTCCTCTGGATTAACTTGGGTTCAAGGTTTTTGATGCACAAGCAGAATTCCCACTTATTACGAGCGAAGGCTAGCAAATAGGTTGAGAAGCGGCCAGCTAGAGAGCAACAAAGGTCATGAACATGCATTATGCATAAGTAACATTGGATACTATCATGAGTAGGATATGGACACCATGAATATAAATATCAGAGAGGCTATGTTGGTTTTGATTCAACTACATGCATGAACATGTGCGAAGTCAAGCCACTCGAACATTCAGAGGAGGATACCATATCATCATACTACATCACAATCATTTTAACGAAATGTTGATATCCAAGATAAACCATTATCCACTCCTAGCTACTTATGCATGGCCTGAGAAACTATAATCTCTAATTGTGACTGCAAACATGTTTAATCATAATGAGCTGAATCATGGATACTAGGTTAAACATATTTACATAAACATAACAAGTCGAGTCCATACCCGTTTCTCTCTGCCACAGCCAGTTCATCAAATATCGTCATTATTGCCTTTCACTTGCATGACCTAACGATATGAAAATAGTAATAGTACAAGAGTACCGTGGACTAAGCTGGAATCTACAAACATTTTATTCAACGTGAGAAGATAAGGTAAAATGGGCTCTTTGTTAGATCAACAATTATGCAAACGAGAGCCACTCAACATTTTCATCATGGTCTTCTCCTTGGTACGACTCAATAAAAGGGAAAAGAAATTCAGAGAAACACACTGAAATATTTTTGGAGTTTTTTGTTTTCTTGAACAAGAGAATAAAAGGGAAAAGCAAAAACAAGAAAAACTATTTACAAGGGGAAATCTCCCAACAAGTATAAGGAGAATAAGGAAATATTTTTGGGTTTTCTTTTTAGTGCTACAACAATTTAAACTAGGAAAAAAAAAAGAAGCAGAAAATATTTTTTTTATTTTCTTAGAGTTTTTCGAACGCAGAAGAAGAAAGCGAGAAAACAAATTTGGCATGGATAATACAATGAAAAAGTGTGGACATCGGCAACTGGAAAGAAATGTGTGGACAGGAATGTAATGTCGAGCTTATGCTTTTGGCCTAGCTTGGTAATCACCACTCGAAGAAGCCATGGGTTCCTATGTTGAAGTGCTGGGGAGCGGGTACCTAAGGGTCCCACTCCTAAGGCTCCTCATGTGCTGCAACTAGGTTGTTCCGGCAGGCGACAATGTCCTTAGGCAAAATCATGTATCCGCCCCTGGCAATAGGATGAAACAAAGCAGGTGCAGGCAATGGGATAATATCACGAGTGTTCACACTAAAAACCAGGTTATAAGGAATAGGAATGTTGGGGTAATTGACAACAATAAACTGGTGGTGTTCCATAACCCGACGATCTAAATAAACCTTAGGTAAAGGATAATCATGCTGGCGTATCTGAACGTTAAAGTGGGTCGCCAAGCGAGTAGCATAGATCCCACCATGTATTTTGCCCTTGGATCCGTTAATTTGGAGGCGACGTGCCACAATAGCTCCCAAGCTCTAATGTTATCGCCGAGAAGTGCGCGACATAAAATAGCGAAGTCTGGAGCACTGAGTGCACCTACTTTGTCTCTAGCAAGCACACTCTTTGCAATGAAAAGAGCAAAATAATGCACAGTCGAAAAGTGTAAGCTAGTGCCAGTGATACTTGATACCCCTCTCTCATCCCCCACTGTTAGAGTATGGTTAAAACCATCAAACTCCGCTGGCCTAGGCTCGACTAAACCACCATCAAAAGTAAGCAAGCATATGTTACAAAATTCAGTCAATGGCATCTGATGGGGCTCAACATATAAATTAAACTCCACCCCGGGGGGATTATTCCTAGGTAAGAATTGAAAACTTTGCACAAAGGAATTTGTGAGGAGATGATAGTGTTCACATTCAGCTGCGATGAAATCGGTGAGGTCGGCGTTAGCAGCATATTGTGTAAACTCCTGAAGGATTCCGGCCCCTTCCATGAACGGGTTATGTGGCCATTCGCATGGCCGAAGCTTCGCCATTCTCTGGGTACCTAGATCAATGTCAGATGACTCCCCAATCACACCCTTGGAGTTATTCTTGGAAGAAAACTTCCTAAAGATACTCTTGTCTTTCCTATGAACAAAAATTCTGAAATTTTTCTTCCACAAAATTTTCACAACAAAACTTCACAAGATTGAAAGCAACTACTCATAGGGATGCATAGAGGCCATAACAAGCATTCAAACTACTTAGAACTCCATGAATTCAACATGCAAGCTTCTCTATAGTAGCACCAAGAGTAACTAATTACTCTAAATATAAACCATTAAAGCAAAAAACTAATTGGACAAACGGAGGAGTAACATACCAAGCAACAATCTCACGAAACAGTTTCGGAAACGGAGCTTCGAGCAAAGAGATTGAACTCCACAGGTTTGAGAGAAAGAATACGAGAGAGAGAGAGAGAGAGAGAGAGAGAGAGAGAGAGAGAGAGAGAGAGAGAGAGCAATGGTGATTTTTTTCAGGAGGTAGGTGATGATGTGGGAACAAGAGCTAAGTGAGGGGGCCCACGTGCGGACCACAACTCACCAGGCCGTCCCTGGGGGTCCTAGAGCGCCCAGATGGATTGTGCCCACTTGGTGCACCTCCCTCTAATGTTATTTGCACCAAAAATTCTTAAATAATCAGAAAAAATCGTATCGAAATTTCAGAGCATTCTGAACACTTTTATTTTTGGGTCATTTTTTATTGCACAGAAAACTCAGAAAACAGACAAGGCATGGCATTTCATTTTATTTAACTAATAAAAACAGAAAACAAAAGGTAGGGATAGAAGTTAGTGGCTACTAAATTCATCAACTTCATACCTCTCAAAAATGATCCATTAATAAGGTTCATCAAGTCTTATTAACAACCACTTTTGATTAGCATGGACTCGAAGAAGTTACGTAAATCACTAGGTTACCTCAAAGGGGATAAGAATGTCCCCAGCAATAAGCATTTCATATTTCTCTTTGGCAGTAGGTAAAGGTAGTTGAAAACTTCCAATAGTGAGTGTCGAAGATTTTTCAATAACATTAATACCATTCACTTGGAATTGCTTCTTCGGAAAGTGCACCGTATGCTCATTACCATTGATATGAAAAGTGACCTTGATTTTATCGCAATCAATAACATCCCCTACAATATTCAAGAAGGGTCTACCAATGATAATCGACATATTGTCGTCCTCAAGCATCTCAAGTACAACAAAATCAGTCAAAATAGTAACATTAGGAACAACAACGGGCACATCCTCACAAATACCGGTAGGTATGGCAGTTGATTTATCCGCCATTTGCAAAGATATTTTAGTAGGTGTGAGTTTATTTAAATTAAGCCTTTTATACAAAGAGAAAGGCATAAAACTAACACCAGCTCCCAGATCACATAAAGTAGTTTTCACATAATTTCTTTTGATCGAGCAAGGTATAGTTGGTATTCCCGGATCTCCAAGTTTTTAGGTACTCCATGTTTAAAATTATAATTAGCAAGCATGGTGGAGATTTCAGCTTCCTGTATTTTTCTCTTATTGGTGATGATGTCTCTCATGTACTTTGCATAAGGGGGCATTTTTAAGATATCAGTCAAGCGAGTACGCAAAAAGACTGGCCTCAGCATTTCAGCAAAGTGTTCAAATTCTTTATCATCTTTCTTTTTTGTTGGCTTAGGTGGAAAGGGCATAGGTTTTTGAACCCACGGTTCTGTTTCTTTACCATGTTTTCTAGCAACAAAGTCCTTTTTATCATATCTTTTATTCTTAAGTTGTGGGTTATCAAGATCAACTGTTGGTTCTATCTCAACATCATTATCCGGTTCCTTTTCATTGCCTAGTTGAGTATCTTCATGAACCTCATCATTATCTTTTTCATTATCAAAAGGTGAGTGTTCACTACCAGATTGAGTTTCAGCATTAGAAATAGAAACTTCATTATCAGGAGGTTTTTCTACTTCAAGTACACTACAGGCATGCAAAGTCCAATCATATTTCTACTTCTATTTCCTTTTAGAAGGACTACATGCATCAGTGTGAACTCTTTGAGAGTCTTGTTCAATTCCTTTTGGATGTCCCTCAGGATATACTGGTTTCTGAGTCATATTACCTCATCTAGTTGATACTCTAACAACAAAGTCACTTATATTATTATTCATTTCATCAAGCAACTCACTTTGAGATGTAGCAACTTGTTCTAACTGAGTTTGAACCATAGAAGCATGCTTCCCTACACCTCTAACATCATTTGAGATTCTGAATAACAAGTCACTCAAGCGAGCAATCATATCAGAATTGTATTTCAATTGTTTCATAACATTTGCATTGAAGTGATCTTGCTTTCTAATGTAATTTTCAAACTCATAAAGGCATTGGCTAGGGTGCATATTGTGAGGATTATTGTTATCATTGAATTTCATTAGAGAATTTACCTCTACCACATTAGGTAGTAGTGGTGTATCAAGCCCATGTATTTATACAATGAGAGGTAAATTTTTGACTTCCTTAGCTTTAATACCTTTTTGCTTCATACATTTCTTTGCCTCTTGCATATCTTCAGGACTGAGATATAAAATACCACACTTCTTCGGGGTGGGTTTAGGCGGTGGTTTAGGAAGAGTCCAATCATCATAATTTTTCTATATGTTGTTCAATAATTCTTCATCTAGTCCAATAGTTTGTTCCCTGAAAACACAACCAACACAACTATCTAAGAAATCCCTAGAAGCATCAGTTAGTCCATTATAGAAGATATCAAGTATTTCATTTTTCTTAAGAGGCTGATCAGGAAAAGAATTAAGCAATTGGAGAAGCCCCCCCCCCCCCCAAGCTTGTGGGAGACTCTCTTCTTCAATTTCTGCAAAGTTAAATATTTCCCATAAGGCAGCTTGTTTCTTATGAGCAGGAAAATATTTTTCAGAGAATTAATAAATCATATCCTACCGTTTTACTCTAGCCATTTGTTCATCAAGAAATTCACCTAATGGCACAAGCAAGGTACTAGCATCATCATAATAATCATTCATAGTAGAAGTAGCATCATCAATAACTTCAGACATATCAGGATTGATAGCATGTGGTGGTGTTGCAAGTTTACTTATAAAAGAAGGTGAATCTAAAGCAGAGCCAGATGGCGGTTCCTTACCTCCCCTCGTCTTAGAGGAAAAAAAATCTTAGTCTTAGGTTCCTTCGGATTCTTCATAGTGATAGATTGATAATAATCAAAAGTGACTCAACAAATATAGCTATGCTCCCTGGCAACGGTGCTAGAAAAAGGTCGTGATAACCCACAAGTATATTGGATCGCAACAGTTTTCGAGGGTACAATACTCAACCAAATTTATAGATTCGACACAAGGGGAGCCAAAGAATATTTGTAAGTATTAGCAGCTGAGTTTTCAATTCAACCACACCTGGAGATTAATTATCTGCAGCAAAGTGATCACTAGCAAAGTAATAAGATAGTTTTGATAGTAGTGGCAGCAGCAATAGTAATGGTAACAGTGATATCAATAGTTTTGTAGCAAGTGAAACAGTAACAACAGCAGTAGTAAGTTAGCAAGAACAATAAAACATAAATGCGTAGGCATTGGATTGATGATTTGTTGGATGATATCCATCATGTGACAATTATAACCTAGGGCGATACGGCACTAGCTCCAGTTCATAAATATAATTTAGGCATGTATTCCGTAAATAGTCATATATGTGCTTATGGAAAGAACTTGCATGACATCTTTTGTCCTACCCTCTCGTGGCTGTGGGGTCCTATTGGAAACTAAGGGATATTAAGGCCTCCTTTTAATAGAGAACCGGAACAAAGCATTATCACACGGTGAATACATGAACTCCTCAAACTACGATCATCACCGGGAGTGATCCCAACTGTTGTCACTCAGGGGTTACCGGATGATAACACGTGGTATGTGACTATAACTTGCAAGATTGGATCTAGAACATAGATATAATGGTGATAACATAAATGGTTCATATCTGAAATCATGGCACCCGGGTCTAAGGTGACAAGCATTAAGCACGGCAAAGTCATAGTAACATCAATCTCAAAACATAGTGGATACTAGGGATCAAGCCCTAACAAAATTAACTAGATTACATGATGAATCTCATCCAACTCCTCACCGACCAGCAAGCCTACGAAGAAATTACTCACTCCCGGTGGGGAGCATCATGGAATTGGCGATGGAGAAGGGTTGGTGATGACGAAGATTCCCCTCTCCGGAGCCCCAAACAGACTCAAGATCCGGCCTCCCGAGGAAGAACAAGAGATGGCGGCGGCTCTGTCACGTGAAACACAATAATTCTTTCACCCTATTTTTTTCTTGAAAAATAGGATTTTATAGTGTCGGTTTCTGGGTCTGCGGGGCTACTAGGTGGGGACAATCCACCTGGACGCTGCTGGAGGGGGCATGCCCTGGTGGGTTATGCCGACCCAGGTGCCCCCTCCGGTGGTCTTGGCTCTAGAAAGTCTTTTTTATTATATAAACAATCCTCGCAAAGTTTCGTTCCATTCCAACAACTTTTATTTCTGCACAAAAACAACACCATGGTAGTTCTGCTAAAAACAGCGTCAGTCCGGGTTAGTTTCATTCAAATCACGCAAATTAGAGTCCAAATCAAGAGGAAAAACGTTAGGAAAAGTAGATACCACGGCGACGTATCAATACGCCCTGTCTATCCATTTCCAATACATATTCCATTTGTCATCATACCATATTTATCCATTCAAATGTTGTTCTTGTGTATCAGACGTTCAAAAGGAAGAGGGCAATTGCTGATCGCGGAGGAGCATGAACAAAGTATTTGGAAAAGGTAGTGACACCTCATAAATCTAATAGCCCAATTGGTGTAGTTGCAATATCACCAAACCTAGAAAACACGACCACAACTCTAGCAGACTCTAGCCCTACTACACTGGCCATCTCTGATGCCCCAACTCAGCAGACCCCAACTACAACAAACAGATTGATGATGCCAGTTGACATAGCATCAGCTCTACGACGCAAAACCCCCATTCCAGCAAAGAGTACGCCAAATCCAGTAGCGAAATCCCTTTTCGAATGAGACATAGCCCCGATTGCAGCAAATAGGACCCATATTCCATTTGTTCCCAGTTTAGAAGGCCAAACTTATATTGTTGTCAGGAACTTTGTGCGCACCATTCCTTCATGGAAAGATTATACCACAGACACAGAACAATTTCCAACATACCTCCACAAATTACGCGTAAGTAATGTACTAATCATGTTCATGGTAATTACTGCATATGTTTCTGCTGACAGAAGACACAAGATCTCATTCTTTTAAATAGGCGAGGACCAAACTGGATAGTCAAGACGAACAAGGGTTTCTTGCACTTTTCAAGCACTCGTTGATGAAGTATCGTTCCTACCTGAGGCAAGCGCACTTCAATGGCAAGCCTCTAAATGAAATTTCAGTAAAGTCTCCGGCGCTACATTTATTAGACAGTGACTGGAATAATCTTGTTACACGTTGGTCTCGTCTGCAGCGTAAGGTACTGTCTATGATATCACATCATAATTTGAACTACTTTCTACATGTACCTTACCGTCTCACTTGTACAAATTGTTTTTGCAGAAGAACATTATTTCTCAAGGGACCATAGAATTGCGCAACTATACTGCACACTACATTGCTCTTGTGAGTACCTCTTGCCATGTATGACCATACTTACTTTCATAGCTGGTTGATTATGTAGCATCACTTCACAGGGTAGCCTCGTTATCCTCCATTTTGTGGACATTATAAGATCGGTATCGACTCTTACATAAATTTAGAATCAACCCAATGCTTTTGAACAGGTTTAGCTCTGCAGCCCTCTTGTAAGGACATAACGTCTTCTATCACTGTACTTACATTAGCAGCTACTCTCTCTGTCCCATAATATTAGAGCGTTTTGTACTGTAAACCGGTGTACAAAACACTCTTATAATATGGGAAGGAGGGATTGTTTCATTATGTAGCATTCTGCATCTTATCTCCCTCGCCCACCATTTACTAAAAAATATCAGATCTATATTTAATCTTACCAATGAGTAGAATACACAGACAATGCCAGTTCAGAAGTGTAGCCAATTACTCTTGTTAGTACACTTTGTCCTGTAACGCTTGTACTTACATGGATTGGTAGTTGATTATGTAGCATCAATCTGCATCTTATCTTTATTATCCTTTGTCCCTTCCAGCATTACCGTATCTATAATTACTCTCAACAAACTGTAGAGCACATGCAATGCTTATGAAGAACATTCCATGCTGAAATTCTTGAGTTATCCTTCCCTTGACACGGAGAAGGGCATTATAAAGACGATGTTAACTGTTAATGTAAGTCAGTCCTTCTAAAGCCTTTATCCTCAATTGTTGTTTAATTTGCTCATACTCCCTATCGTCAACTTCTGTTTTGTTTGATGTTTCTATCAAAATGCATGTTCACAAAAATTGTAGGTTCCATGTTTTAGTTGTAAAACCAAATTCCTTATTCATACGATGCACATCACTCAATACTCCGTACATGTATGCTTGTTTTTGTGGATTTATAATCCAGTGTGTGGTGAAGCAGCCCACATTTGCACCTTGTCATCTCCTGTTTTATCTTACTGATGTGGCTGATGATATGAACAACATGCCATGCACATTAACCAAAATAGATACAATGATTGTCTTTACCCTTCATCCATGCTTGTTTTGTTGACATCGTAATCCAGTAGTGTGGTGAAGATCCCCAGATTATGAACTATGCAAAATTATGCTATTGATATTTTGAACCGACTCTTTATTTTCTAATTTGAAATTGGATGGAATTGACAACATAGTTACCATCTTTGTTTATACACGTGTAAAACCTGTCATCTCTCTTCTTGTTTCAGGGTGATATGCCTGATGGCATGCACAAGTCTGCTGAAGGCTGTGAGACAAACCCAACATATATTGCAGCAAAGAAGGCAAAAACATCTTGAAGATAGCGAGATAACCCCAAAGTCATGTCTTTACGCCGTGTTCAAGTTACTTGAGACTAGCTGTCAGACAAGGTCACATAATTCACTGTCTAAACCAGTTCAACTTCTTCAGTCTCATCTTCAAGCAGGAAGGCACTCTGCAACTCAACTTCGACTCGAAGTCCAATCTCTAAGGAAGATCGCAGAGAACAACAATGAGAGCCTCGTTGCTAAACAACTACACCTGGAAGCTATGACCGACATGCTGGGCTGGTCTCACAGCCTTGCTTAGTAGCTTGCCCAGCAGCTCCCGCGCAAGGCTTACCTTTTTTGAACTGTCTTGGAAGTTGTCTTGGTTCAGTATTATTTTGTTACGTGCAATGGCGCCAGTTTTTGTAATCTGCTTCTTCGTTGCGCTTTATGATCACTCTTGGCGAACTTCGATGCCATGTGGATGTAATATACCATAAATCCTTTATTGTATAGTGTAGGTTTGTTCTAAGTTACAATGTTGACTAGTTTTGTTCATAATTACTACTAGTTATCATATATGCCATCATTCACTATGTTAAAAAAACAACGAAAATGTGACGTAGTCGACCGGGACGAAACTTTTGCCTCTAACAGGCCTGCATTTTAGTGGGCCACAATTGGGCTGGTTCGTAACTTTCTTGGGCCGGAAAGGCCATTGGGGCCCTTCACACTTTGCGCCAGGCCCACAACTTACACGGGCCTACATTCGGCCCAATGTTTAGTTGGTCCTTTAGTGGACCAGCGCTTAGTTGGGGCCATGTTTCTTTGGGCCATTAACAGCTGAATATTATGTTAGCCTGTTGAGGCCCAGAAGATACCATGGGCCTTTTGTAGACCGAAATGCATGTTGGGCCTCGATTTCCAAAAGTTGTCCATGGGCCTTTAGCAGGATGAAATGTAGACCGGGCCATTATTGCCCAGTTCTATGACGGGACATTACCAGACTGAAACATATCTGGGCCTTAGTTGGCCCACTTGTATCATGGGCCTTTAAGAGGCCGAAAGCTTAGTAGAGGCATCAACGGGTCGAATTGTACGACACGCCTTTAACAGGCCCAAAATCAAGTTGGGCTGAACTGTTGCCACCTTTATCACGGGCCGTTAGTGGGCAGGATGTCGCGTCAGACCATATTTGGCCCATGGGAAGCACGGACCATTCCCAGGCCGAAAGACACACTAGGTTGAAATGGGCCCATGTCTTCAGTGGGCCTCTAACAGGCCGAAATGTCACTAGGCCGTAACCGGGCCCAAATACTCAGCGAAGCATTAACGGCCCAGATTTGGCTTTGAGCCGTAAATGGGCCATGTTTAAGCAGACCGTTAGTGGGCTGGCCCAATAGTACCAGAGTAAACTTTGACTGGGCCGTCCTTTTTAACCTATATGAGCCTCTGTTGGGCCCTACCACGTGTCGACATATCATAGGCACGTCTCCTCCATTGGATGGATGAAATCTAGCCCACCGAGGAGCCGACACATGTTTCCTCTGGCCAATGACAATTTTACACGTGGAAAATCCCCATTGGTCAGCGCTGTTAACGGGTTATCGGATCCAAACCGGAACCAGATAGCTTGACGGCGACCCATTAAGGTGGATGCCATGTGTCGGTTACCCTTGACAAAAACACTTCCATGACGCACCATTTATCATCATGGAAGTGTACACTTCCATGATGATAATTTTGGTATTGTCATGGAACACTTCTACGACGGCACATGTATGACTATCTTGATTTTGTCATAAAATCGTTATGGATGTACATGCTTGACAGAAAACGTGACCTACTATGACAAACATGTATTATCATGAAAGTGGTTTTTTTGTAGTGTATCCAGGCCGCATGTGGTGATTATATTACCAAGTTAGGCCTAAAGCCTAAGCTTGGGGGAGTACGTATTTCCACAGACATTACATTCATGTTCACACACTTCATTCCGTTTGTCGGCGTTAATACTTTTTCTTTGTATCGTCCATGCTAGTTTTATTTTCTCGCTTTCTTCTTGTGAGTTTAATTTTTTTGAGAAAACCAAAAAATATTTCTTGCTTCTTTTCGGCTTTTCTTTCCAGTTTAATTTAGTTGTAGCATTAAAAGAAAACCCAAAAAGATTTCTCTTTTCTTCTTTGCTTGTTGGGAGCTTTCCTGTGTATATAGTTTTTCTTGTTATCATTTTTCTTTCTTTAATTTGCATTCTCCAAGAAAAAAGAAAAACTCAAAAATATTTTAGTGTGTTTCTCCAAACTTCTATTCTTTTATTGAGTTACTATGAGTAGGAAACCACTATAAAAATGTTGAGTGGATCTCATATGCAATAATTGTTGATCTAACAAAGAGATCATATTATTTTGCCTTCTCCTCTCAATAAAAGTTTGAAGATTCCAGCTTATTCCACAACACTCTTGCATTGTTATTATTCTCACATCGTTCGGTTGTGCAAGTGAAAGGAAATAATGACGATACTTGATGAAGTGACTATGGTAATGAAAAGCAGGTACGAACTCAACTTGTTTTTGTTTTTTGCAAATATGGTTAACTCAGTACCCATGATTCAGCTTGTCATGATTAAACATGTTTGCAATGACCATTAGAGATTATAGTTGTTCGTGCTATGCTTAAGTATCTACGAGTGGATAATGATATATCTTGGGTATCAACATGCATTAAAATGATTGTGATGTAGTATACTGATATGGTATCCTCCTCTGGATGTTTTGAGTATCTTGACTTGGCAGATGTTCACACACGCAATTGATTGAAAACCGACATAGCCTCCATGATATTTATGTGCAAGGTGTCTATATCCTACTCATGCTAGTATTCAATGGTAATTATTCTCAATGCACGATTATGACCATTTTCGCTCTCTAGATGGTCGCTTCTCAACCTAGTTGCTAGACTTCACATGTACTAAGCGGGAATACTGCTTGTGCATCAAAATCCTAAACCAAAGTTGTTCCAAATGAGTCCACTATATCTACCTATATGTGGTATTACTCCGCCGTCCCAAGTAAATTTGCATGTGCCACCTCTAAAATATTCAAATGAAATTTGTTTCGTGTGCCCGTACCTCTCATGGAGCAACATGGGGTGGTTAGCATCTTCCATGCTAAGCGGGTTATTCTCATGATGAGTGTTTATTCACTCAACCTTACACGAGAGGGGCTGGCACCTCTGCAAATCCCTACTTCCCTCTGCGAAGGGACTATCTATTTACTTTTTATGTTGAGTCATCATCTTCTCAAATAAGCACCAGATCTGAGAGCACTATTGTCATTCTTATGCATTAAGTATAGTTAATGTTGAGTGTTATCATGGCTGGATCTTTTCTACCATCAATTACAATGTCTAGTCATTGCTTGAACTTTGGAGGTTCTCTGCATTTATGTTTTGCGGTCTCAAAAAGGGCTAGCGAGATACCATTATTTTCATATTATATCATGATTGTTTTGACAAAGTGTTGGCATTTGAGATATTTTATTATTACTTGCTGGTTGATTATGCCATTAATATGAATCAATATAATTTCTAAGAGTTATCGTGTGCATGGTTAGTTATGATCTTTGTTGAAAACTTGGGTATTATTTAAGCATATATATGTAAGCAAGAACAAAAGAGTTCGTAATTTTTTTCTTTATGACTTTCAGTTTGTCAACCGAATTGCTTGAGGACAAGCAATGGTTTAAGCTTGGGGGAGTTGATATGTCTTCGTCGTATCTTCTTTTCCTTACGCTTTTGTTCTTGTTTTGGACTCTAATTTACATGATTTGAATGAAACTAACCCGTAGTGATGTTGTTTTTAGTAGAACTACCATGGTGTTTTTTTGTGTAGAAATAAAAGATTTTTTCTAGAATAATAGAAAAATATTGGAGCAAATATCAACCTGAGGGGGGCCCCGGCTGCCCACAAGGCACCAGGGTGCGCCACCCCCTCTTGGCGCACCCTGGTGAGTAGTGGGGTCCGCGAGGCCCTGCTGACCCTATCTCCGGCACTTTAAATTCCTATTGTCGAAGAAAAAAATAAGACATGAAGTTAAATCGCGTTTTACGATAAGGAGCCGCCGCCAGCTCCTGTTCTTCATCGGGAGGCCAGATCTGGAGTCCGTTAGGGGCTTCGGAGAGGGGGATCTTCCATCTTCGTCATCACCAACCATAATCCATCACCAATTCCATGATGCTCACCACTGGGAGTGAGTAATTCCTTCGTAGGCTCGCTGGTCGGTGAGAGGCTGGATGAGATGCATCAAGTAATCGAGTTAGTTTTGTCAGGTCTTGATCCATAGTATCCACTATGTTCTGAGAATGATGTTGCCATGACTTTGCTATGCTTAATGCTTTTCACTAGGGGGCGAGTGCCATGATTTCAGATCTGAACCATTTATGTTATCACCAATATATCTATGTTCTTGACCTGATCTTACAAGTCATATTCACCTACTACGTGTTATGATCCGCATACCCCAAGGTAACAACAATTGGGATTCTTTCCGGTGATTACCATAGTATGAGGAGTTCATGTAATCACTGTGTATTAATGCTTTGATCTGGTTCTCTATTAAAAGGAGGCCTTAATATCCCTTAGTTTCCTTATGGAACCCGCTGCCATGGGAGGGTAGGACAAAAGATGCCATGCAAGTTATTTTCCATAAGCGTGTATGACTATTTACAGAACACATGCCTACATAATATCAATGAACTTGAGCTAGTTTTGTGTCGCCCTAGGTTATAACTGTTATATGATGAATATTATCCAACTATATAACCAACCCAGTGCCTACGAGTTTTTCCCATATTGTTCTTGCTAAGTAACTACTTTTGCTGCTACTGTTACAATTGCTACAAAACTGGTGGTACTATTGTTACCATCACTACTACTATCGAAAACTACCATACTACTGTGCTACTAATCACTTTGCTGGAGATATTTAATCTTCAGGTGTGGCTGAATTGACAACTCAACTACTAATACTTACAAATATTCTTTGGCTCCCCTTGTGTCGAATCTATAAATTTGGGTTGAATACTCTACCCTCGAAACTGTTGTGATCCCCTACACTCGTGGGTTATCAGTGACTGGATGAAATTCCCGTGTGTTCTCAAGAATGCTTTGGTTATTATAAGAGACATTTGCCACAAAAGGATTGGTCTTCCTTGCTACACCTATTTTTACTATTGCTACTTGCCACTTGTTACAAATTATCTTGCTATCAAACAACTTGTTACCGCAATTTCAGTGCTTGCAGAAATTACCTTGCTGGAAATTGTTTATCATTTCCTTCTTCTCCTCTTTGGGTTTAACACTCTTACTTGTTGAAAGTCCTATGATTGACACCCTATACTTGTGGGTCATCAGCCATGGCCACCACAGCCTCCTCGCTCGCGCACTCGCAGTAGATCTGGCTCTCCGCCAGCCGGTGCTGCTCCAGGAGGAACAAGTTGTACCATAATACCTCCTGGCCTGCTGGAATGCCGACAAAGGCATCGGCGTAGGCTGCACCTCCGCCATGGCGGTGTTGAACTGCGCCTGCTGAATGAGTCCTGGACTAGGGGGTCCTTGGGTGTCCGGACTACTCGATATGGGCCGGACAGATGGGCCATGAAGATAAAGTAGAAGATCATCCCCTGTGATCGGGTAGGACTCCTATGTGCGTAGAATGTCAAGTTTTGCGTCCGGGTGTAATGTTACCTTCCTCTGCCAGATAACTTTATACAACCATAGGTCCCTCCGGTGTGTCTTTAAGCCGGGGGTCTAGTCCGTAGAGGCTATCAGAATAATCTCAGGCTAGACAGCTAGGGTTTAGCCAATACGATCTCGAGGTAGATCAACTCTTGTAACCCCTATACACATCAAATTCAATCAAGCATGAAGTAGGGTTTTACCTCAATTAAGAGGGCCCGAACCTTGGTAAACATCGTGTCGTCATTGTCCCTTGTTACCATTGATCCTCAAATACATAGCTTGGGAACCCTTACCCGTGATCGACATTGGTGCTTTCATTGAGAGTTCCGGTGTATTCTGGACAGAAGGGTCGATGGCTCATGCTACTTCTCGAGATTGCGTTGTATTCCTGATACGTCCAAAACGTATCTATAATTTCTGCTTGCTCCATGCCTCTTTTGTGTGATATTTCTATGATATTTATGCACTTCCATACACTTTTGATCATATTTGGACTAACCTATTAACTTAGTGCACCACAGTGCCAGTTCCTGTTTTCTACTGTTTTTCTATTTCAGGTTTCCCCATATTAAAAGTTCCCTAAAAATTCCGGAAAAAATACAGGAAAAATCAGTGTATCAGGAGCTTCCAGAAAAACCAAGGCAGGGCCAGAGGGGAGCCTGGGGTGGCCCAGGCGGCCACCCGGCACGGCCCCACCCCTGGCCGCGCCAGGGGGGCGCCTGGGGCCCCACCTCCGCCTCTGGTGACCCCCTTTTGCATATATATTGCTCGCGTCCCGAAGCCCTCGAGGACGAAACCCTTGTTCGCGATCTCATCTCTGTTCCGCCGCCGCCGCGCTTCCAAGATTGGGAGCACCAGGAGAACTCTTCCCGGCACCCTGCCGGAGGGGAGAACCACCACCGGGAGCTTCTCCACCACCATGGACGCTTCCCATATGAGTTGTGAGTAGTCTCCCTTGGAACATGGGTCCATGACCAGTAGCTATGTGATGTTCTCCTCCCCTCTTTGTTCTTTATGGATTAGACCTCGTGAGCTGCCCTACATGATCGAGGCACATATGTAATCTTTATGCTGTTGCTATGCTGAGTTTGCTGGGATCCGATGGATTATCAAATTATGTTCAGATTGTGTGTGAGTAATATATTTGATTCACCTCTTTTATATTTATGTTCTTGAGTAATTCTTGCATGTTCTCCGTTGCTGTTTATTGCTTTGGCCGAGTAGTAGGTAGTAACTCCAAGAGGGAACGTTATGCTTGATTGTGGGTTCATGCCCCTCGATGACTAGTTTGAGTGACAGAAACATGAGTCTAGGGGATGTGCTGTTGCCACAAGGGGGAAAACAACGGTGCATGTACTTGCGGGTGCAAGAATTGTTTACTTTACGCAAAGTTCTTTTAATGCAGTTGTTTGTTGCTTTGAGTTTACACTTTGGGTGGGACTCGCAACTTAATACCAGCGAGATGTTCTGGATAGATATCTCAAGGTGGATGATTAGTAGTAGATGCAGATGGATTTCGGTCTACTTGCCTTGGCGTACCGCCCATGCTTTTGAGCCTCTACCTTTCTGTACAACATAGTTAGCATTGGTTTGCGCACATAATCCTGTCAATTGCCCAGCTGTAATTTGTTTACCTCGCTTAGCTGTTTTATCGTCTTTTGGGAGAGAGACATCATTAGTGAACATCATGGGACCCCGGTCCATATTACCATCACTGATCACACCCGCTATTTACTTCCTGTTCTTATTTCCTAGTTGCAGTCATACCTATCACTATTATCTCTTGTGTTTGATCCTTTGTAAACGACAAGGCCGGAGGGATTGACAACCACTCTGTACTCGTTGGGAGCAAAGTTATTTATATCTGTGTGCAGGTCCTATCAAGCAAAAGTTTCTGGCGCCCTTGACACCTTCTTGTCGACCCTCGGAGTCTCACGGGATTCGATCCTTGGTATCTTTGCCAAGGGAAATTTGCCGCTACGCTACATCTCAAACCTTCCACTTGGGGTAACCAACGAGGGGCGAGAAGCCATCAATTCCCTCGAAGAGGAAAGGGTGATGCAGTACAGTTGCGTAAGTATTTCCCTCAGTTTTTGAGAACCAAGGTATCAATTCAGTAGGAGACCACGCGCGAGTCCCTCGCACCTGCACAAACAAATAAGAACTTCACAACCAACGCGATAAGGGGTTGTCAATCCCTTTACGGTCACTTACGAAAGTGAGATCTGATAGATAGGATAGTATAATATTTTTGGTACAAGAACGGAAAGTAAATAAAGCGAAGTAAAGTAGATGGAAGATTAATATATTGAGAATAGACCCGGGGGCCATAGGTTTCACTAGTGGCTTCTCTATTGATAGCAGAATTCTACGGTGGGTGAACAAATTACTGTCGAGCAATTGATAGAAAAGCGCCTAGTTATGAGAAAATCTAGGCATGATGATTATATATAGGCATCACGTCCGTGACTAGTAGACCGAAACGATTCTGCATCTACTACTATTACTCCACACATCGACCGCTATCCAACATGCATCTAGAGTATTAAGTTCATAAGAACAGAGTAATGCTTTAAGCAAGATGACATGATGTATAGGGATAAACTCAAGCAATATGATATAAACCCCATCTTTTTATCCTCGATGGCAACAATACAATACATGCCTTGCTGCCCCTGCTGTGAGTGGGAAAGGACACCACAAGATTGAACCCAGAGCTAAGCACTTCTCCCATTGCAAGAACTATAGATCTAGTAGGCCAAACCAAACCAATAATTCGAAGAGACTTGCAAGGATATTATAATCATACATAAAAGATTTCAGAAAAGAATCAAATATTGTTCATAGATAATCTTGATCATAATCCGACAATTCATCGGATCTCGACAAACACACCGCAAAAAGATTACATCGAATAGATCTCCTCGAAGATCGAGGATAACTCTGTATTGAGATCCAAAAAGAGAGAATATAGCTAATAACTATGGACCCGAAGGTCTGTGGTAAACTACTCACAACTCATTGGTGAGGCTATGGTGTTGATGTACAAGCACTCCATGGTAGATCCCCCTCCGGCGGAGCTCCGGAACAGGCCCCAAGATGGGATCTCAAGGGAACAGAAGGTTGCGGCGGTGGAATTAGGGTTTTCTTTGTTGCCTCAATGTTTCCAGGATACATGGATATATATAGGAGGAAGGAGGGCATCAGCGGAGCCAGAGGGAGCCCACGAGGGTGGGGGGCGCTCCATGGACCCTCGTGGCCGCCTCTCTCGTCTCCTCGTATGTACTCCATGTCTTCTAGGTAGATACGGTTCCAAGAATAATTCTCCTGAAGGTTTGATTCCGTTTGGACTCCATTTGTGTCGGTGTACTAAGATAGGGGTACCTTAGTATCCCAACTTGTGCACGGGCAGTAGCAGCTTCCCGCGGCAGGGTTTACCACGTGCTTGCCGGAAACCTTTCTAGTCCCTGTAAAACCATTCAAGAACAAAGTATACAAGACAGAAGATCAAGGCCCCGGCAAGTGGAGCTTGCCGGGAAGGCCGTCCCAGGCTCAAGACTATCACATTAACACAAGACCCTGGCAAGAGGAGCTTGCCAGGAAGATCAGAAGACTGCATCTCAGAAGACATGCCTCGGCGCACCCCGCGCCCCGGCAGGGCCCGGGGAGCGACAAGCCTCAGGGTCCGGCAAGGTCAAGACCCCGGCAAGGTGCTTGCCGGGGGAGAGCTATGCTGTGTGCCCGCGCTCCAGCTCATCTGCCCATGCGTCGCCCGGGGGCCCTTCCAGGGACGCGTGGCGGAAGGCTGTGCAGCCTGGGGTACACGGTGGCGATCCACGGTGACGAGGCTACCGCCGTGTCGAACGGAGACGCATGGACGGGTGCTTTTGGGGTCGACGGTGATGGGAATTTAATGCCCTTGTCCCCCACTGTCTAGGTTAGGTGAAGACCACTGTTCATGCACTGTTCCCGCACTGTTACAACTACCACCAAAGTTACATTTTTACCCTCCTCTACGTTGACACCTATCGGTGACCCCTTGAGCTATAAAAGGAGGCCCATACACAACGTAGAGGAGGTTCGAATCCTTAGCAACTCTCACGCTCGGTGTAGCTAGTACTGTAGCTCTTCAAGCTCCCGAGCTCAATACAACCAAGGCAGGAGTAGGGTTTTACGCGTCCGCGCGGCCCGAACCTGGGTAAACTGCCCGCGTGTGCTCCTCGATCCGCTCTTTGTGCTCCCTCCGCTCCCTTACCGCAACGTACAAGGGGCTGCGGTCCCATAGGTGCTCGTGGTGGACAGTTTCCCCCGACATCTTTGGCGCGCCAGGTAGGGGGCGTCGAGGTTGTGCGAACCTGATCCGGCGCTCACGCGGGCGCATTCTCCATCAACCTCTCCAGCTTCGTCAACTACATCAGCAGCACCAACATGGCTCCGAAGAAGAAGGCTTCGGAGGTCGCAGGCCCGTCTGCGTCGGTTTCCCCACCACCAGAACCAACGGTGGGTGGAGGAGACGCCGGCGGAAGGGTGGTCGCCGGCGAGGAAACTCACGGCACCGCCAAGTCCAAGGACAAGACGGACGACCGGGCAAACTCCAAGGCCTCGGTCTCCGTAGACGCGCCACGTCCATCTCAGCAGACGACAGGCCAGCAGCGCCGTTGTACGGGAGCTACCATTCGCTTGCTGGGCCAAGGACAAACTGGAGGGTCACGGGATGCTCAAGGCCACCGTCCTGGCACGAACAAGGCGCGGTCGCCGGGGCGAGAGACTGCTCCTTCTAACCCTGTTAGAAGTCCGAGCATATCTCGCTCCTCGCACCGCTCGCCACCGCTCCCCTCCTCTCCAGCAGAAGTTCTCGCAAGAGCGCAACTGCTTCTCGACTTCCCTCCGGCGGCAGACAAGGCCGAAGACTGGAGGGCGACGATTCAGAGTCTCATCGCCTTCGCCAACAACGACATGCCGCAGCAGCCGGCGACCTCGCGGCCACGACAAGTCGAGCAGACGAAGGCCGACGGCGACAAGACCGCCGGGGGTGCGACAACCGTGCACTCCCCGCCGCGGAAGCAGAAGACGCCTCCCCGCCGGATCAACGTCGACGACGACTCCACTGCGTCGTCGGATCCGCGGGCTCGTCGGGACCAGCGCCAAGTCCTCGACGATCGGCGGCAAGAAGATGCTCGAACGTGCATCGAACGCCGACGAGAAGCCCGGCGACAATCGGACCAGCGCGCTGGGACCGCTGTAGACACGCACGCGCCCGGTGAACCAGGCGACTTGCCGTACGCGGCAGGTTGCCCTGCGTTCACCCGTGAGCTGCGGCGAGTCCAGTGGCCCAGCGTGAAAAATTTCAAGCCCGACGTACCGGAGAAGTACGACGGCAAGACGCACCCCTCGGAGTTCCTCAGCATCTACACCATCGCGGTGCAGGCTGCCGGGGGGCGCGACGAGAAGATACTGGCGAACTACTTCCCACTGGTGCTTAAGCCAAACGTTCGTTCTTGGCTTATGCACTTGCCGGAAGGCTCCATTTCTTCATGGGCAGATCTGTGCCACCAATTTGTTGGCGCCTTCACGGGCGGCCACAAACCCCACGGCCAGGAGAGTGATCTCCACATCTTGGCCCAGAAGGAAGGAGAATCCCTGCGCAAGTACATTCAACGATTCAGCCGCGTGCAGCACAACATCCCCGACGTCCACCCTGCTGCGGTTATCAGCGCGTTCCACCAGAACGTGCGTAACCGCCGCATGCGAGAAGAGATGGCCATGACCAAGATACGGGATGTCAGCGAGCTCTATGCTCTGGCTGACAAGTGCGTGCACGCCGAAGAGGGGAGGAGACTCCCCGGAGAGGATGCTGGCGCAGGGGGAAGCGACAGCGAGGATGCCGCCCCGGCAAAGAAGAGCCGGCGGCGAAACAACCGAAGGAAGAAGAGCAAGGAAGTGCTGGTCGTCGAGCAGTCCGGCAAGGAGGCTCCCGCCAAGAAAGCACAGGCTGGCGTCTCCGGCAAGGAGCCTGCCCCTGTAGCGGCAGCCGACAAGCAGGACGGCTCCGACAAGCAATACTGCAAGATCCACCGCACCAAGGGCCACGACCTCTCCAACTGCAAGCGCGTCGAGTACCTCGTAGAACAGCAGAAGTCTGAATACGAGCGGCGCGACAAGGAGAAGGCCCAAGGTGGCGGAGGAGAGCCAAGCAAGAAGCGGCCATTCAATGGCCGGGGAGGACGCCGCGGCAAGGAGATCGACCTCCCCGGGGCCGCGACAAGGATGAGGAAGACGACGACGATGACATGGAGGAAGGTGATGACAGCGAGCAGGAGTACCAGAAGGCCACAGAAGTTCTGTGTGTCGACGAAGGCGCCTCTCTGCATACTTCCCACCGCCAACTCAAGCAGTGGGTGCGGGAAGTAAACGCAGCAGAGCCGCCCGTTGAGTCACGCAGGCTGCTGAAGTGGTCCAGCACGCCCATCATTTTTGATCTTGAGGATCACCCTGACCGCACCACTGTGGTCGGGTGCTTGCCGATGTTGGTTTCACCAACCATCCGCAACCTCAAGGTCACCAAAATGTTGGTTGACGGCGGGGCCGGCCTGAACTTGATCTCCTCAGCTGTGATCATGAAACTCCAGATCCCAGATGGCGAGCTCGAAGAGACCGGTTCGTTCCAAGGAATAAACCCGGGAAGGAGCAAGCCCAAGGGGAAGATTACTCTGCCAGTGACCTTTGGCGGGGAGCTCAACTTCAGGACGGAGAGGATAACCTTCGATGTTGCCGATATCCCATTGCCATACAATGGGATACTTGGACGTCCTGCCCTCGCCAAGTTCATGGCAGCTTCCCATTACGCCTACAATATACTCAAGATGCCGGGGCCGATAAGCGTCATCTATGTCCCTGGCGACAAGAAGGACGCGCTTATCTGCGCCGACAAGATCTACCGGGATGCAGCAGCCGCAGCGGAGAGCAACACACTTGCCGCTGAAGCTCCCGAGGGGAAGAAGACCAAGACCAAGTCCAGCAAGTGCTCTGGGGCCTACTCCGGCAAACGCACCTCCTCGGAGTGCTGCGCTGCCGTCGAGGACGTTCCATCGAGCTCCACCGGCGAGTGCAAGAAGGGGATGGCTGCTCCACCGGCAACCAAGAAGGTGTCCGCAAAGGAGGATGGCACTGGTGGTACCTTCACCATCAGTGCTACGCTTGACAGCAAATAGGAAAGCGCGCTCGTTGCCTTCCTGCGGGCGAATGTCGATGTGTTTGCGTGGCAACCATCTGACATCCCCGGCGTTCCCAGGAAGGTAATTGAGCACAAGCTTGCCGTTTGTCCTCATGCGCGGCCCGTCAAGCAGAAGGTCAGGAAGCAAGCCGTGGAGCGCCAAGAATTCATTGCCGAAGAAATCAAGAAGCTAGAAGCAGCAGGCCTGGTTAGAGGCGTGATCCATCCCACGTGGTTAGCAAATCCAGTTGTCGTGCGTAAGGCCAACGGGAAGTGGAGACTGTGTATAGACTTCACTGATGTGAATAAAGCATGTCCCAAGGATCCATTTCCCTTGCCGCGTATTGACCAGATTGTTGACTCCACTGCTGGATGTGAGCTGCTTTCCTTCCTTGATGCATATTCAGGCTACCATCAGATTTTTATGGCCAAGGAAGATGAAGAGAAGACTGCATTTATCACTCCATGCGGCACATATTGCTTCATACGCATGCCCTTTGGATTGAAGAATGCAGGCTCAACATTTGCAAGGGTTGTGCACACTGCTTTTGAGCCACAGATTCACAGAAATGTAGAAGCTTACATGGATGACATAGTGGTCAAGAGCAAGAGCAAAGATACCCTGATCCAAGATTTGGAAGAAACATTTGCAAATCTCCGCAAGATCCAGCTTAAGTTGAACCCCGAGAAGTGCGTCTTCGGAGTCCCCTCCGGCAAGCCTCTCGGGTTCTTTGTGTCCCAGAGGGGGATTGAGGCCAATCCCGACAAGATAAAAGCCATCGAGTAGATCGAAGCCCCGAAGCGCGTCAAGGACGTAAGGAGACTTGCAGGTTGTGTAGCTGCCCTCAGTAGGTTCATTTCAAAGTCTGCAGAACGCGCCCTGCCTTTCTTCAAAATCTTGAAGAAGGCAGGTCCTATGAAATGGACTCCGGAAGCGGAGGCAGCGCTGCAGGACTTGAAAGGATACCTATCCTCCACTCCAATACTTGTCGCACCTAGGCCACAAGAAAAGTTGCTGCTCTACCTAGCAGCAACCAATCAAGTGTTTAGTGCTGCGTTGGTAGCGGAGAGGGAGGCCGACGAGGAGTCTACACCACCGGCAAGCGAATCCAGCGACAAGCAGGGGGCTCTCCCAACAAGCTCTGGCCCCGACAAGGACGACTCTGTGCAGGAGCAAGGAGAGGTGCGAAGGAAGATGGTGCAGCGCCCAGTGTATTTCGTAAGTTCCCTCTTGCAGGGGGCTAGATCGAGATACTCTGGAGTGCAAAA
Source organism: Secale cereale (assembly GCA_902687465.1). Taxonomy (NCBI): domain Eukaryota; kingdom Viridiplantae; phylum Streptophyta; class Magnoliopsida; order Poales; family Poaceae; genus Secale; species Secale cereale. The sequence goes on from LR738711.1 coordinate 199,504,678, forward strand.
GTTGCTTTTCGGTCTCCTCATGGCCTCGAGAAAGCTGCGCCATTACTTCCAAGCACATGAGATAACAGTGGTCACTCGCTTTCCGTTGAAAAGGATATTGCAGAATCCAGAAGCAACAGGCAGGATCGTCGAGTGGGCACTGGAACTGTCAAGCTTTGGTCTCAAGTTTGAGAGTACTTCAACCATACAGAGCAGAGCTTTGGCAGAATTTATAGCTGAATGGACCCCAACGCCCGATGGAGAAGTTCCAGAGACAAGCGTCCCCGTACAAGAAGCGAGCAGCGAATGGGTGATGTACTTTGATGGTGCCTTCTCGCTGCAAGGCGCCGGTGCCGGCGTGGTACTCATAGCGCCCACCGGAGAGCACCTCAAGTATGTTATCCAAATGCACTTTCCCAGGGAACAAGCAACAAACAATACTGCTGAGTATGAAGGTCTGCTAGCCGGCCTCAGAATTGCAGCCGAACTTGGGATCAAGAAGTTGATTGTGCGGGGAGATTCACAGTTGGTGGTCCGACAAGTAAATAAGAGTTACCAGAGCCCTTTGATGGAAGCTTATGTAGATGAAGTGAGGAAGCTTGAAGAGCACTTTGAAGGTCTGCAAATGGAGCATGTCCCAAGAGCTCAGAATAAGATTGCCAACGGCCTTTCAAAGTGTGCTGCAATGAAGTTACCTGTATAGGGAGTCTCTTGTTTTTTCACTTTCATATACTAGTGGGAATTTTCATTATAGAACTTGGCTTGTATATTCCGGCGATGGGCTTCCTCAAATGCCCTAGGTCTTCATGAGCAAGCAAGTTGGATGCACACCCACTTAGTTTCTATTGATGAGCTTTCATACACTTATAGCTCTGGTGCATCCCTTGCATGTCAATCCCTACTCACTCACATTGATATCTATTGATGGGCATCTCCATAGCCCATTAATACGCCTAGTTGATGTGAGACGATCTTCCTCTTTTGTCTTCTCCACAACCACCATTCTATTCCACCCATTGTGCTATATCCATGGCTCATGCTCATGTATTGCGTGAAAGTTGAAAGGTTTGAAAAAATTTGATTATGAAACAATTGCTAGGTTGAAACCGGGGTTGTGCATGATTTAAAAATTTTGTGTGATGAAGAGGGAGCATAGCCAGACTATATGATTTTGTAGGGATAACTTTCTTTAGCCATGTTATTTTGAGAAGACATGATTGCTTTGTTAGTATGGTTGAAGTATTATTATTCTTATGTCAGTATAGACTTTTGTCTTGAATCTTTCGGAACTGAACATTCATGCCACAGTAAAGAAATTACATTGAGAATTATGTTGGTTAGAATTCCACATCAAAAATTCTGTTTTTATCATTTACCTACTCGAGGACGAGCAGGAATTAAGCTTGGGGATGCTTGATACGTCTCCAACGTATCTATAATTTTTTATTGTCCCGTGCCATTATATATTATGTTTTTGATGTTTAATGGGCTTTATTATACAGTTTTATATTAATTTTGGGACTAACCTACTAACCCAAGGCCCAGTGCATATTGTTGTTTTTTGCCTATTTCAGTGTTTCTCAGAAAAGGAATATCAAATTGTCGGGGGAAACTGTCCACCACGAGCACCTATGGGACCGGAGCCCCTTGTACGTTGCGGTAAGGGAGCGGAGGGAGCACAAAGAGCGGATCGAGGAGCACACGCGGGCAGTTTACCCAGGTTCGGGCCGCGCGGACGCGTAAAACCCTACTCCTGCCTTGGTTGTATTGAGCTCGGGAGCTTGAAGAGCTACAGTACTAGCTACACCGAGCGTGAGAGTTGCTAAGGATTCGAACCTCCTCTACGTTGTGTATGGGCCTCCTTTTATAGCTCAAGGGGTCACCGACAGGTGTCAACGTAGAGGAGGGTAAAAATGTAACTTTGGTGGTAGTTGTAACAGTGCGGGAACAGTGCATGAACAGTGGTCTTCACCTAACCCTGACAGTGGGGGACAAGGGCATTAAATGCCAGTCACCGTCGACCCCAAAAGCACCCGTCCATGCGTCTCCGTTCGACACGGCGGTAGCCTCGTCACCGTGGATCGCCATCGTGTACCCCAGGCTGCACAGCCTTCCGCCACGCGTCCCTGGAAGGGCCCCCGGGCGACGCGTGGGCAGATGAGCTGGAGCGCGGGCACACAGCGTAGCTCTCCCCCGGCAAGCACCTTGCCGGGGTCTTGACCTTGCCGGGGCGCGGGGTGCGCCGAGGCATGTCTTCTGAGATGCAGTCTTCTGATCTTCCTGGCAAGCTCCTCTTGCCAGGGTCTTGTGTTAATGTGATAGTCTTGAGCCTGGGACGGCCTTCCCGGCAAGCTCCACTTGCCGGGGCCTTGATCTTCTGTCTTGTATACTTTGTTCTTGAATGGTTTTACAGGGACTAGAAAGGTTTCCGGCAAGCACGTGGTAAACCCTGCCGCGGGAAGCTGCTACTGCCCGTGCACAAGTTGGGATACTAAGGTACCCCTATCTTAGTACACCGACAGGAGCCCCCGGGCCTGGGCCACACACGGTGCCGAGCGCTGTTGGGCTAGGCCCAAAACAGTGCACGGGCACGCGCGGCCCACGGCGAGCCGTAGATTCCCTTCCGCATCCGCCGCGCCCCTCCCGAACGGCACGCGTCGATTGCGGCGTCGTGGGAGAGATCGTGGCCACGTTCTTTAATGGGAAATGCGGAGCGTCCCCCACTTCCCCCTTAAAAGCAGAGGAAGCAGGGGCAGTTTCCCTCCTTTGCTTTCATTGCGTATTCAACCTTCAGAAATCCCCCGCTGCTCTTTGCCTCCACCCCTCCTCTGCCGTCTTCCGCATCCGCGGCGCCGTCGAGCTCCTCGCCCCTTCCCTCACCGCCTCCGCCATGGCTCCGAAGAGCGAGAAGGCGAAAGCGGAGAAGGCCAAGAGGGAGAAGTCCGAGCAGGCGGCGAAGCTTGCTGCCCTGCGGAAGAGGAACGTGGTCTTCGCGCCGAGGCTCAGCGCGAGGGAGCTGCGGAACAAGTACTACCTTTTCTGGGCCAAGGAGACCAAGGCTCATCCCCGCACCAGAGTCTACCCCGCAGTCGCCAGAGATCTGTTTCCCGGCGGGTATTTCTTCTTTGCTGTCTTCTTTCACTGCGGCCTGTGCCCTCCGTTCTCGGAGTTTTTCTGTGACATTATGAACACATACGGCCTCCACCTCCTAGACTTCACCCCCAACGCCATCCTTACGATGGCGATTTTCGCACATCTGTGCGAAAACTATGTAGGGATCCATCCCAATGTAGCGCTCTTTCGCCATTTCTTTATGCCTAGAGTAGAGGCTGGCGCTCCCCTCTCCGGAGGCATCTCCTGGATCTTGCGCTTGAACAAGAAAGACTCATATCTGAAAGGAGAACTCCGCGGCAAGTGGGAAGAATGGCGCGCAGACTGGTGTTGGGTAGTGGAGGACCAGCCGGAGCCTTTTACTGCGCCGTGCACAACAGCCATAGTGCGCGGCCGAGACTGGAGCGAGTTGGCCCCGGAGGACGGCAAGCTCAACATCGCCCTGATCAGGATACTTCGTCTCCGGGTAGCCAAACTGACCATTGGAGAGGTAGGGGCAGATTTCCTCCGCCGCCGCATTGCTCCCTTACAAGAAAGGAAAAGGCCAGCATGGGAGTTTGGCAATGCGGCGGACATTATGAGGCTGCGCCCGGGATTGAACTTCAACTTCACGGCTTTGGAGCTGAAGGGGATGGTCCGGGAGCTTTTCAAGCACGACCCAGCCCACCCGGAGTGGTTTAGATCTCCCCGGGGAGTGGTGCCGCTGTGCAACAGCACTGCCCGGGACTCCTTGCGCGCGGCGATGCCCGCGTGTGACTCCCACGGCGTCGACCCCACATGGATAGAGCCTCCGCCGGACGCGATACTGAGTTTCTTCGACAACTTGGTCGAGGTGCCGAAGAACACCGAGGAGAACAAGGGTCTCACCCGGGCCACCACAGAGCGGGACATAGCCTATATTGCTTCCCGGATGGAAGAGGCCGCCGCAGCTGCAGCGGCGGGAGACTTCGGATTCACCGTCGACGAGGCAGATGCTGCGGCCGCGTCGAGCCAAGCAGAGGAGGCAGAGATCCGCAGACTGCTCAAGCTTCTGCCCGACGAGCTTGCCGGGGTTCCTTCCCTGAGGCACGCCGGGATCCCCGGGATTGTGAGCGAGGCCGCCGCAGGAGGCGAGTGTGCCGGAGGGAGCAGAGGTGCCGGAGGGAGCGGAGCCGCCGAAGGGAGCGAGGCCGCGGGGCAGGATGCTGGACCCAACGGGCCCGCCGGGGAGGAGGAGGAAGACGTCGAGGTCGAGGAAGACACCGGCGGATCTCTAGGACTCGACGACGACGCCTCCTCGTCGTCGGAGACCTCCCCACCTCCGGCAAGTCCCAAGCAAGCGCCGGGGAAACGCCTCCGCAAGTCGGCTACAGCGACGAGGACGCAGGCGCCTCGACAGCAGCCTACTCGCCGGGCGGCGCGCGCCACCAGAGCGAGCCAAGCCGCGACGGAGGCGCCCCGCGCACCAGCGCCAATCGGAGGGGGATCCTCCCGGAGCAAAGCGGCCGCTCCGCCTGCTCCTCGGGCCTCGGCGTCAACGGAGGCTGGGTCTTCGCAGCCCCCAGCCCCGGAGACCGCCAAGCGCCCGAGGGAGCCCTCTCCTCCTGCTCCTCGTGCTGGAGCACCTCAGGTGGAGTTCGATTTCTCCGCCCTCAGTGATGACGACGAGGAAGAGGAGTAAGTTTTTGTAATTTGTAACTTCTTCGATTCTGTCTTGATTCTTTCTTTGATGATTCTTATCTTGTTCTGGCTTTGCTTGCAGGACCCTGACCCAGCGGATGGCGAAGAGGGCCAAGATCCCTGTGGTTGAGGTCGAAGACGACTCGCCCGTCGCGGCGACAGGGGACGCGCCGGCGACGAACTTGCCGGATCAACCCGCCGCTCCGAGGAGCAGCCCCCAACGCAGCCCCTAGTGTAAGTCTGGTCCTGATCTTTTTGCTCGTCGGGTGCGCTTGAGGTTTTTGCTTGTGCTGATATCTTGTTGCCTTGTTTGTATTGTGCAGAAATGGAGCCACAGCCGCAGGAGCAACCGGAGGTCACCCCCGAGGAGCTGCAGGTTCCACCCTCCCCGCCAAGGGCGAACTCCCCGGCGAGGGAGGAAGCTCTGCCAAGGACGGGCTCCCCGCCAAGGGCGGGTAACCCGACAAGGGTGAGCAGCCCAACAAGGGTGGCCACCCCGCCAAGGGAGGGCGCGGGCGGCTCTCCGCCAGCAGGGGCCACCGCTCCACCGCCAAGGGAGGACTCCCCGGCGAGGGAGCCTGTCGTTGAAGAAGTCCTCGAAGGTGAGTCTTGCAGCTTCATCTTCTTGAACTTGTCTTTTTGGATATTTGCTTGATCTTTTCTTTTCTTCTTCTTCTTCTGCTAGATCCTCCTGCGCCGGAGCAGATGGAGACTGAGGCCACCGGCGAGGAGGGCGCGCAAGGCGACGGCGGCAACGCCACTGCCGCTGAGGGCATGGCAGGAGCCAACGAGCCTGCCGCTGAGGAGACTGCTCCAACCGCAGACGCCGCGGCCGGGGAGAGGGACGGCGACCACACTGCCGGCCCGGAGGCAGCAGGAGCGTCAAGCGCTGCACCGGCCGCCGACCCCTCCGCCGCTAAGGAGCAGTCAGGCATTTATCTCAAGGCCCCCAACGGAGTCTTTATACAAGTCCCTTGGGGCACTACTAGGAAAAGGGCTATAGATGAAATTGATACTAATGGCGCACCAGACAGGAGGTGCGCCATTAGTATATAGTAATGGCGCACCAGCAACAGATACGCCATTAGAGTTCGAAGTACTAATGGCGCACCATGCCCGGAGTGCGCCATTAGTATCAAGAAGTTTTTTTTAACTAGCGCGCCTGTCCAAACATACTAATGGCGCATCCATGAATAGTGCGCCATTACTAGTTGTAAATAGTAATGGCGCACCTGCAGTCATGTGCGCCATTAATGCTCTTTTTTTGTATGATATTTTTTATTCTATTTTTTACAAAACTCCTAATGGCGCACTGTCCCACAGTGCGCCATTACTAGTTTGAACTAGTAATGGCGCACTGCGTGTCAGTGCGCCATTAGTATGGACGTACTTATGGCGCACCATGGCACGGTGCGCCATTAGTATTGTGCCCTATAGCGTTGTCGCTCGTCCCTCCCTCTCGCCAGATCCCCACTTCCCCCTCTCGCACCTCTCGCACCCGACGCCCCTGACGCCGCTGCCGCCGCCCCCACGGCCCCGACGCCGCCGCCCCCGACGCCCCCCTCTCCCCGCCGCCGCCGCCCACGACGCCCCCGACGCCGCCGCCCCCGACGCCCGCGACGCC
>LR738711.1:199511234-199532350 GCA_902687465.1 Secale cereale
GTAACCACTCCGTCTCCTCCCCCCTTCCTTCCTCCCCCTCCCTCCCTCCCTCCTTCACTGCTAGTTCTAGGGTTCAGCACATGATTTTTCACAGCACATGATTCTGCATCCATGCCCGCCGTGGGTAGTTTGATTTTTCGGCTGACCAATAACAACCAACAAGGGGGCAAAGAGGTCATCTACTTGTCAAAAAAATTCACACCAGTGAACAACATATGTTTACATTACCCAGCTTATTCACCTTGATTTTATTATTATAGATTCTGGTTACTCAAAATTACAATAATGTACCCAGTAATACAACACTGCACAAAAAGTAAATAGTTGTGACTGCGTAGCAGAACAAAAAAAGACAATTCCCACCGGAGCTTAAATAATTATTGTCTGATTTACTTGGTGCGTTTTGTGTTTCTAGTGTTGAAGGATGTCTCTGTTTGAGTTGTTGGCTGCTGTCATTCTAGCCAGCAAACAAATGCCTCTGTGCGAGCCTATCTTGTCTAGATATGTGCTAGGAGCTAGGATATGTATCTACAGTGAGGAAACAGGTTGGGTGGGAAAGCAAAATTAAACCTGGATCATGGTAATTCATCATGTGTTAGCGTGATGTATGGACTTTTATCGCAAATCATTTACAGGCTTGTGCTTGCTTGCACCTCTTTTTTGTTGGGCATTTTTGTCTACAGATTTTGACGGGTGTGGGTGTGAGGCGTCTCTTACCTTATTAGTTGAAATTTATTTAAGCTCCTATGGTGGCCAGCTCTTTGAAACCCATGCACTCCCATTAGTTCAGAAGGATAGCCACTGTTACTTAAATATGCCATATTGCTGCTGCTTTCTAATTAATACTGGCAGCAACATCAATTTTTGAGTTGTTGTCAGTTTGCTATCAAGCCGGTGGTCATGTATTTGGTTCCTTGTTGTAAATATTTGAACTTCAAACTATTGTTTTACAAGCTTCTGCAACTTTTTCTTAACTGTTCATGCTGCTGTTATGAATTCACTGCTGTTGCTACTGTACTTGTCATGATGTTGTACTTGTGATGATGCTACTTGTGATCTTCTGAAATGACCCATTGGCGACTTCATTAGGCGGGGATAATGATTTTGCAGGTACCCCGAGAGGCCCTTGAGTTTGCTGGAATGTTGATTAACTTCCGTTCCGGCAAATTCGGGTACTCCATATGTCCTATTTTCAGCAAAGGTCATACTGAAATTTTCCGTGAATTTTAGCAGACTTTGCTAAAAATAGGACATATAGGGTACTTGTGACTAATGCATGGGCCGGGGTATCTTAGTGGTTAATTAGGTAGGATCAAGTGATTAGAGCCAAGTGATTAGGCCCAACTTACAATTCTCCTTCCTAGCTTAGCTTTTAGGATGCCTCGGTGTCGACAAACCATAAATTATGAAACCTTGGCTTTTAGGGTCCCTCGGTGTCGATAAAAAACGAAATGATGAAAGCTTAGGCTTTTAGGGTGCCTGGGCGTCGAAAAACCCTCAATTATAAAAGCTTAGCTTTTAGGATGCCTCGGTGTCGACAAATCCTAAATGATGAAACCATGATCTTGTTCCTTGACAATAACCAACTTTTAATGAGTTTATAGAGAGGATAGTAATCAGATTGTGAGGATGGTATGTAGCAGAACTAGTGCAAAAGTGTTGACAATGTTAGTCCTAATGAGCCTAGGATGGTGCCACAGCTAGCTTGTCTAGGTACATATTTTTAGTTTATAAAGTTTAATCTCTTTGAAACATAGGAAATGTCGTCTTCCGACGACGATAGGATCCCGGAGTGCTCCTGGTGCGGTGACGACCGGGGTCTGTGTGACAGGCCTCACCTGGTAGACGGTCGTTACTTCAGTATTAAGCTCGACGAGACCTTCGAAGTCGAAACGGTACGCAACGACAAGTCTTGTTTCGTAATTAATTAAGCACGATTTCTAGCTACTTCAACGTGTAAGTAATTAATTTTCTTCTTTTACATGCAACTAGTTTATCCCGTGTCATGCAAGACGCTATGTCTTGGAGAGGATGGGATTTGAAGATCATGAAACTTCGGAGACAAAGCAAATTCAACTAAGGACCATGCATAATGTTGATTTAGAAGTGGATTTGTACAATTCAGATAACGTAACCACTTTTGGTAGCAAGAATTGGGAATCATTTTGCATGATATATGGTTTTTATGAGGGTATGCTTCTCACCATGGATCCTGGTAATCCGGATTCCATCGCCGAAGATGATTTGGCCATTTGGGTCCATGTTGACGATATGATTCCAATTCTACCGAGAAGTGAGTTTATCAAACATAGTTATTTAGTAATTTATAGTGTTTATTTCAAAATAGTTGACAACTTATTTCCATTGATAGGTTATTTTGATTATTCAAATAATGTGAGGATGATGCTAGACTGAACCTACTACACCCCTGGCTCAGAATGTACTTATAAGGACAAAGAGCAGATCATCTTCTTTTATTCCTTTCTTCTGGATTTCATTCAACATCGCAATATTAATCCACAATATAGTCAATACGTCCCACTAGTGCACGTCTTGAACTACGTTAATATCAATGGAGATACCATGGTAAGATTTTTGTACTATTACGACATTCGTGCATGTTTTGCATTAGTTCTTCTCGAACTGAACTACAATGCTAACTACGAAGTCTTACTATATGTTTTGCAACAGATTCTCCCTAGTGACTGTGTGCCTCCTATCATGTTTCAATCTGGTCAACTACAAGTTTTAAACATTCTGCCAGGTGAACCTACAAATCACATGTGTCCATATCGGATTTCTTCTAAAAATGAAGGAATGAGAATCAAAGAATGGCGAAAAATAACGAAAACTCGTAAGGAGGTACTTGGAAGCAATAGAGTGAGAAGGGCAAGAAATGGAGACAAGATAATCTGCGTTCTTCATAATGGCCCTTTAAATCTAATTGATTTAGAGACAAACGCCATCTTGTTTTATGCCATTTTATCTTAGAAAATTGCTACGTAGTAGAAGTTGTATGGTCGATAATGATGTGTAAGACTTATTATTTAATACCTATGTTGAGTTTTTATTATTATTATGATCGATGATGCATGATGCTAAGTTGTTCTATGAGCTATTATATACTCCCTCCGTTCCGATTTACTCGTCGTGGTTTTAGTTCAAATTTGAACTAAAACCACGACGAGTAAATCGGAACGGAGGGAGTAGATTCTAATAGTTTCGATGTGCGTACCATATACGTTGGCTCCACGAGAAATTATATTTATATATATGCATAACCTGTGCAAAAAACAGAAAAAAAAAGAAAATATTCATACTAATGGCGCATCACAGCAGAGTGCGCCATTAGTATGCCAAAGCACCTGGCCCCTGGGAGGCATACTAATGGCGCACCACTGTGCATACTGATGGCGCATCAGTGGTGCGCCATTAGTATACCAGATACTAATGGCGCACCAGAGGTGTGCCATTAGTAAAGTATACTAATGGCGTGCTAGTAATGGCGCACCACCAATGCGCCATTAATGGCCAAACTAGGTGCGCCATTAATAGGCCTTTTCCTAGTAGTGGGGGTCCTCGTCGCGAGCCCCCGTGGAGGGAGATACCTTTGATGGAGAGGTCCTCGCCTCCGCGGGGTTGAAGATCGTTGAAGCACCTGGCGGGAGCGACGAGCCCGAAGAGGAGAAGCTGCTTCGCCGGCTCCTGGCCCTTTACCGGGCCAGGCAAGCGAAGCTGGACTCCCGGGAAGCTCTTGCCGCCAAGGCCGGAGTCGAATTGGAGAAGCGCGCTGCCGAACTCCGCGCCGCCAACCAGGCGGCCCTCCGCAACTTGGCGGAGGAGCGTGAAAGGCTTGCCGGAGAGCAGCAAGAGTTTCTTCTTGAGAAGGCTGAGGCCGAGGAGCAGCAGCGCTTGACTGGTGAAGAACTGTCCCGGCGAGAAGGAGCACTCAACCAACGGAAGTTTGAGCTCGACGCCCATGACGACGAGCTCACTGCCCGGGAGCAGGCTCTTGGCGGGGCCCTGAAGGAGGCAAAGGAAGCTGCTGCCGCCACGGAAACCGCCAAGAGGGACCTAGAGCTCAAGGTTGAACAGTTGGAGCGGTACCTGAAGGCCAGCGAGGATAGGGTCACCGCGCTCAACGTAGAGCGCAAGAAGGACGCCCACACCAACTCCGATCTTCAGGTACGCCTCCCCAAGAAGGGCGACGAGCTTACTGCTGCCAAGGACTCGATCGCTGACTTGGAGTTGAAGGTCTCCACTTTGAAAGATTCACTCGACGCCGCCCGGGACCGCGAGACCAAGCTGAAGGAGGAGCTCCGCAAGGAGCGGGAGCTGGTGGAGAGCGCTGCCACCTCCGCAAACAACTTCAACCGGGCGGTGGAGCAATGGACGGAGGACCTGGTCACTTCCGCCGCCAATATCGACAAGGAACTGATGGCGCTGAGGGTGGAACACCTTGTGTACTCTCCGGACGAGAACCTCCCCCACAGCGCCAGGTTAAGTCTCTTCTTCAGGGGGATCGCGCCGGCACTAGCACGGCTGCAGGAGAAGCTCCCCGCGCAGCTGGCCGAGGAGTCGCGCCAGCTCTGCGCGGGTACCTTGGAGCGCGTCCTGACGAAGATTGTCTACCGCAACCCTGGCATAAATCTCGTCAACGTCCTCCGCAGCTTGCCGGCCGATGCAGATCTGGAGGCACTGAAGGCGCAGGTCGCCCATATCATCGCCAAGGTGAACAAGATCTCCAGGCGTGAAGGCGACCGCGTAGATTAGGCCTCTTTCTTTTTATTTTCTTTGCTGCTGCAAAGTGTGCCATGAACATGGATCAATTAGTTATTGCAACAAGTTATCTCTGTAATATATTATCTTGTTTTGATCGATCAATGCAGTGTTATCTCCCTTGCTTTGGTCCTTTAATTTGTATGCCTTTCACCCTACGGTTTTAGGAAACTTGCCGGCAAGGGGCCCTTGCCGCGAGCGCTGAGTGTTGGACTCTGAGCTGCCTGCTGGCAAAGGTCTTATCGGCAAGTAACCTTGCCGCAGCTAGTCGCAGCGCACTTAGCTTGCTGAGCGAACTCGAAAACGAAATAAGGGCGCAACACTTGTCGCAGCTCACTTAAGTCATTGAGCGTGCTCGGAAACAAGGTAAGGGTGCGGCTAGCCACGGGTAGGTTCCTCCGCGCACAGGTTTTCCATACAAAGTGTGGTTGTTCAAGGAAGATAACTAAAATTTAAAAATTTGAACTGCTCAAATTCTGGTAACTTAGCTTTCATATATTGCTTGTTCCCCGACAAGGCTCCTCTTTCTTGAATAGCACTTGGTTTATCCTCCATCTCCTTCCCCCCCGGCAAACTTGTGCGCGAGGAACATTCCTTCTGCTTAAGAGGGAAAGAAAAAGAAGAGGGAAAACAAGTATAGGGTCTTTCGGCGTGCTAATGCTTACCGGGTATGTGTGTTGCACAAGATGCCAAACAATGCATGTGAATAACGAAGAAAAGCATGCAAAAGGCAAATAGTGCAAAACACAAAAGCTTTACTGATGCACGGGATCTGCGCCCGGCTTTGTACAAAGGTTTACATGCAACAGCAGCAAGACTTGTACAAAAGGTGGTTGCCGGAGCGGATCACGGCAACCGCGCCTTATGGGTGAAACTTGCGAAGATGCTCTATGTTCCAGGAGTTGCTCACCGGTAAGCCTTCTTCGGTCTCAAGGCGGATAGCGCCGGGCCTTGTGACTTGTCTCACCCGATAAGGGCCTTCCCACTTCGGCGTCAACTTGTTGGAATTCTTGGCGGACTGAACCCGCTGAAGAACAAGGTCGCCTTCCTCGAGACTCCTGGCCTTGACCTTGCGGCTATGATAGCGGCGCAAGGCTTGCTGGTATCGAGCAGCTCGTACAGCAGCCTGGAGACGTTCCTCCTCGAGGAGCAATGCGTCATCTTGTCGCAGTTGCTCTTGCTCGAGCTCAACATAAGTGAGCACTCGAGGAGATCCGTATACGAGTTCCGTGGGGAGAACTGCCTCTGCTCCATAGACTAGAGCAAAGGGTGTCTGTCCGGTGGCTCGACTTGGTGTCGTTCTGATTGACCAAAGAGCCGCCGGCAACTCCTCTATCCAGTTTCTTCCGCACTTGTGCAGCCTGTCGAAGGTTCTTGTCTTGAGTCCGCGCAGCACTTCAGCATTGGCCCTCTCCGCTTGACCATTGCTCCTCGGGTGAGCAACGGAAGCGAAACAGACCTTGGCGCCAAGGTCTTGGACGTATTGCATGAAGGTGCGACTAGTAAACTGTGTGCCGTTGTCGGTGATGATCCTGTTAGGGATCCCGAAACGGCAAACAATCGACCTGAAGAACCTGACTGCTGACTGTGCTGTCACCTTTCTCACTGGTTCCACTTCTGGCCACTTTGTGAACTTGTCGATTGTAACGTACAAGTACTCAAAGCCCCCGACAGCACGGGGGAAGGGGCCGAGGATATCGAGCCCCCAGACCGAGAAGGGCCAGGACAAAGGGATCGTCTGGAGAGCTTGAGCTGGCCGATGATTTGCTTGGCATGGGACTGGCACGATTCACACTTGGTTACTTGTGCAGTTGCATCTTGGAGGGCTTCTGGCCAGAAGAACCCTTGCCGGAACGCCTTCCCGGCAAGCGCCCTTGCGCCAATGTGGTGACCACATATGCCTCCATGTATCTCCGCCAACAGCTTCTATCCATCTTCTCTGGAAATGCACTTCAACCTGACACCATTGAGTCTTCTTCTGTACAGTTCATTGTCAATGAACAAGTACATACTTGACTGCCTGGTTATTTTCTCTATCTCTTCTGGGTCGTCGGGAAGTTCTCCAGTTTGCAGAAAACAGACGATCTACTGTGCTCATGCCGGAGCTCGGGGCTCAACGGCAAGGTCTAAAGGCATGAGGACTGCTGCGGGGACCCCAGCTTCTACGGCAAGAACCTCTAGTTCCGCCGGAGCTGATGGTCCCCCGGCAAGCTCGCCGGGGCAAGACTTGTCGGGAATGTTTGCTTCAACTGTACAGACCCTTGGGTCTGCAGGAGCAAACTGTTCCTCAGCATCTTGGTTGTTGATCTTGGGGACCTTGGTGGCGGTTTCGGGAAGATCCGCCGGCAAGTAGTCGCCGGAGACCAACTTCCTCTTCTTGTTCTGCCCAGCTGATGGTGTAACGGATGGCTGAGTTAGCTTGAGCAGGAAGGTCCCTGGTTCCAATGAAGATCATGGTGCTACTTTGAAGCACAAGTGTGGAAAAGGATAGTAGCATTGTCCCTTCTCTTTTTTCTCTTTTTTTGGAGGGGCTTTCTCCCTTTTTTTTATTAGCCCCTCTCTATTGTTTTGGGACATCTCCTTTTTTTATATGGCCTTTCCTCACATGGGACAATGCTCTAATGATGAAGATCATCACACTTTTATTGACTTACAACTCAAAGATTACAACTCGAAGCTAGAACAAAATATGACTCTATGTGAATGATGATAAAGCATGTCATATGAACGGAATGGTGGAAAGTTGCATGGAAATATATCTCGGAATGCCTTTGGAAATGCCATGATAGGTAGGTATGGTGGCTGTTTTGAGGAAGGTATATGGTGGGTGTATGGTACCGGCGAAAGTTGCGCGGTACAAGAGAGGCTAGCAATGGTGGAAGGGTGAGAGTGCGTATAATCCATGGACTCAACATTAGTCATAAAGAACTCATATACTTATTGAAATATCTACGAGTCATCAAAACAAAGTATTAAACGCATGATCCTAGGGGAAGGGTTGGTAGTTGTTAACCATCGCGCGATCCCGACCGCCACACAAAGGATGACACTCAATAAATAAATCATGCTCCAACTTCGTCACATAGCGGTTCACCATACGTGCATGCTACGGGAATCACAAACTTTAACACAGGTATTTCTTGAATTCATAATTACTCCACTATCATCACTCTAATATCCCCATCCTCGTATCTCAAAACAAACATCAAGTATCAAACTTCTCATCATATTCAATGCACTTTATGTGAAAGTTTTTACTATACTCATTTTGGATGCGTATCATATTAGGACTAGTTTTATAACCAAAGCACATTACCATGCTGTTCTAAAAGACTCTCAAAAGGATATAAGTGAAGCATGAGATATCAAAAATTTCTAAAAAATAAAACCACCACCGTGCTCTAAAAGATATAAGTGAAGCACTAGAGCAAAACTATCTAGCTCAAAAGATATAAGTGAAGCACATAGAGTATTCTAATAAATTCTAAATCATATTTATCTCTATCAAAAGGTGTGTCCAGAAAGGATTATTGTGGCAAACTAAAAATCAAAGACTCAAATCATACATGACGCTCCAAGCAAAACACATATCATGTGGTGAATAAAAATATAGTCCCGAGTATAGTTACCGATAGATGAACACGAAAGAGGGGATGCCTTCCCGGGGCATCCCCAAGCTGAGGCCTTTGGTTGTCCTTTAATTTTATCTTGTGGTGCCTTGGGCATCCCCAAGCTTAGCCTCTCGCCACTCTTTGTTCCATAGTCCATCAAAGCCATACTCAAAACTTAAAACTTCACAACACAAAACTTAGCCAAAAATCTCGTGAGTTCCGTTAGTATGAGAAAACAAACCACCACTCGAAGGTACTGCAATGAACTCAATCTTTGTTTATATTGGTGCTAAACCTACTGTATTCCAACTTCTCCTTGATTCATACCCCCCGATATTACTCATAGATTCATCAAAATAAGCAAACAACACACGAAAAACAGAATCTATCAAAAACAGAACAGTCAATAGTAATCTGTAACTTTCGAGTACTTCTGTAACTCCAAAAAATTGAAATAAATTGGTAAACGTGAGGAATTTATCTATTAATAATCTGCAAAAATAATCAATTAAATGCCACTCTCCAGTAAAAAATTATAGCCAATCTCGTGAGCGCTGAAGTTTCTGTTTTTTACAGCATGATCACATAAACTTCACACAAGTCTTCCCAAAGGTTCTACTTGGCACAAACACTAATTAAAACAAAAAATCACATCCAAACAGAAGCTAGATGCAAAACAGAAGCAAAAACAAATAAAATAAAATTGGGTTGCCTCCCAACAAGCGCTATCGTTTAATGCCCCTAGCTAGGCACGAGATTTCAATGATGCTCACATGGAAGACAACACTTGAAGCACAAAAAGAGCATCATAAAGCATGTGAAAATCACATCTAAGTCTAACATACTTCCTATGCATAGGCATTTTATAGGAAAACAAGTTAGCAATAAAATCAAGATCTAGCATATGCATGGAAGAAGAAAGAGCCAATAGCAATATCAACATAACGAGAGGTAATTTAGTAACATAAAAATTCCAACAACCATATTTTCCTCTCTCATAATAATTGCATGTAGGATCATAAGGAAATTCAACAATATATATCACAAAACATATTCCAACATGATCCACATGCATACGAAGTTGACACTCTTACAAAATAGTGGGCTCAATATTAACTAAAGTCATGGCCTCTCCAAACCCACTTTTATCAAAAATTTCAAAAGATTGAACATTCTCCAAATATGTGGGATCTGAAGTTTACACTCTTCCAAAGCCACTTTCACTATTATTGCAAGCATTATTATCAATCTTACATTCATAATGGGGATTTAATAAATTTTCAAGATCATAAGAAGAATCACCCCAATCATGATCATTGCAACAAATAGTAGTCATAGCAAAACTAGCATCCCCAAGTTTAGGGTTTTGCATATCATTAACACAATTAACATTAATAGAATTTACAATAGTATCATTGCAATCATGTTTTTCATTAAAAGATCTATCGTGAATCACTTCATAATTTTCTTCTTTCAACACTTCATCACAATTTTTAGATTCACGAATTTCAAGAAAAACATCATAAAGATAATCTAGTGCACGCAGCTCACTAGCAATTGGTTCATCATAATTGGATCTTTTAAAAAGATTAGCAAGTGGATAAGGATTCTTAATTTAGCAAGCGAAGATGTGAGCTAATTGAAGGCACATGGCAACACAAGCAAACAAAAAGGCGAACGGAAAAAGGGCGAATAAAATGGCAAAGGGTGAAGTGGGGGAGAGGAAAACGAGAGGCAAATAATGTAGTGTGAAAGGGTTTGTGATAGGTACTTGGTATATGACTTTTGCGTAGATCTCCCCGGCAATGACGCCAGAAATTCTTCTTGCTACTTCTCGACCTTGCGTTGTATTCCCTCGAAGAGGAAAGGGTGATGCAGCACAGTAGCGTAAGTATTTCCCTCAGTTTTTGAGAACCAAGGTATCAATCCAGTAGGAGACCACGCGTGAGTCCCTCGCACCTGCACAAACAAATAAGAACTTCACAGACTACATGCGGTCACTTACGAAAGTCAGATCTGATAGATATAATAGTATAATAGTTTTGGTATTTTTGGTACAAGAACAGAAAGTAAATAAAGCGAAGTAAAGTAGATGGAAGATTAATATATTGAGAATAGACCCGGGGGCCATAGGTTTCACCAGTGACTTCTCTCTTGATAGCAGAATTCTACAGTGGGTGAACAAATTACTTTTGAGCAATTGATAGAAAAGCGCGAGAATATCTAGGCATGATCATTATATATAGGCATCACGTCCGTGACAAGTAGACCGAAACGATTCTACATCTACTACTATTACTCCACACATCGACCGCTATCCAGCATGCATCTAGAGTATTAAGTTCATAAGAACAGAGTAATGCTTTAAGCAAGATGACATGATGTAGAGGGATAAACTCAAGCAATATGATATAAACCACATCTTTTTATCCTCGATGGCAACAATACAATAGGTGCCTTGCTGCCCCTGCTGTCACTGGGAAAGGACACCGCTAGATTGAACCCAAAGCCAAGCACTTCTCCCATTGCGAGAACTATAGATCTAGTAGGCCAAACCAAACCAATAATTCGAAGAGACTTGCAAGGATATTATAATCATACATAAAAGATTTCAGAAAAGAATCAAATATTGTTCATAGATAATCTTGATCATAAACCCACAATTCATCAGATCTCGACAAACACACCGCAAAAGGATTACATCGAATAGATCTCCTCAAAGATCGGGGAGAACTTTGTATTGAGATCCAAAAAGAGAGAAGAAGCCATCTAGCTAATAACTATGGACCCGAAGGTCTGTGGTAAACTACTCACAACTCATTGGTGAGGCTATGGTGTTGATGTAAGCACTCCGTGGTAGATTCCCCCTCCGGCGAAGCTCCGGAACAGGCCCCGAGATGGGATCTCACGGGAACAGAAGGTTGCGGTGGTGGAATTAGGGTTTTCTCTATTGCCTCAATGTTTTCAGGGTACATTGATATATATAGGAGGAAGGAAGGCATCGGGGGAGCTAGAGGGGGCCCACGAGGGTGGGGGCGCGCCTGCACCCCTGGGCGCGTGCTGGACCCTCGTGGCCGCCTCTCTCATCCCCTCGCGTGTACTCCAAGTCTTCTGGTTAGATACAGTTCCAAAAATAACTCCCCTGAAGGTTTCATTCTGTTTGGACTCCGTTTGATATTCCTTTTCTACGAAACACTAAAATAGGCAAAAAACAACAATTTGCACTGGGCCTTGGGTTAGTAAGTTAGTCCCAAAAATAATTTAAAAGTGTATAATAGCATGGAACAATAAAAATTATAGATACATTGGAGACGTATCAGCTCGCTTTGTCATCAGCGATGGCACTGTCTCCGGGGAGACCTTTATCCCCGGCCAGCTTTTCGTGTTTGGCGGCTTCATGCTACGTGCCAACTCGGCTGGTCACCTTGAGCAGGTCGACAACTACTCCCCTGGTCACCAGATCAGGTTTGAAAGTTTAAACTACATCACCGATATCCGAGGAGATTTGATATTCAAGGGGTTCCCGGCCTCGGCTACTGCTCCCGACCGACACGAAGAAGACCCTTCGGTCTCACTATCAGATCCTGCCCAGGGGTCGACGCTCATGTATGATCAAGCCTTAGATCTGGAGCAGACCACTTCATCTGAAGATGGGAGGATAAACCCCGCCGCACTCTCTCCCTCCATGGAACTTCTAGTCGGAGACTCAGAGGCGATCACGCCGTTCACAAACCCGGAATCAAACGAGACTCTTACCTTCTTTGCGAAGCCAGACTCGCTTCCGGTCACGAGCTCCGAACTTTTGGGGTCCGTGCCCTCTTGGCTCGATCAAGTGGCCATCACCGATCCTAGCACCGCAGATCCCTAGACTCCTTCCCAGCTCTCGCTCTTAAACGAGGTGCTGAACCTGCTACAATCTCTCACCATCACGAAAGTATCACCTCCAAACTATGCCCAGTTGGAACTGGGGGCTGAGACTAGGGAATTTTGCGTCCCACCCACCACCCAATTGGTAGCCACTATCGAGGATTTAACCGACATGCTAGACTACGCTTCCGAAGACATCGATGGCATGGATGACAATGTCGAAGCCAAACCAAGTCAAAACCTATGCATCACCGGGCGCTGGACATCAACTTCTACCTACGATGTATACATGGTGGACACACCTGAGAAGAAGGACGACGACGACACTAAAGATCCAGATGAGGATAAGCTAGTCGATGAACCACCAAAACGCCAGCGTCAGTGGCGTCGCTCTCGATCACGCCAAGGAATGGAAAGCAACACTAGCAACGAAGACAATGACACTCCGGATAATGCCGAAGACCCGAAAACCCCATGGAACCAATGTTAGAGTAGGAGGAAATGGAGGAGGGTCAATTTAGCGCCGAAAAGCTCACCGATCACGAGGATTCGAAAGACAATAACTATTTACCTGTCTCTGAAGAGGATGTCAGCCTTGATGACAAAGAATTCATCACCCGAGAGGAACCCCTAGAACAAGAACGCCACAACGAGGAGCCTGAAAAAATGGCAGCACAGGCTTAAAGCCGAACAGGATACGCTCAACGTCAGCTGGGACCAAGTGCTAGACGCTGAAGAAAGATATGGCCGTGAGCGCCAAACAAAGAGCTATCCCGAATGCAAGCTACTGCCACAATTCAACGACGAGGCCCTTGCGCCAATACCGTCGAAGTACAATCAAGCCGATCAACCTGACCGACCACCACGTGGATGAGACAAAGCGGCCAACATTGCCGAACACAAGCCCGCGCCCCCCACCATAAAGGCACATAGACAGCGGATCCAGGCTACAAGTACGACCTACGTCAGTACTGGGCAATAGAGCCGGCGAAACCAGATCAATCGACAGATCAAGAGGACGTGCCCCGACACGGGATTACGACCATCAAACATGGCACGACAAACATAATCCAGTTCGGAGTAGGCACCAAATACGGATATCATCCGAACTCCGTAGTGATGTCGCCGTTATAGAGGTTATGCACACCCTATGTGCCTTAGCAACGAGGTAATGCAGCACCAATTTCCAGAAGGGTTTAAAACCGTGAACATCGATCAGTATGATGGAACGACGTATCCTGCCGTATGGATTGAAGACTTTATTCTCCACATTCACATGGCTCACGGAAATGACCTCCACGCCATTAAATACCACCCTCTAAAGCTGAAAGGACCAGGACGCCACTGGTTGAACAGCCTCCCAGAGAACTCCATTGGCAGCTAGGAAGATTTAGAGGATGCTTTTCAGGCCAACTTTCAGGGCACTTATGTCCGGCCACCGGATGCTGATGACCTGAGTCACATAGTCCAGCAACCCGAAGAGTTAGCCCACAAACTTTGGAATCATTTCTTAACTAAAGAGAACCAAATCGTCGACTTCCCAGACGCCAAAACCTTAACGGCATTCAAACATAGCGTCTGTGACGAATGGCTTGCCCGACACCTTGGTCAGGAGAAGCCGAAGACTATGGCAGCTCTTATGACATTCATGACCCGCTTTTATGTGGGCGAAGATAGCTGGTTGGCTCGTAAAGCAACAGTACCAGCGACCCAGGCACTTCTGAGGTCAGGGATGGAAATGGCAGGCCGCGACGCAATATAAACAAGCGTCGAAGGAATAACGGTGAACATTATATATGTCACCCATATCCCTAAGAGGCAGCGCAACCGCGCATTAAGGGACGTCTATGCCATAGAGCCCGTCGCCCAAAAATTCAACCCATGGTCGGCTTGTCCGATCACCTTTGATCGCAGGGACCACCCAACCAGTATCTGCCACGGAGGTTCGGTGGCCCTGGTTGTCGGGGGTTTCATGCGACATATGCCAAAGGACGGCTTATCATGGAGGGGGTCAATAGAACGTCGCTGGGCCCTGGAAACGGGATTAGGCGATATCTCGAACGCCTACGGGATTTACCCTGGTTTGGGGCTCTCCGTGGAGATAACACCCCTAGTCCTACTCTGCGAGGACTCTGCGTCATGACTATTGTCAATAGGGTAGCTACAAGGATGCTCCTTGAACTGCTTGGATAGAGGAAGAAGAAGAGCAGGGCTAGCTCTAGCTCCTCCTTCTCTAGATGAATGTATGGTGGCTAGGATCCTCAACCCCTTGCATGCAGAGACCTGGGGGTTTATATAGGCCTACCCCTAGGGTGCAATAGTAATCCGGCCGGGTGTAGGACCCGGTCGTTAGTGTATCTGGGTGCCGGCTTCTCCCCCGGCTACTAGGGCCCGCCGCTTGGTGGGTCCCGCCGAATGCCGGATACTTGGCTGACAGGTAGGGCCCGTCGTCTGTGGGCCAGGTTGGCAACTTTATACGGTAGCTTCACCTCCTATGATAGAGGCTTGGTTAGGGGGCGTATGGCTATAGTTCCGTCACCTAGCGGGTGTTCACTATAGCCACACCCCGTCTTATCAGTTTAATGGCTTCACGAACTCCGAGGGAAGGGAGGGCCCTTCTGATAGCCGGTCCACCCTTGGCGCCGCCTCCTGGGGCCTCGCTGTCTTCTGCTGTCTCTTGGACATGTAGGATCCGTCGCTTGCGGGCCGTACCGACCGTCCGTCGTGGGGGCGTGGTCCTTGCTGATGTGGGTGACGTCATGGATCGCGTGGCTACAGTGCTGCGCCGGACCGGGGGTGTCTGCATGGTACGCCCACACTGTAGCCATGCTCCACCCAAGATTCGGGGGCGGCAGGTCGCACTGTAGCCATGCCTTGTCTTATCGTGGTTGAATGGGTGCAGACTTTGAGGGAGCCCGGGGCCGCCTGCTAGGTGCCGGCTTCCTGGACCCGCCTGTTGGGCGTGCAAAGTCTCCTGGCAGCCGGCCATGGGCCAGGCGGCCCAAGGAGCCGGCCTCGCAACCGGATATCTTGAGGGGTGCTGCCAACCCCGATGTCTTAAAATATTATATGTCACGAATGAAGATACATGTGGTTAGTATCTCCGACAGTAGTCTCCGAAGCTGGTGAGGCATGGCGGTTGAAAGTGGACCAAGGGGCCTCAACAGCTTCCTACTCCATGTGAACTATCATCATTTCTTCGCTCGTCTTCTAGCGAGGCCGACTGTCAGGAGCCGGCGAAGGTGGGACTAGCCGACTGTGGAATTAGAAATGTAAGGGCGCTACTCATGCGCCATGTAGCACTAGCAGACCAGGACGGCCAGCCAACCCATGCGCGCGATGGTACGGTGCCACAGGTCCGGGCCTGCCACTACAGGACCGCGACACGCGCGTGGATCCGCTGCGGCCAAGGTGGTCGATTGGGCTTAATTGGTGCATTGAATGCGTGCCATTACAGCCCAAAAAAAGCGGGGGCGTGCAGGGCGTGGGCGCAGTTAATCCCACGCCTCGCACCACGCTCTGCCTCCTCGTCTCCGCCGCCTGGCCTATAAGTAGGGGGAGGGGGCGGCAGAGCGCACACACGCCCTCCTCACCCATCTCCTTCTTATTCCCCACACCTTCTTGCCTCCTCGCCGCCGTTGTGCCTGCTGCCCCCACTAGAGCGCGTAGCAGCCCATCCTTGCGAGAGCGCGCGGAGCCCTAGCCACCCTGCTCTTGAGCTGCCGCCCCACGCTTCCGCCAAGCCACCGCTTTCATGGCGTAGTTCAACCGCTCCGATGATTGGGACGGCAGCAACGTTCACGAGCGCGTCGTCTTTTGGTCGCATTTCTCTCGAGCTGCGGGGAGAACTCTTCTACCTCAAGCTCGGCACCGCCATCAAGGGTGAAGCAGCTTAGTTCGGGGCCTGTGTTGCGGTGCGGCGCACTGGCTCCGGGATCCGATTCCCCGCCCTCGCTCCACTAGAGTCTGCCAAACTCTGGCAGAAATCATACTTCTACGTCCAGAACACCCATGCCACCATCGACTACATCAACTCTCCGGCTTAAGCAGCCGAGCCGCCTACCGAGCCGCGTACTAACTAGAAATACCGGCCAAAGAACTTGTTGCCCGTCAGCTCCGCCGCCCTCATCCGACTCCAAGAAATGATAGAGTCGAAAAGCCTCAAGTTGTCGGACCTGCTGGCCGCCTTCGCGAAACGTCGGGTGTTTCCTCTTCAGGCCTGGCCCCACTTATCAGCAATATGAGTGGGCGCCGGGACCATGTCGAATGTCCACCAAGGCGATGCCGGACGTGGAGGTGGTCCGGCTGGTCAACAACGTCTCCACCTGCAAGAATGTCGAGTGGAAGTGGTGGTTCGGCAATGAGCCGTAGAGCCGGGCTAATCCACCTCCGCCTGTAAGTCCATGTTCTTTTCTCTTTGCTTGCTTCGAGCTTTTCTTGCTGCTTGACCACTCGACCGTGATGCAGTGTTTTCCATGCCACACAGCGGCTGGTGTGCCGGGCCCGGGCCATCACTACCTGGCTAACCGCGCGGTGAGTGACGTGGATGACCCCGATCTGGGAGCGGCCGCCATGAAGGAGGACGAACCCACAGGGGGCGACATCGGTGGAGCAGGCGGCTCCTCGGGAGGCGGCCTCGGCGAGTGGCCGGATGATGAGCCGCGCCGCACTCCTGGTGCCGACAAGACGGGTGCCGGCTCTTCGGCTGCGCCGACTGGAGCACCCAGCGCACCGAAGCGCCGAGCCGAGGCCGGCTTGTACGGCAGCCGGCCCAAGAAGGCCAGGGGTTCGGTCGCAGCGAACAAGCGGCAAAAGGCCGCGAAGGTAGCCGTCGTTGCCAAGGGCCCGTAACAGCGTCTGATGGTGTCAGCGTAAGTGCTTTCTTGAACTTGTATCTGTCTTTATTTTTTTTGCCATGATCAGCTTTTGCTTGCTTACGTTGCCCAGGGCAGCGATTTCTCTGTCACAGGCCCCGTCCTCCTCGGTGATTGGGGTAGCAAGCGGCCCTGAACCCAGCGGCCCTTCTTCGGGAGGCGTCAGAGAAGAATGTGCGGGAGGCGCAGCGGGAGTAGGAAGAGACGGCCCGCACGGAGGCGGAGGACACTAAGGCGGTGCGAGCGAAGACCGATGAGGCGGCCAAGGCACAAGCTGACGCGGCTGCCAAGGCATAGGCGGACGCAGCCTCCAAGGCTCAAGAGTGGGAGGCGGCCCATGGCCAGGCTCCAGAGGCCACTGGACCACATCACATGGAGCCGCCGGTGGTAGAACTCCAAATGCTGACTGGGGAAGCTGAAGGCGACTAGTCGGTGCCGGGAGGAGGAGGGGGCTATTCTGCCGAGTCGGAGCCTGAGGTGCCCCTGCGCACGCCGGCTGGTGGTGCGCACGCAGCCTGCCAGAGGTGCTGGTCGGCGGTGAGCTGGTGCTAGGCTAGGCCGGCGTGACCCGCGCTCCTGCGCGTCGGCGACCGGTGAGGTTGGGGCCGCGAACTCATCGGTGCTCGACGCCGAGGCTACCAGTGACGCTCCGCCGGACTGGGCGCCCGGGAGTAGCCAAGGTGCCCTCAACATGGCGGTGCAGGACATCTTGGCCCAGTTCAACACTCACGGCCCCACCCTTCGGAAGTCCACGAACGAGTTTTTGGAGATGCAGGCGTCGGTTCGGGTATGCTTTCTTCCTTTGGTCTTTAATTTTTGTGATCTTCTGTGGGGGCGCGCCAACGCACCCACTGGGTGTAGTCCCCAAGTTCCGAGGCGGCTGCTGAGCAGGCGGGTTAGAACTCCAAGGTAAGTTTTCGAGTGCTCAGGTATCTCTTTCCCCTGTTGTCTTTGTTGCAGAACTATCACAACGTCTGCACGGCCACCGACAACTCCCTACACCGGGAGTTGGCCAAGCGGACGGCTGATCTAACAGAGAGCCGAAGTAAGCACTTCATCTCTTCTCTCTGCGGGGGGCGCGTCAGCGCACCCGCTAGGTGTAGTCCCCAAGATTTGGGCCGACTGCTAAGCAGTCGGGCCGGATCTTCTGACGACTATTTTTGTTTGTTTGGTGCTGATGCATTCTTTTCCTTGTCTTTGGCAGCGGCTGCGGCTGAGCTGCGGATGAAGCTGGGCCAGGTCCATTCCGAGCTCGATGCCAAGGAGCAGGAATGCAGCCGGGCTGTCCAGGAGTGCGACCGCCTGGCCAAGGAGCTGGCGGACTAAGCGGAGAAGCACAAGGCGGAGGTGCAGCGGCTGAAAGATGAGGAAACTCTTCTTTGGGCTGATTTCCAGACTCAGCGGCCGAAGTGGGTCGAGAGGGAGAAGTTCCTGTCTGATGGCTATAGCGTGATCGAGGACAAAGTCGATGTTACGTCACCTTTTCTTCTTTTGTTCAATAGCCGGCTGGTGCAGGAGCCGTCCTTTGGTTTCTAACCTTTTACTTTCCTTCTCCGCCAGAGTTCTTCCTCGGTCAAGCAACTGCCGTCAGCTAGGCCATCGAGGCGCGACGCGAACAGTGAAGGAAAGTGGGCATGGACATTCTACCAAACGCGCCCTGGACTCTTGGCGAGTAGCTCACGACCATCAAGACACGCCTAGATCCGGCCCGTCGAGTGCTCTACCGTCTGCAGCGCGCCGGGTCCCAAGTCCTTGCTGTGCTCTGGAAGGGTGCCTAGGTCCCCCGCACTCCCAGTCGGACTACTGACTGGCAGGATGTGGCGGCTGATCGATTTGAGGCTTGGTACGGCGCAGCGCCCGGGCGGGTACTCGGACGGCCTTGGAATTTGCCAAGGACCGGTACCTGGATCTGATCCTGGCTCAATTGGCGACCTTCCGGCAGGAGGCCAGGCCTGAGCAGGAGGCGGTGCGCGATGACATCGTCAAGCGTGCCACGACGCTTGCCGAGTACGCTAACACCGCCGTCTTCGTCCCAAAGCTGGACGAGAACGGTGCTGATGTGCCACCCGACTAGTTTGGGCTGGACCTAGCGGTGGAGAAGGACTCGACGGAGGATATCGCTTCTAGCGATTAAGGCGGGGAAGACGATGAGGAAGGAGAAGGCGAGGACGTCGAGCTAGATGGCGGAGTGACCAAACGAACTCGGCCCTACCAAGTGTCTGGCAACGAGACGCGGGAGGCTTCGTCAACCATCGCCAATGTCGACCGGGCTGAGACCCAGCAGCTGGCCATTCCACTAGCCGACACTTCCGCCTCAGCCGACCCATCTACGCCGCCTGCAGTGCCTCTGGCCTAGGCTGCCTTTTATCTTTTCAAGTTTTTCCTGTCTTGTAAATTTTGAACAAGTTAAATTTGTGCAGTTCCACCCACTCGGGGCGTATTTCAAATTATGTTGAATGCTGGCCAAGGGACCTTTTAATATGTAAATAATCTATTAATCTCGCAGATGCTTGTGCTCTTTGCCGGGTTCTAACTTGGTTTTGCCTTTTGTTCTTTTGAGCTTTTTTCCTTTGTCGCCTTCCTTTGGCTGCCGCCCTGCCAGCAGGACAGCCACTCTGTGGTCTATGGGTGTGTCAGGGACTTGGCCATTTAGGATAGACAAGTACTTCGGTCATGTACAACGCAGCTAGCCAAGAAAAAAGCCGACCAGCTGGCTGCTCCGCAGCCAGACGGCTGAGGTCAAAAGCCGGCTTGGTCTATGTTGGTGTTTTTCCTTAGTTATTTTTCGCGTGGACACCATTTCCTTCCTATAGCTCTCGCCAGTCGGATAGTCACTCTGCGAGCTATGACTTAAGGCGAGAGATGGCTTAGATGTCAACACACTACTTGTCCGACTGCATGAGTTATCAACATAGGACAAGGCGGCGAGCCCCCGGGCCGGCTGGCCGGACCCGTTGCCGGGCAAAGGAATGAAATAACACATTCGCAGGCATAATCTTATCATATATATAAAAAGGGTAGTCCCCGAGTGCTCCTCGAGGGACCCATTGTCTTTGCATAATACAAAAGGTAGTGCGGTACATAAGGGCGGATACATAATTCTAGAGTACTGAATAATTTACAAGGTTGAGCTGAGGCTGCTCAACGAACTTTGGATTAAGAATTGGTGGAATACCAGGCAATCCGAAACTCTCTTATTACAAGCACGCCGATATTGTACATAAGGGCGGATATGACACAAGGGTAGGGTGGCATAACTACTGACTCGTAATAAAACTGGTGGTGGATATGTCACAGTGTAGTGGGTGACACGACTCCAATATCATACAGCTCATCGGGTGTCGGAGTGAGACCCGATGAATTTATTTGGTGGTGGCGGAAGCGGTTATAATACAGTGATCAAATCCAGGATCGCAAGAGGCTGACTGGGACTCCACTAGGCGTCGGACTCGCTATCGAACTCTTCATCCATGACATCACTTCGTCAACATCTGGCCAAATCAACAACCCAGGTGAGTACTTTGAATGTACTCGCAAGACAGTTTGGACATAAGATATAACAAATGCAAACATGATGCATATGAGCAGGCTAGCAATATGTACTCAAATAATAAATTTGCGCTGCAAAATAAAAAAATGGGAGTCGGGCGGTAGTCCTCCCGAAATCCCAAGGAAATAAAATAATACCGATCGAGTGTCTGAGCGACGCCTCGCAAGGAATATTGAATAAGCATGCCACCGTCGGACGTCTGAGCGACATCACATAAACGGCTTATATCAGAAATGAATAACGAGAATGCCACAGTCGGACGTTTGAGCGACATCACACAAAGGGCTTATATTCGAAAATAAATAACGAGAATGCCACAGTCAGACGTCTGAGCGACATCACATACATGGCTTATATTTGAAAATAAATAACGAGAATGCCACAGTCGGACGTCTGAGCGACATCACATGAAGGGCTTATATCCAAAAGGAAATA
>LR738711.1:199532460-199545763 GCA_902687465.1 Secale cereale
GAAATAACGAGAATGCCCCAGTCGGACGTCTGAGCGACATCACATAAAGGGCGTATATCCAAAAGTAGGTAACGAGGATGCCATAGTCGGACGTCTGAGCGACATCACATAAAGGGCTTATATCAAAAGTAAATAACGAGAATGCCACAGTCGGACGTCTGAGCGACATCACATAAAGGGCTTATATTTGAAAATAAATAACGAGAATGCCACAGTCGGACGTCTGAGCGACATCACATAAAGGGCTTATATAATCTTTGGTATGAAGGTAAATCATCTCAAGAGCTTACTCAGTAAAGAATTAACTGGTTAGTTCATCTACCTGGATGACCCTTGACTAGATTACCATTCTTATCACCATCTTAGAACATCCGAGACGGTCTCTCAGGTTGCCACGGAGATTGACGCTAGGCCACAGGTATGGCTACTCGGAAGGTTTTAACTCTGCAGAGTTTGTACTCTTAAATCACAGCCAACGGATTTCAATAGCCACAAAGGACTAGTTTCGTCTACTGTATTTTAGCAGAAACACAATTAACCAGTACACACCTATTTCACATCCTGCTGCCCGGAATCACCCGAGACAACATTCACGAAAAACTTTAAGACGGGGAGGCTACAACCTCGAATAGCATGGGATCAAATTTATATCGCGCGCTCTAAGGGGTGCCCCCCTCTCGGTCCCAACCGTAAACACCCATGCCCCCTGACCGGATGACGGGCTTTAATCCAGGGCCATGGAACCCTCTTGCCGGCCCCTCTATTTGGTGTGTACAAGGAAAGAGGTTTGCAGCTGACTAAACCGTATTCCTTGCAGAAGACATGTGACAGTACCAAAAAGGAGACGAACGGGATCATGACTTGATCCACATTAATACTGGAGTTAACGGTTGACTCGCATGCTTCCACAATACCAACTTCCAACCTATCATGTCACCACATGATCAGGTTGGTTCACCATCATCTTTCAGGGCCCATATGGAGCTTGTTTTGCATGAAATATAACATCCACAAAATGCTTATATAACCATGCCATGAAGAAAAACTACTCAAGCAAACATACAACACACTCATCATATCAAAGGTTCAAACGTGCTTGCCTGGTTCAGAGTAGTCGGAGTCTAACTTGGTGAAGTTCGCGGCTCCGTCACTTCCTTCGGTATCTACGGATACAAATAAAATGGGTACTAACGTAAATACCGTGCGTGCATAAAAGTTATCCCAAATATTTTTCAAATAAATGTGATAAAAAACTAGACAGAAAAATAGAGAGGTCAGAAAAAGAATCAACTCAAAATAATTTTTTGTTTAAAAGTTATTAAGGTTTTTGTCGAGGGACTTGTCTGTAATGAAACAGAAAGTTTCCAGGGGCTAGAATATAAAAACAGAAAACGATTCAGTAAGCAGTACGCCAGCTGAAAAGAGAAAGCGTACTTTGCTCGAAGGTGTTTTCCAGAAAAACGGTTCGAATAAGACAGAGAGGCTGACGAGGGGGTCCCACCCGTCAGGTTTGAATCTTCGAACTGAAAATAGAGTGCGCAGGCGCCAGAGAGCTGCGGTGGTCGCCGGCGCCGATCCACGGCGAGGTAGGGGAAGTGGGTGGTACCTACGGGTTCACGGTGTTCTTCCGCGCCGGTGGGTGGTGGAGTTGGACGTCGGCGAGCACCACGTCGATGGCGACCATATATCCGGTGGACGGCGGTTCGGGTGGTTGTGGGTCTCGTCGGCGAGAGCTGCGGATGTCAAATTGAAGTTGGGGTTAGGTTCCTAGGTGTGTCAGCAGGCTACTGGCAAGATTAGGGTGGTGGAGGAGCTCTCACCAGAGAGGGAGCTGCCGGAGCCCGAAGCGGACCGGGGCGGCCGGAGTTGAGGAAGAAGGGCTCCTCGAGGTTCTCCCAGTGGCTGGGCGGGGTCTGGTGAGATGGTGGAGCTATGCGGGGTCAACTGCGAGCTTGGGGGGTGCTATTTATAACCGGCCCGAGGTGGTTGCCGCAAACGGGATAAGTCCGGCAAGCGATTACTGCGAGGCTGTGGCTGAATGGTTGGCTTAAGTACTTGAGCATCGACGTGATGGTTTATTGGTTCCATTCCGATGAAGAGCTTAGCAAGACATGGGAGCTTACGACACTTTCCCAATGGAACGGCCGTGCAGGCACGTCGGCGGCAGAGAGCGCGCTCTGCGCCTCTCAGACCACGGCGACGGTGCTGCAGCGTGCACAAGGAAGAAGACGGCCACGTGGAGCTCCCAGGTGGCTTGGGCGGTGCCGAACGGCGTCGCTTTGCAGGGTGACCCCTGTTGGCCGCCACGGGTGGCTCTGCCGCCGCGGAAGATGCCGGCACAGGCGGGCCACGCCGCCACCGACGCTCGCAACCAGCCAAGCGAGCGCGCGGCGCTCTGGATAAGGGAGAGGAGCAGTACAGCAAGGTGCCATGGTAACACTGGCGAGATTGAAGAGAAGCTCTGACGAAACTGCACTGTCGACTGAATCTTTAGTTAACTTTTTCTGAATTTCGACAGAAACAGTGCACATCAACTGTTTGATGAAATGATTCAGGCACTTGCCGAATTTTTCTTGGGCTGAATTTTGGTGAGGTGGTCTCTTGATGCATCCATAGGCTGCCTGAATTTTCACAGATTTTTAGGAAGAAAGAAAATATGAATTTCACTAAAAATGGCAAATCTGGTCCAAATTTGCAGCAAGTGAAATTTAAATTTTTTGAACTGTGGACCAGTGGATCATGATGGATCTAGGGTTGAGGGTACTAAGGACTAGCCAGGGGAGTTTGTTGGGAATCAAAACTCAAAAGGAAACTAGTAGTTCCTTTGTAAATCACCAAGGCTCAATTAAAAAGGCACAAATTGTTGTTGGACTAAAATAATTAGAAGAAAAATCTAAAAGAGGTTGAAACCTACTGGAGTTGATGTTAGACTTGTTTCAAGGTGGGAATGTAGGCTTTGGGAAGAAAGATCTTCATTAGGTGTCATGGCAAAAAGAAAATTTTGAATGGGGGAAATAAGTCCATGGTTTTTATATGAAGGCTTTTCATAAAGAGAATTTGTCAAAAAAAAATATTTTTTTGAAAATAATTTGTGTTGAGCCAACAGAAGGAGAAAACCTTCAATACCAGAAATCAAGGTTGAGAAGAACACACAAACTTTTGTCATGAAATATTTGAGAAGAAGGGGTTTTTAAGAAAGGTTCAAATATCCTCCTCCCAAAAGACCAAAGAATTTGATGGAGACAAAACCAAATTTTTTTGGAGTGTTACAACACCTACCCCCTTAGGAAAAATCTCGTCCCCGAGATTTGAGCTGATCCTCAAATAGGTGTGGGTACTCGGTCCGAAGAAAATCTTCCCTTTCCCACGTTGCCTCATCCTCGGTGTGATTGCTCCACTGAACCTTAAGAAACTTAATTGTCTTCTGACGGGTTCTCCTTTCAGACTCCTCCAATATTTTTATTGGACGTTCTTTGTAGGTGAGGTCTGGTTGCACATCAATGTTTTCATGCGACACATGCTTCTCTGGGTTGCTTACACATTTCCTTAGCTGTGAGACGTGGAACACGTCGTGGACGTCTGATAGTTCATTGGGTAGGTCTAACTGGTAGGCTACTGTGCCTCTCCGTGCAACTATACGAAAGGGTCCGATAAACCGTGGTGCTAGCTTTCCTTTGACTTTGAATCGTTGCAGGCCCCTCATAGGAGATACACGTAGATACACATTTTCACCGGGTTCAAAACTGACTTCACGATGTTTTTGATCGTAATAACTCTTCTGTCGGCTTTGGGTTGTCTTGAGTCGGTCCCGTATTAATCTAACTTTCTCCTCAGCTTCCTTGAGCATGTCTAGGCCGAAGATACGACTGTCCCCTGTTTCTGACCAATGTAATGGGGTATGGCATCTTCGCCCGTACAAGGCTTCAAAAGGTGCCATTTTCAGACTGGCTTGGTAACTATTGGTGTATGCGAACTCGGCGTACGGCAAGCTTGCTTCCCAACTGGTCCCATAGGTGAGAAAACATGCCCTCATCATGTCTTCTAGAATTTGATTTAGACGTTCAGTTTGTCCTCCAGTCTGGGGGTGGTATGCTGTACTGAATATTAGTTGCGTTCCCAGAGCTTGCTGTAAATGATCCCAAAATTTAGAGACGAATTGAGTGCCTCTGTCGGAAATTATAGACTTTGGAACTCCATGGAGGCATACTATACGGGAGAGGTAAAGTTTGGCAAGCTTCTGGGTGGTGTGGGTTGTCTTGACTGGAATGAAATGTGCCACCTTAGGTAGTCTATCTGTGATGACCCATATGACATCCTTTACGCGCTTTGACCGAGGTAGACCAACAATAAAGTCCATCCCAATATCGTACCATTTCCACTCAGGTATCTTGTTTGGCTGTAATAGTCCTGCTGGTTTTTGGTGCTCGACTTTACTGCGTTGACATGAATCACAACATGCAATGTATGTGGCTATATCCCTCTTCATACCGTGCCACCAAAATATTTCCTGAATGTCCTTGTATATTTTGGTCCCTCCTGGGTGAATTGAATATGGAGCGGTGTGGCTCTCTGCTAGAATTTGCTGTTTGATGTCTTCGTTATTGGGAACGCAAAGCCTGTCTTCGAACCATAATATTCCCTCACCGTCTATGACAAATTCTGAGGCCTTGCCCAGACTCACTTTTCTTTTTATGCCTTCAATGCTGGGGTGTCCATGCTGAGCTTTCTTAATCTGTTCTATTAGTGTAGGCCGTATTTCCAAATTTGACACTTCGCCTTTGGTGACCATCATCAAGTTGAGTTTGGCGAATTCCTGCTAAAACTCAGGTCTCAAGTTTTGTAGAGTGCCATTGTCCGAGCAGGGGTTACGACTAAGAGCATCTGCCACTATATTCGCCTTTCCTGGATGATAGTTTATGCCAACATCATAATCTTTCACTAATTCTAACCAGCGTCGTTGTCGTACACTACAAGAAACCAGTTAATGCATGATGGATTTCACGTGACGTTTTCGAAAACTGTCATCGATGGCCCGATACAGCCCTGCAAGCCCGCCCAAGCCGCCAGAGCCCGCGTACCCTTTACTCGTATAAAATGCTAACCCTAACCCTCACCTCTCTTCCTCCTCCGCAGCCCCCTCCTCCCTATTCCCCATCGATTCCAAACAGCGCCGCCACCCACCACCTCGCCTCTCTCCTCCCACAGATCGCCGCCGGTCCGACCCCTCCTCTCCTCTCACCTTGTAGCCTTCAGATCCACCTCACTCAGCACCCATCCATCCCTCTCGCGAACATCTATCTCTCTCTCTTGTGACCCTCGCACCACAGGCAACACCCACCGATTCCGGTGACGTCCACCACCGCGTAGTACACACTATGACTGGTCTCCGACCCCTCTGTCCCCCAGGCCGGCTGGATCCGCCGCTCACGTCTCCAGCGATCGCCCGCGACCCCTAGCCCGTGGCTAGGGTTTCGGCTGCGGCGGCGCGTCCATTGTCGCCGCGTCTCCGGCGGCTCCGTTCCACCGCACACCGCGCCCCCTCGTGCCCTCTCCTCCTCCTGGATGGCGCCTGCCATGTTTGGTGCGCTCGCCCGCGTTGGGTTGCACCACGGCGACCCCAACCTCCTCCTCTGCGTCTCCGGCGCGGTGGTGAATCATATGGCAACCTCCTCCGCTGCATTTGGACCACCGGAGGGCCTCCCTTGCCTAGGTGAGCACCTCAAACCCAATTTCTTCTCCTCTAGCCCCTCTTTCCTTGTTAGGATGTGCTTTTGATTGACTGAGCGTGTTCATCTGTATATATCTAAACACGTTCCTGTTCTTGCAAGCATGGAACATATATGTTTACCTTGTGCAGTAATAGTTTTGGTGTTAAGCTTAATAAAGTGGCAATCCAAATTGCTTGAAATGAGAAGTTTTGTGGTGGCTAATTGAGGCTTTATAGATTCTTTATAGTTAAGCACTTGTATCTCTATGTATCTCCTCTGCTGTGAGCCCGTGGCTGAACCATACATTGTTTCTTGTAGACTACTAGCTTGCATCGGCAAGAAGAATGGAGTAATTTAGCAAGTAGGAACTCTATTTTTTCTTGCATGATCTATTGCACCTCCAATTTATTCTAGGGATAATTAATTTGGTGCCCTTAGTTGTGTCCCACTCGGCAGGTTTACCCCTAGTTTCCAAAAACACTTGTTCCTGCCCAAACCACTTTGCTCCTCTTATGCTTTTGCCCTTTGACCGTTTGATCATCACTTTGAAAACTTCATAAAAAATTCATACTAACTCAGAAAAATTCAAATAAGATATCTAAATGTTCAGAAAAGCATCACCTATATGTGCATGGCATTTGCATTCATGGAAAAAGTGTTGGCTAGTCCCCATGAATGCAAATGGTCAAAACTGAGATGGGGACTGGACAACACTTTTTTCATGAATGAAAATGACATGCACATATAGGTGATGCTTTTCTGAACATTTTGATATCTTATTTGAATTTTTCTGTGTTAGTATGAATT
The DNA here is from genome assembly GCA_902687465.1 of Secale cereale. NCBI lineage: Eukaryota > Viridiplantae > Streptophyta > Magnoliopsida > Poales > Poaceae > Secale > Secale cereale. Next base: position 199,538,976 of record LR738711.1, read on the forward strand.
TTTTATGAAGTTTTCAAAGTGATGGTCAAACGGTCAAAGGGCAAAAGCATAAGATGAGCAAAGTGGTTTGGGCAGGAACAAGTGTTTTCGGAAACAAGGGGTAAACCTGCCGAGTGTGACCCAACTAGGGGCATAAAATCAATTATCCCTTTATTCTATTGTGTCCTGGACAATGAGGGAAATTGAAGGAAGTATTTTGTTGTTCATAATTTTCTGGGTTAATATGCATATAACTTATATATTTCACGTATTCAGCTGTGGCAATTATCTTGATTAATATGCACAACGTAGCCTGTTTCACTCTCTAATTTTTTAGTGTTTATTTTGATAGATATAGCACAGAAGTGAATGTATGATGGTGATGTCAATTGTTGGCTGCCGGTGTGAACCAACAAATATGCTGATACAATATGCAGTTGATGGAAGCGTCCAAGTCGAGCCAGGTCAGCAAGTCGTGAATCTGAACACGTCTATTTCATAAGTGCACTCTGAATGATTTTGTTGGTCTGGAACTGAATGCCAATTAAGCAAATGCCTTAAATAATGTGTGTTCACTAGCAAGGGAATAATGGTATGCTCCGAGCACTTGATACTTTATTCCAATATTTTTGAATGATACATACATATGTTGATCAAAATCTCTTATAGCCACGATTACTCCTATTGTGGCTGTAGTACATGGGTTAGCATAGTCAATTTAAGTAACAAGAATCTAGTTGATGTCATTAAGCATAAATAGGATGTGAACTGGAATTCTAATTGTCTCTGGGGTCAAGCAGAACATGTTTGTTTCATGTTCTGTATGAGGTTTGGCCACAATTCAGAAAAACATTGACCCCGCAAACTCTGTCTTTTATGTGTTATAAGAGCTAAAATGTATTTTGGTAGCTGTACTTATGCCTTTAGAGGATTTTGGACAGCCAGATCAATATCAACTTGATATTGCCCACATTCTAGATATTCTGGACAATGGAGTTGGAATTTGCCTCTCATCAGTTATTCTATTCGGTATACCATGTGTAGTGTGTTCTCTCTGATATGTTTTAGTTTTCCAGCATTGCTTTGCAATAAACTTGCCTCTCATCATTTATTCTATTCGGTAATACCATGGTAGCTCACAATCTGATTTTTGTGCTTGCAGGTGCATTCACATCACACTATCTTGTGCAGGCTATGGAAAAATACTTGATTGTTCTTGCTGCTTTGAAATATAATATCTAACAATCTTATGAAGGTATATCAACTTATTAATCAGTATACCATGTGCTTCCTCGCATCCTTGCTGCTAGGAAACTGAATATGCATAGCACTAGGTGTCTACACTACAACTTTGTTTATTATGCATGCAGTATGACATTAAAACAATACATATCTTTGCATATGTTGTTTTGCTGTTGATGCATATGCATACTTACACTATTAATATACATGCAGTGATGATGAATCATCTCTCACACATGCGCAAGCCTTGTTCCTACCGTTGTCACCATATATACATATATACTTGTTCATTTCATTTCATTATTGTTTCCTGTTATAAATAATAGTACTATATTTTTCAAGTGGGCAGCAAGTATTGTTTACTATATTTGTCTTGAGATGTACTTGCAGCATAAACATTGAGTTTTATGCCGGTGCTCGTTGACCCGGTTGGCGTAAACTTCAAATGTTCACGTATCAACAAGTTTACACATCACGGCAAGGATATTGTTTTTTAGTGATGACATTTTGTTGGCATGTTTATATGGCCTCAACTACTACTACTACTACTATAGTACTAGAGTTCTGTAATGTATGTTTTATTTCCTTGTCATTTGACATGCTTTTCTTTGGATTAATTTTAAGCAACTTCATGTTTACTTTCATTTTATAGTAGATGCAATGTTATTCTAATTTGTAGGCACTATAAGATTGTAGGCACTTCATGTTTATTCTATGATCTATTCATATCGACAAATATCTAATAAAATTCTTGTAAATATGCCAGGTAGCGAGCTACTTGGTGCTACCATCACAATCAACCACGACATGATAGTTGCCACAGGAGGATAGAAAGGAAGAACATGAATAACAACGTCAATAGGTTATATGTTATGTTGATGTAGAATGGGCTGTACTCGTTCCTAACCTTGTTGTTTGATATATTGTCCATCTATCTTGTAAGTTATCACTTCATAGAAGGATTTTGTAAACTGCTATGTTGTATTTACATACGGATGGCTGCAAACTGGATCAAATGTGTAATGTTTTGACACTTTGCAAATACTTCCTCTTGGGCCAAAATTGGCATTTGGATTTGTGACACACATTATGCTAAAAACGTTCTTGGTCAAAATGAGGCAGAAATAAATAGGTTAATGAGGCCGAAATGAATGGGCCAATGGGCTCAGTCAAATTTAAATTGTGCCCAAATCGATGATGATTTTTGTGACGGAAAATAGTATACACGTTGGCAGACATGTCATTCGAATTGGTCAATCGAACATCCTACGTGGCGTTAGTCCATGACGGATTGGTCTAGTCATAGAGGTTTGGGCTTGGGCGGGCCTGGTGCAGATCCATGACGGTCAAGAACCGTCAAGGAAGGGCTGGTGTGAAATTATGACGTGATATACATGACGGATTTCAAATCCGTCATGCACGGGGGCCCATGACAGTTTTTCACTGATTCATGACGGACTATATCCGTCATGTATTAATAGATTTCTTGTAGTGGTAGGTTGAGTTCTGGTTGTGTGAAAATATATTTGAGACTTTTATGGTCCGTATATATTTCACAACGATTCCCAAGTAAAAAGTGCCTCCACTCTTTGAGTGCATGGATGACTACTGCCAATTCCAAGTCGCGAGTAGGATAATTCTCTTCATGCTTTCGTAGCTTCCTGGAAGTGTATGCGACTACCTTGCCTTCTTGCATCAGTACGCATCCGAGGCCTTTCCGGGATGCGTCACAATATACTTCGGAACTTTTGTGTATGTCTGGTACAACCAATACTGGGGAGGTTGTTAATTTCCTTTTGAATTCCTGGAAGCTTTTCTCACAAGCTTTAGTCCACACGAATTTCTTATCCTTCTTGAGTAACCGTGTCATTGGTTTTGCTATGGTGGAAAGTCCCTCAATAAACCTTCGGTAATATCCAGCCATTCCGAGAAAACTTTGTACATCTGTTACGTTGGCCGGTGGCTTCCAACCAAGTACGGCCTTGACTTTTTCCGGGTCCACAGCAACTCCTTGCCGTGTCAATACGTGGCCTAGAAAACCAACCTGTCTTAACCAAAATTTGCATTTGCTGAATTTGGCGTATAGTTGATGTTTCCTTAATTCTCCCAGTACAATTCGGAGATGTTCAGCATGTTCTTCTGGTGTCTTAGAATATACCAGGATATCATCAATAAACACCACAACAAATTTGTCCATCAATTTTATAGACACTTTACTCATGAGGTGGACAAAATATGCGGGGGCGTTGGTCAGTCCAAACGGCATTATTGTAAATTCATATAGTCCGTATCTGGAGGCGAATATACCAGGATATCATCAATAAACACCACAACAAATCTTCTGTCCGTACTTTTAATTGATGATACCCCGACCTTAAATCGATTTTTGAGAAAACCTTGGCTTGAGCGAGCTGGTCAAATAAATCATTTATCCGTGGCATCGGCTATTTGTTCTTGATGGTGACCATGTTGAGTGCTCGATAGTCTATACACAGTCTCAGTGTCCCATCCTTTTTCTTGGCAAATAGTACCGGCGAACCCCAAGATGAGGAGCTGGCCCGTATAAATCCTTTGTCCAATAATTCCTTTATTTGCTTCTTTAGTTCAACCAATTCAGATGGTGCCATTCTGTATGGTTTCTTGTAAATGGGGGTGGTTCTAGGTGCTAGCTCAATAATGAATTCTATTTCCCGGTCTGGTGGCATGCCTGGCAATTCTTCGGGAAATACGCACGGGAACTCATATACTACTGGAACTTTGCTTAACTCTGAAGTGTCTACCTTGTTCAATTTTGGTTGCCGTGACACTGGTCTTTCTTGAGCTGCGATTCTTATCGTCTTTCCGTGATGATGAGTAAGAATCACAGTTCGATTGAAGCAGTCGATAAATCCTTTGTTGGTGGTCAACCAGTGCATACCTAGGATAACATCCAGTCCCTTATTTTCCAACACGATCAGGTTTGCCTAAAACTTTAATCCTTCAATCTCAATAATGACACCTTGGCAGTAACTCTGAGTGATCTGCTTACTTCCGGGGGACTTGATGGTCATTGATTTTCACAAGGGGAGCATCAAAAAATCATGTTGCACAGCAAAGTTCTTTGAAATGAAAGAATGAGAAGCTCCAAAATCAAACAAAACCATGGCAGGTATTGTGTTGACAGGGAACGTACCGAGTACGATATCCGGGGCATCCTGTGCTTGCTCCTTGGTCACATGGTTTAGGTGACCTTTCTTGTGGTTGTTATTGGGGTTGAAGTTGTTACACTTGGGTGCTGGATTGTTTCCACTGTTGTTTGGCTTTGAAGCCGAGTTCCTTGGCTTTGGGCATGGTTTGGCATAGTGTCCCTCTTCTCCACATGCGTAGCAAGTAACGCCTAGGTGATACGTAAAATCCTTGTCTCTTGCATGAAATTTTTTGTTCGTGCGTGGATCATTGGTCATGGATTTGTTCGCCCCATTTTTCTGAAAATTTGTCTTGCTCCGGTTGTTGCGCGCATGAGTAGTCTTATCCATTTTGCGCTTGCGAATATCTTCCAAGCTGCGGCGCTCATTTTCCAAGGTAATAGCCTTGTCCACAAGAGTCTTGAAATCTGGAAAGGTGTGTACGACTAGCTGGCATTTAAGTGCTGGTGCCAGACCGTCTAGGAATTTTTCCATCTTTTTATTTTCAGTCATACGCTCTTCGTTGGCATAACGAGATAATTGAGTAAACTGGCTATTGTACTCAGTTACTGTCATGCCTCTTTGCTTGAGATCGTCAAACTCCCTTTTCTTGTTCTTCATAATGCTTCTAGGGATGTGCGTCCCACGAAAACCTTCTTTAAAATCCTCCCATGTGATATCATTTTCATTGGGGTGCATATGCAGAAAATTTTCCCACCATGATGCAGCTGCTCCAGTAAGATAGTGTGGTGCATAGAGTACCTTTCCACGATCCGAGCATTGTGCAATAATCAATTTCCTTTCAATGTCTCAAAGCCAATCATCGGCCTCAAGTGGTCTGTCAGTGTGAGAAAATGTTGGCGGACGTGTCTTCTATAGTTCAGACAATTTTGAATGCTGCGGATGTGGCTCACGGTGATTTCCCATATTGATAACATGGTTCATCATTTCTTGGTGTTCTGCTGACTTTGCTCGTAAAGGCGGCATACTTGAGAAAATGCAGTTTCACTACCCTGCTGACTTGACTGCCCCTGCATGAAATTGTTACTTGTTTGGGTGCCATAATTTTCCTCTAGCGGACTTGGCATGGGACGAGTCCAGGGACGAGTCATTTTCCACTGTAGGGTATTATTGTAGAACTCATGAGAAAAACTGAGCGACAAAAATAAACAAATGATTTTGCAAATGCAGAAAATATACGAACTCCAAAGATCTTTAAATAAAATACTTGAATGCGCATGGAGAAGGACTGCTTAGTACATATTTTACACGCGAGTCGTAATTATACAATACGTCACTCAGGATGCGCGTACATATTCCTGACATGTTATTTAGGCTAGTGCACTTCTCCGAGTTCCTACATGATGCGCACACAGACTACTTCTCATCAACCTATTTTACATATAAAACATATCATACAAGCGGACACATCGCTCGGCGGACAAACGTACTTAGTCGGAGATGGTGAGGGCTTCCTTCGGCCTGCCGAGGGTAAGACCAAGCGTGGAATACTGGTTCGAGGAGTTGGTGCGGGCGCGGAAGGTGGTGCAGCTCTGATTGGAGTAGGAGCAATGACTTGGTCAAACTCCTCAGTGGTAGGTAGGCGGCGAGTGGTGGCTAAGATGGCAGGTGCATAAGATGCTGAGGACGAGACATATGTCAGTGGTGGTGAAGTATGGAGAAGCTCCCTCCTATTGGCGGAACCGCTCTGAACTAAGTCCATACGAGCGGCCACGAAGTCGTCCACAAGGTTATCAAAGCCTGCCTCAAGAGCCTTGAGGTAATCAACCAACGATTCGATAGCTTCATCACGTTCTCCCCTTGCGCAAGCAAACGCATAGTGGCACGTGTAAGGTACGTGGCAGGGGAGGTAGCGGCAGCGACGAGTCTTATTCGAAGGAAGAGTATCTGTTGGGGATCGTAGCAGAAAATCAAAAATTTTCCTACGCGTCACCAAGATCTATCTATGGAGTAATCTAGCAACGAGCATAAAGGAGAGTTGATCTACATACCCTTGTAGATCGCGATGCGGAAGCGTTGCAAGAACGCGGATGAAGGAGTCGTACTCGCTGCGATTCAGATCGCGGTTGATTCCGATCTAAGCGCCGAACAACGGCGCCTCCGCGTTCAACACACGTGCAGCCCGGTGACGTCTCCCACGCCTTGATCCAGCAAGGAGAGAGGGAGAGGTTGGGGAAGACTCCATCCAACAGCAGCACGACGGCGTGGTGGTGGTGGAGGAGCGCGGGACTCCAGCAGGGCTTCGCCAAGCGCTGCAAGAGACGAGGAGGGAGAGGGGTAGGGCTGCGCCAAGAGGGAGACGTTCTCGTGTGTCTAGCAGCCCCAAAACCTCACATATATATAGGGGGAAGGGAGGGCTGCGCCCCCTTTAGGGTTTCCCAC
>LR738711.1:199545773-199662446 GCA_902687465.1 Secale cereale
GAGAGAGAGGGGGCGCCCTAGGGTGGGCCTTAAGGCCCATCTGGACCTAGGGTTTGCCCCCCTCCACTCTCCATGCGCCTTGGGACTTGGTGGGGGGCGCACCAGCCCCCTTGGGGCTGGTCCCCTCCCACACTTAGCCCACGCAGCCTTCTGGGGCTGGTGGCCCCACCTGGTGGACCCCCGGGACCCTCCCGGTGGTCCCGGTACATTACCGATATCACCCGAAACTTTTCCGGTGACCAAAACGGGACTTCCCATATATGAATCTTTACCTCCGGACCATTCCGGAACTCCTCGTGACGTCCGGGATCTCATCCGGGACTCCGAACAACATTCGGTAACCGCGTACATACTTTCCCTATAACCCCAGCGTCATCGAACCTTAAGTGTGTAGACCCTACGGGCTCGGGAACCATGTAGACATGACCGAGACAACTCTCCGGCCAATAACCAACAGCGGGATCTGGATACCCATGTTGGCTCCCACATGTTCCACGATGATCTCATCGGATGAACCACGATGTCAAGGATTCAATCAATCCCGTATACGATTCCCTTTGTCTATCGGTATAGCACTTGCCCGAGATTCGATCGTCGGTATACCGATACCTTGCTCAATCTCGTTACCGGCAAGTCTCTTTACTCGTTCCGTAACACATCATCCCGCGATCAACTCCTTGATCACATATTGTGCACATTATGATGATGTCCTACCGAGTGGGCCCAGAGATACCTTTCCGTCATACGGAGTGACAAATCCCAGTCTCGATTCGTGCCAACCCAACAGACACTTTCGGAGATACCTGTTGTGCACCTTTATAGCCACCCAGTTACGTTGTGACGTTTGGTACACCCAAAGCATTCCTACGGTATCTGGGAGTTGCACAATCTCATGGTCTAAGGAAAAGATACTTGACATATAGAAAAGCTTTAGCATACGAACTACACGATCTGTGCTAGGCTTAGGATTGGGTCTTGTCCATCACATCATTCTCCTAATGATGTGATCCCGTTATCAACGACATCCAATGTCCATGGTTAGGAAACCGTAACCATCTATTGATCAACGAGCTAGTCGTCTAGAGGCTCACTAGGGACATGGTGTTTGTCTATGTATCCATACATGTATCTGAGTTTCCTATCAATACAATTCTAGCATGGATAATAAACGATTATCGTGAACAAGGAAATATAATAATAACCAATTTATTATTGCCTCTAGGGCATATTTCCAACAGCTGTTGGGGAACGTCGCATGGGAAACAAAAATTTTCCTACGTTCACCAAGATCAATCTAGGAGATGCATCTACGAGGGGAGAGTTGGATCCACATACCCTTGTAGATCGCTAAGCGGAAGCGTTCAAGAACGCGGTTGATGGAGTCGTACTCGCCGCGATTCAGATCGCCGAAGATCCTAGCACCGAACGGACGGTGCCTCCGCGTTCTTCACACGTGCAGCCCGGTGACGTCTCCCACGCCTTGATCCAGCAAGGAGAGAGGGAGAGGTTGGGGAAGACTCCATCCAACAGCAGCACAACGGCGTGGTGGTGGTGGAGGAGCGCGGGACTCCAGCAGGGCTTCGCCAAGCGCTGCGGGAGACGAGGAGGGAGAGAGGTAGGGCTGCGCCAATCGACCGAGGTCAAAACTTGTTCTGGGCAGCCCTAAACTTCACATATATATAGGGGGGAGGTAGGGGCTGCGCCCCCATCTAGGGTTTCCTCCCTAGGGGTGGCGGCAGCCCCCCAGAACCCATCTAGGGTGCGGCCAAGGGGGGGAGAGAGAGGGGGCGCCCTAGGGTGGGCCTTAAGGCCCATCTGGACCTAGGGTTTGCCCCCCTCCCCTCTCCATGCGCCTAGGGACTTGGTGGGGGGGCGCACCAGCCCCCTTGGGGCTGGTCCCCTCCCACACTTAGCCCACGCAGCCACCTGGGGTTGGTGGCCCCACCTGGTGGACCCCCGGGACCCTCCCGGTGGTCCCGGTACATTACCGATATCGCCCGAAACTTTTCCGGTGACCAAAACAGGACTTCCCATATATGAATCTTTACCTCCGGACCATTCCGGAACTCCTCGTGACGTCCGGGATCTCATCTGGGACTCCGAACAACATTCGGTAACCGCGTACATACTTTCCCTATAACCCTAGCGTCATCGAACCTTAAGTGTGTAGACCCTACGGGCTCGGGAACCATGTAGACATGACCGAGACAACTCTCCGGCCAATAACCAACAGCGGGATCTGGATACCCATGTTGGCTCCCACATGTTCCATGATGATCTCATCGGATGAACCACGATGTCAAGGATTCAATCAATCCCGTATACGATTCCCTTTGTCTATCGGTATAGCACTTGCCCGAGATTCGATCGTCGGTATACCGATACCTTGCTCAATCTCGTTACCGGCAAGTCTCTTTACTCGTTCCGTAACACATCATCCCGTGATCAACTCCTTGATCACATATTGTGCACATTATGATGATGTCCTACCGAGTGGGCCCAGAGATACCTCTCCGTCATACGGAGTGACAAATCCCAGTCTCGATTCGTGCCAACCCAACAGACACTTTCGGATATACCTGTGGTGCTCCTTTATAGCCACCCAGTTACGTTGTGACGTTTGGTACACCCAAAGCATTCCTACGGTATCCGGGAGTTGCACAATCTCATGGTCTAAGGAAAAGATACTTGACATATAGAAAAGCTTTAGCATATGAACTACACGATCTGTGCTAGGCTTAGGATTGGGTCTTGTCCATCACATCATTCTCCTAATGATGTGATCCCGTTATCAACGACATCCAATGTCCATGGTTAGGAAACCGTAACCATCTATTGATCAACGAGCTAGTCGTCTAGAGGCTCACTAGGGACATGGTGTTTGTCTATGTATCCACACATGTATCTGAGTTTCCTATCAATACAATTCTAGCATGGATAATAAACAATTATCATGAACAAGGAAATATAATAATAACCAATTTATTATTGCCTCTAGGGCATATTTCCAACAGTCTCCCACTTGCACTAGAGTCAATAATCTAGTTCACATCGCCATGTGATTAACACTCACAGGTCACATCGCCATGTGACTAACATCCAAAGAGTTCACTAGAGTCAGTAATCTAGTTCACATCAATATGTGATTAACACTCAATGAGTTCTGGGTTTGATCATGTTTATGCTCGTGAGAGAGGTCGTAGTCAACAGGTCTGCAACATTCAGATCCCTATGTACTTCGCAAAACTTTATGTCATATCGTAGATGCTGCAACCACGTTCCACTTGGAGCTATTCCAAACTGTTGCTCTATTATACGTATCCGGTATCTCCACTTAGAGTTATCCGGATAGGTGTTAAGCTTGCATCGACGTAACTCTTTACGTCGAACTCTTTATCACCTCCATAACCGAGAAACATTTCCTTATTCCTCTAAGGATAATTTTGACCACTATCTAGTGATCCACTCCTGGATCACCTTTGTACCCTCTTGCCAGACATGTGGCAAGGCACACATCAGGTGCAGTACCTTGCATGGCATACCGTATAGAGCCTATGACAAAAGCATAGGGGACGACCTTCGTCCTTCCTCTTCCTTCTGCCGTGGTCAAGTTTTGAGTCTTACTCAACTTCACACCTTATAACTCAGGTAAGAATTCCTTCTTTAACTGACCTATTTTGAACTCCTTCAAAATCATGTCAAAGGTGTGTGTTCCTTTTGAAAGTATCATCAGGCGTCTTGATCTATCTTGATGCCCAATTATGTAAGAAACTTTATCCAGGTCTTCCTTTGAAAAATTCCTTTCAAACAACCCTTTACTCTTTCCAGAAATTCAACATCATTTCAGATCAACCATATGTCATTCACATATACTTATCAGAAATGTTGTAGTGCTCCCACTCACTTTATTGCAAATACAAGTTTCTAACAAACTTTGTATACCTGAAAACTTTGATCACTCCATCAAAGTATATATTCCGACTCTGAGATGCTTGCTCTAGTCCATGAAAGGATCGCTGGAGCTAGCATATCTTTTAGCATCCTTAGGATCGACAAAACCTATCTGATTGTACAACCTTTCCTTACGAAAACTGGTAAGGAAACTTGTTCTGTCATCCATCTGCCAGATTTCATAAATGCAGCTAATGTTAACATGATTCCGACGGACTTAAGCATCGCTACGGGTGAGAAAATCTCATCGTATTCAACTCCTTGAACTTGTGGAAAACTCTTCGCCACAAGTCGAGCTTCATAGACGGTGACATTACCGTCCACGTCCGTCTTCTTCTTAAAGATCCATTTGTCTCAATGGCTTGCCAGTCATCGGGCAAGTCCACCAAAGTCCATACTTTGTTTCGATACATGGATCCTATCTCGGATTTCTTGGCTTCTAACCATTTGTCGGAATACGGGCCCACCATCGCTTCTCCATAGTTCGTAGGTTCATTGTTGTCCAACAACATGACATCTAAGACAAGATCACCGTACCACTCAGGAGTAGTACATATCCTTGTCGACCTACGAGGTTCGATAGCAACTTGATCTGGAGCTTCATGATCACTATCATTAGTTTCCCCTTCAACTGTCGTAGGTTCCACAGAAACATCTTTCTGTGTTGCACTACTCTCCGGTTGAAGTGAGGGTTCGACAACCTCATCAAGTTCTATCTTCCTCCCACTCAATTCTTTCGAGAGAAACTCCTTCTCGAGAAAGGACCCACTCTTAGGGACAAACATTTTTGCCCTTGGATCTGAGATAGGAGGTATACCCAACTGTTACCTTTGGGTACCCTATGAAGATGTATTTGTCCGCTTTGGGTTCGAGCTTTTCCCGGCTGAAGCCGTAAGCATCGCAGCCCCAAACACTGAGAAACGACAACTTTGGTTTCTTGCCAAACCTTAGTTCATATGGCGTTGTCTCAACGGACTTAGATGGTGCCCTATATAAAGTGAATGCAGCTGTCTCTAATGCATAACCTCAAAATAATAGCGGTAGATCGGTAAGATACACCATAGATCGCACCATATCTCATAAGGTTCGATTATGATGTCCGGACACACCATTACGCTGTGGTGTTCCAGGTGGCTTCAACAGCGAAACAATTCCTTAAGTGATTGCCAAACTCACAACTCAGAAAATCTTCCCTTGATCAGATCGTAGGAAATTGATCTTCTTGTTATGATGATTCTTAACTTCACTCTGAAATTGCTTGAACCTTTCAAACGTTTCAGACTTTTGCTTCATTAAGTAAATATACCATATCTACTCAAATCGTCAGTGAAGATGAGAAAATAACGATATCCACCACACGCCTTAATTCTCATTGGATCACATACATCAGCATGTATGATTTCCAACAAGTCACTTGCCCGTTTCATTGTACCTGAAAACGGGATCTCAGTCATCCTGCCCATGAGGCATGGCTCGCATGTGTCAAGCGATTCAAAATCAAGTGACTCAAAACATCCATCAGCATGGAGTTTCTTCATGCATTCTATGCCAAAATGACCTAAGCGGTAGTGCCACAAGAAAGTGGTACTATCATTATTAACTCTACATCTTTTGGCATTAATATTATCATCATGTGTATTACCATGATCGAGATTCAACAAACCATTGGGTGCATGACCATAAAGGTATTATTCATGTAAACAGAATAACCATTATTCTCTGACTTAAATGAATAACCGTATTGCAATGAACATGATCTAATCATATTCATGCTCAACGTAGACACCCGATAACATTTATCTAGGTTCAACACTAATCTCGAAAATAGAGGGAGTGTGCGATGGTGATCTTATCAACCTTGGAAACACTTCCAACACACATCGTCACCTCGCCCTTAGCTAGTCTCCGTTCAGTCCGTAGCTTTTGCTTCAAGTCACTAATAATAGCAACTGAACCGGTATCCAATACCCAGGTGCTACAAGGAGTACTACTAAAGTACACATCAATAACACGTATATCAAATATAATTTGTTGAAGTTGCCAGCTTTTCTTATCTACCATGTATTTGGGGTAGTTCCGCTACCATGTGACCGTTCCCTTTACAATAGAAGCACTTAGTCTTGAGGTTTGGGTTTAACCATGGGTTCCTCATCAGAGCGACAACAGGTTTGCCATTCATGAAGTTTCCTTTCTAGCCCTTACCCCCCCTTTTGAAACCAGTGGTCTTGTTAAACCATCAACACTTGATGCTCCTTCTTGATTTCTACTTTTGCGGTACTAAGAACCGCTAACAGCACCGGGATCATCTCCATCCTTTGCATGTCATAGTTCATCAAGAAGTTCTAGTAGCTTGGTGATAGTGTCCAGAGAATTCCGTCAACCACTATCTCATCTGGAAGATTAACTCCCACTTGGTTCAAGTGATTTTAGCACCCAGACATTCTGAGCACATGCTCACTAGTTGAGCCATTCTCCTCCATCTTTTTGGCAAAAGAACTTGTCAGAGGTCTCATACCTCTTAATACGGGCATGAGCCTGAAATCCCAATTTCAGCTCTTAGAACATCTCATATGTTCTATGGCATTTAAAACGTCATTGGAATCCCGATTCTAAGCCGTAAAGCATGGTGCACTAAACTATCAAGTAGTCATCAGGACGTCTCTGTCAGGTGTTCATAACATCCACAGACAACGTTGTAGGGGTTTGCACATCGAGCGGTGCATCAAAGACGTAAGCTTTCTGTGCAGCAGTGAGGACACTCCTCGGACTACGGACCCAGTCCGCATCCTTGCTTACAATATGTTTCAACTTAGTCTTTCTCTAGGATCGTATTAAACAGGGAGCTACAACGTAGTTATTGGTCTACAACATAATTTGCGAAGACAACTTAGACTATTGTTCATGACAAGTGAGTTTTAACTAATCAAATTACTTATAACTCCCACTCAAATTGACATCCCTCTGGTCATCCGAGCGTGACATGATCCAAATCCACCAACCCAAGTCCGATCATCACGTGAGATGAGGTGGTGTCAATGGTGAACATCTTCATGTTGATCATATCTACTATATGACTCATGCTCGACCTTTCGGTCTTCCGTGTTCCGAGGCCATGTCTGTACATGCTAGGCCCGTCAAGTCTAACCCGAGTGTTCTGCATGTGCAAAACTGGCTTGCACCCGTTGTATGCGAACGTAGAGTCTATCACACCCGATCATCACGTGGTGCTTTGAAACGACGAACCTTCGCAACGGCGCACACTCGGGGGGAACAGAATTTTATCTTGAAATTTTAGTGAGGGATCATCTTATAATGCTACCGTCGTCCTAAGCAAAATAAGATGCATAAAAGGAATAACATCACATGCAAATCATAAGTGACATGATATGGCCATCAACTCGTGCTTTTGATCTCCATCTCCAAAGCACCGGCATGATCTCCATCGTCACCGGCGTAACACCATGATCCCCATCATCATGATCTCCATCATCGTGTCGCCATCGGGGTTGTCGCGCGCCCACCATGCTCTTACTACTATTGCTACCGTTTAGCGATAAAGTAAAGCATTACATAGCGCTTAATGATTGACACGTAGGTCATACAAAAATTAAAGACAACCCTATGGCTCCTGCCGGTTGCCGTATACATCGACATGCAAGTCGATATTAACTATTACAACATGATCATCTCATACATCAAATATATCTCATCATGTCTTTGGCCATATCATATCACATACATACCCTACAAAAACAAGTTAGACGTCCTCTAATTGTTGTTGCAAGTTTTTACGTGGCTGCTATAGGTTTCTAGCAAGAACGTTTCTTACCTACGCCAAAACCACAACGTGATATGCCAATTTCTATTTACCCTTCATAAGGACCCTTTTCATCGAATCCGATCCGACTAAAGTGGGAGAGACAGACACCCGCTAGCCACCTTATGCAACTAGTGCATGTCAGTCGGTGGAACCTGTCTCACGTAAGAGTACGTGTAAGGTCGGTCCGGGCCGCTTCATCCCACGATGCCGCCGAATCAAGATAAGACTAGTAACGGCAAGAGAATTGACATTATCTATGCCCACAACTACTTTGTGTTCTACTCGTGCAAGATACTACGCATAAACCTGGCTCTGATACCACTGTTGGGGATCGTAGCAGAAAATCAAAATTTTTCCTACGCGTCACCAAGATCTATCTATGGAGTAATCTAGCAACGAGCATAAAGGAGAGTTGATCTACATACCCTTGTAGATCGCGATGCGGAAGCGTTGCAAGAACGCGGATGAAGGAGTCGTACTCGCTGCGATTCAGATCGCGGTTGATTCCGATCTAAGCGCCGAACAACGGCGCCTCCGCGTTCAACACACGTGCAGCCCGGTGACGTCTCCCACGCCTTGATCCAGCAAGGAGAGAGGGAGAGGTTGGGGAAGACTCCATCCAACAGCAGCACGACGGCGTGGTGGTGGTGGAGGAGCACGGGACTCCAGCAGGGCTTCGCCAAGCGCTGCAAGAGACGAGGAGGGAGAGGGGTAGGGCTGCGCCAAGAGGGAGACGTTCTCGTGTGTCTAGCAGCCCCAAAACCTCACATATATATAGGGGGAAGGGAGGGCTGCGCCCCCTTTAGGGTTTCCCACCCCTAGGGGTGCGGCCAGCCCTAGAAACCCATCTAGGGTGCGGCCAAAGGGGGGGAGAGAGAGGGGGCGCCCTAGGGTGGGCCTTAAGGCCCATCTGGACCTAGGGTTTGCCCCCCTCCACTCTCCATGCGCCTTGGGACTTGGTGGGGGGCGCACCAGCCCCCTTGGGGCTGGTCCCCTCCCACACTTAGCCCACGCAGCCTTCTGGGGCTGGTGGCCCCACCTGGTGGACCCCCGGGACCCTCCCGGTGGTCCCGGTACATTACCGATATCACCCGAAACTTTTCCGGTGACCAAAACGGGACTTCCCATATATGAATCTTTACCTCCGGACCATTCCGGAACTCCTCGTGACGTCCGGGATCTCATCCGGGACTCCGAACAACATTCGGTAACCGCGTCCATACTTTCCCTATAACCCTAGCGTCATCGAACCTTAAGTGTGTAGACCCTACGGGCTCGGGAACCATGTAGACATGACCGAGACAACTCTCCGGCCAATAACCAACAGCGGGATCTGGATACCCATGTTGGCTCCCACATGTTCCACGATGATCTCATCGGATGAACCACGATGTCAAGGATTCAATCAATCCCGTATACGATTCCCTTTGTCTATCGGTATAGCACTTGCTCGAGATTCGATCGTCGGTATACCGATACCTTGCTCAATCTCGTTACCGGCAAGTCTCTTTACTCGTTCCGTAACACATCATCCCGTGATCAACTCCTTGATCACATATTGTGCACATTATGATGATGTCCTACCGAGTGGGCCCAGAGATACCTCTTCGTCATACGGAGTGACAAATCCCAGTCTCGATTCCTGCCAACCCAACAGGCACTTTCGGATATACCTGTAGTGCACCTTTATAGCCACCCAGTTACGTTGTGACGTTTGGTACACCCAAAGCATTCCTACGGTATCCGGGAGTTGCACAATCTCATGGTCTAAGGAAAAGATACTTGACATATAGAAAAGCTTTAGCATACGAACTACACGATCTGTGCTAGGCTTAGGATTGGGTCTTGTCCATCACATCATTCTCCTAATGATGTGATCCCGTTATCAACGACATCCAATGTCCATGGTTAGGAAACCGTAACCATCTATTGATCAACGAGCTAGTCGTCTAGAGGCTCACTAGGGACATGGTGTTTGTCTATGTATCCACACATGTATCTGAGTTTCCTATCAATACAATTCTAGCATGGATAATAAAAAATTATCATGAACAAGGAAATATAATAATAACCAATTTATTATTGCCTCCAGGGCATATTTCCAACAGTATCCCGGAGACGAGCTATCGCCTCGCGGGCAGCCATCTGCATGGCATGCCTCTCCGTAGGCATGACCCTGCCCACAAATCGGAAGCGGCATGCCTCAGAACGCCCTCCCTTAAATTGCACCGCGGCCTGGGGCATCGACACGCTGTCGTTGATCTTGTGGTTGTAGAGTGTGAACTCCGGACGAGTCGATGGCCCGATAGCGACCTTGGTGATGGCGACGAGGAGCTTGATAAACCCCTCAGGTATGTTGGCGAACACATGTGACTCACAGTCGCTGCCGGCCATCTACAAAAGTAGACAAAAATTCCGAATAGTCAAATCATAAATTTATGATGACTAACAAAAAATTGCTACATATGTAAAAATGCTGAAATACCACTCAATACACTAATAACCGATTAGCGATCGTACCTAATGGCTTCCTACAGTCAGCCGGGCTCTAATACCAAGGTTGTCGGGACCGTTTTTCCAGTAAAATATTTACTGAGAAACCGACCTTTTTATTGGACCAGTGCAGAAGAATCCTTCTCACTGGTAGACAAATCCTTGATACCGAATTCCAGAGTACTGAATATTATACAAGGTTGAGCTGAGGCCGCTCAACAATTATTACGAGCACGCCAATATTGTACATAATGGCTGATGTGACACAAGGGTAGGGTGGCAGAACTACTGACTCGTAATAAAAGTGGTGCTGGATATGTCACAGTGTAGTGGGTGACACGACTCCAATATCATACAGCTCATCGGGTGTCGGAGTGAGACCCGATGAATTTATTTGGTGGTGGCGGAAGCGGTTATATTACAGTGATCAAGTCCAGGATCGCAAGAAACTGACTAGGACTCCACTAGGCGTCGGACTCGCTATCGAACTCTTCATCCATGAGATCGCCTTCGTCAACATCTGGCTAAATCAACAAGCCAGGTGAGTACTTTGAATGTACTCGCAAGACAATTCGGACATTAGATATAACAAATGCAAACATGATGCATATGAGTAGGCTGGCAATATATACTCAAAGAATAAATTGGCGCTGCAAAACAAAAAAAATGGGAGTCGGGCGGTAGTCCTCCCGAAATCCCAAGGAAATAAAAGAATACCGATTGAGTGTCTGAGCGACGCCCCGCAAGGAAGAATGAATAAGCATGCCACAGTCGGACGTCTGAGCGACATCACATAAAGGGCTTATATCAAAAATGAATAACGAGAATGCCATAGTCGGACGTCTGAGCGACATCAAACAAAGGGCTTATATTCGAAAATAAATAACGAGAATGCCACAGTTGGACGTATGAGCGACATCACATACAGGGCTTATATTTGAAAATAAATAACGAGAATGCCACAGTCGGATGTCTAAGCGACATCACATAAAGGGCTTATATCCAAAAGTAAATAACGAGAATGCCACAGTCGGACGTTTGAGCGACATCACATAAAGGGCTTATATCCAAAAGTAGGTAACGAGGATGCCACAATCGGATGTCTGAGCGAGATCACATAAAGGGCTTATATCAAAGGTAAATAACGAGAATGCCACAGTCGAACGTCTGAGCGACATCACATAAAGGGCTTATATTTGAAAATAAATAACGAGACTGCCACAGTCGGACATCTGAGCGACATCACATAAAGGGCTTATATAATCTTTGGTATGAAGGTAAATCATCTCAAGAGGTTACTCAGTACATAATTAACTATTTAGTTCATCTACCTGGATGACCCTTGCCTAGATTACCATTCTTATCACCATCTTAGAACATCCGAGACGGTCTCTGAGGTTGACACGGCGATTGACGCTAGGCCATAGGTATGGCTACTCGGAAGGTTTTAACTCTGCAGAGTTTGTACTCTTAAATCACAGCCAACGGATTTCAATAGCCACAAAGGACAAGTTCCGTCTACGGTATTTTAGCAGAAACATAATTAACCAGTACACACCCATTTCACATCCTCATGCCCGGAATCACCCGAGGCAACGTTCACGAAAAACTTTAAGACGGGGAGGCTACAACCTCGAATAGCATGGATTCAAATTTATATCGCGCGCTCTAAGGGGTGCCCCCCTCTCGGTCCCAACCGGAAACACCCATGCCCCCTGACCGGATGACGGGCTTTAATCCAGGGCCATGGAACCCTTGTCCCGGCCCCTCTCTTTGGTGTGTACAAGGAAAGAGGTTTGCAGCTGACTAAACTGTATTCCTTGCAGAAGACATGTGACAGTACCAAAAAGGAGACTAACGGGATCATGACTTGATCCACGTTAATACTGGAGTTAACGGTTGACTAGCATGCTTCCACAATACCAACTTACAACCTATCATGTCACCACATGATCAGGTTGGTTCACCATCATCTTTCAGGGCCCATACGGAGCTTGTTTTGCATGAAATATAACATCCACAAAATGCTTATATAACCATGCCATGAAGAAAAACCACTCAAGCAAACATGCAACACACTCATCATATCAAAGGTTAAAACATGCTTGCCTGGTTCGGAGTAGTCGCAGTCTAACTCGGTGAAGTTCGCGGCTCCGTCACTTCCTTCGGTATCTACGGATACAAATAAAACGGGTACTAACATAAATACCGTGCGCGCATAAAAGTTGTCCCAAATATTTTTGAAATAAATATGATAAAAAACTAGATAGAAAAATAGAGAGGTCAGAAAAAGAATCAACTCAAAATTATTTTTTGTTTAAAAGTTATTAAGGTTTTTGTCCAGGGACTTGTCTGTAATGAAACAGAAAGTTTCCAGGGGCTAGAATATAAAAATAGAAAGGGATTCAGTAAGAAGTACGCCAGCTGAAAAGAGAAAGCGTACTTTGCCCGAAGGCGTTTTCGAGAAAAAACGGTTCGAATAAGACAGAGAGACTGACGAGGGGGTCCGACCCCTCAGGTTTGAATCTTTGAACTGAAAACAGGGCGCGCCGGCGCCAGAGAGCTGCGATGGTCGCCAGCACCGATCCACAGCGAGGTAGGGGAAGTGGGTTGTACCTACGGATTCACGGTGTTCTTCCGCGCCGGTGGGTGGTGGAGTTGGACGTCGGCGAGCACCACGTCGACGGCGACCTTATCTCTGGCAGACGGCGGTTCGGGTGGTTGTGGGTCTCGTCGGCGAGAGCTGCGGAGGTCAAATTGAAGTGGGGGTTAGGCGCCTAGGTTTGTCAGGAGGCTGCTGGCAAGATTAGGGTGGTGGAGGAGCTCTCACCAAATAGGGAGCTGCCGGAGCCCGAAGCGGATCGGGGCGGCCGGAGTTGAGGAATAATAGCTCCTCGAGGTTCTCCTAGTGGCTGGGCGGGGTTTGGTGAGATGGTGGAGCTGTGCGGGGTCGAGTGCGAGCTTGGGGGTGCTATTTATAACCGGCCCGAGGTGGTTGCCACAAATGGGATATGTCTGGCGAGCGATTACGGCGAGGCTGTGGCTGAACGGGTGGCTTAAGTACTTGAGCATCAACGCGATGGTTTACTGGTTCCATTCCGATGCAGAGCTTAGAAAGACATGGGCGCTTACGGCACTTTACCAACGGAATGGCTATGCGGGCACGTCGGCGGCAGAGAGCGCGCTCTGCGCATCTCAGGCCACGACGACGGTGCTACAACTTGCACATGGAAGAATACGGCCACGCGGAGCTCCTAGGTGGCTTGGGCTGTGCCGAACGGCGTTGCTTTGCAGGGTGACCCTTGTTGGCCGCCACGGGTGGCTCTGCCGCCGCGGAAGAAGCCGGCGCAGGCGGGCCACGACGCCACCGAAGCTCGCAACCAGCCAAGCGAGCGTGCGACGCTCTGGATAAGGGAGAGGAGCAGTGCAGCAAGGTGCCAAGGTAACACTGGTGAGATTGACGAGAAGCTCTGAAAAAACTGCACTGTCGACTAAATCTTCAGTTTGCTTTTTCTAAATTTCGACAGAAACAGTGCACATCAACTGTTTGATGAAATGATTCAGGCACTTGCCCAATTTTTCTTGGGCTGAATTTTGGTGAGGTGGTCTCTTGATGCATCCAGAGGCTGCCTGAATTTTCATAGATTTTTAGGAAGAAAGAAAATATGAATTTCACTAAAAATGGCAAATCTGGTCCAAAGTTGCAGCAAGTGGAATTTGAAAATTTTGAACTGTGGACCAGTGGATCATGATGGATCTAGGTTGAGGGTACTAAGGACTAGCCAGGGAAGTTTGTTTGGAATCAAAACTCAAAAGGAAACTAGTAGTTCCTTTGTAAATCACCAAGGCTCAATTAAAAAGGCAGAAATTGTTTTTGGAATAAAATAATTAGAAGAAAAATCTAAAAGTGGTTGAAACCTACTGTAATTGATGTTAGACTTGTTTCAAGGTGGGAATGTTGGCTTTGGTAAGAAAGATCTTCATTGGGTGTCATGGCAAAAAGAAAAGTTTGAATGGGGGAAATAAGTCCATGGTTTTTATATGAAGGCTTTTCATAAAGAGAATTTGTCAAAAAAATCTTTTTTGGAAAATAATTTGTGTTGAGCCAACACAAGGAGAAAACCTTCAATACCAGAAATCAAGGTTGAGAAGAACACACAGAGAAGAAGGGGTTTTTAAGAAAGGTTCAAATATCCTCCTCCCAAAAGACCAAAGAATTTGATGGAGACAAAACCAAAAAAATTTGGAGTGTTATATGGGCGTTCTGACTCCTTGCCGGAATCATCCCTCTTGCGTGCCCTGGGATTTTGTGTGTCGATGAGGTAGTAGGAGTCGTTGCCCAGGGCCTTGCTGATGATGAGCGGTCCCTCCCAAGGGGCCGAGAGGTTGTGCTGGCTGGCTGTTCGCTGGATCAGCCGGCGCACAAGGTCCCCCTCGCAGAAAGAGTGTGGCCTGACCTTTCTGCTGTGGTAGAGGCACATGCCCTGCTGCTAGATGGCGGACCGGCTGAGTGCCAGCAGTCGGGCTTCTTGCAGCAGGTCAACACCGTCTTCTCGCGCTTCCCTCGCCTCCACCTCCGTGTACATGGCGACGCGAGGTTAGTCAAACTCGATGTCAGTCGGGATGACGGCCTTGGCCCGGTACACGAGGAAGAAGGGAGTGAAGCCGGTTGTTTTGTTTGGTGTGGTCCTGAGGCTCCAGAGGACGACCCGCAGCTCTTCGATCCAGCAGCTGGCCGAACGCTCCAGCGGCTCGACCAGTCGGGGCTTGACGCCGAACAGGATGAGGCCGTTTGCTCGCTCGACCTGGTCGTTTGACTGCGGATGGGCAACGGATGTTAAGTCCAGTCGGATGTCCTGCGTCGCGTAGGAATGGGCCAAGGCACCTTTGGCAAAGTTTGTGCCATTGTCAGTGATGATGTTTTGTGGTACACTGTACCAGAAGGTGATGTCGGCGATGATGGTCACGGCAGTCGGACCGTTGACCTTTTTCATTGGCCTGGCTTTGATCCATTTGGTGAATTTGTCCACGGTGACCAGCAGATGGGTCATGCCACTACGTGCTGTCTTGAATGGGCCAACATGTCCAGCCCCCAAACAGCAAACAGCCAAGTGAGGGGCATGGTCTTGAGTGCAGAAGCCGACAGGTGTTGCTTGGAGCTGAAGTGCTCACACCTGTTGCACTTCTTGACCAAATTCTTGCATCGTCCAAAGCAGTCGGCCAGAAGAATGCATGGCGGAAAGCTTTGGCAACAAGGGATTTGGAGGCCGCGTGGTGGCCGCATTCGCCTTGATGAATGTCTCTCAAGATTTCTACACACTTCTCTTGCTCTGCGCAGCGCTGGAAAACACCAATCACTCTCCGTCTGACGAGCTCCCTGTTTAGTATTGTGTAGGCTGTTGCCCGGCGTTGTACCTATCGGTCCAGGATCTCATTAGCCGATAGCTCTCTGTTCAATGGGAAGTTGAGCATGGGTTGCGCCCAAGATGGTGCTTCGACCACTGTCATTTCGGCGGCTGACACCAGGGTGGCTGGGCTGATAGGTGGCGGGTCGAACCAGTTGCTGCTTGCTGCGTTGTTGGAGTCCCCGGGCTGACTGCTGCAGTCCCTGGGTCGGGTTCTGAAGTCCCCGGGCCGGGTGCAGCTGTTGCAGTCCCCGGGCCACCTGCCGAACTCCCCGGGCTGCCTGCTGCGGACCCTGAGCTGGATCCGGCTGCTTCAGGGTCAGTCGGCACGAAGATAGATTTTGATTAAGGCGACGGCTTGACAGACGGCTTGCGCAAGCACTGGAGGGAGATGCTGACTAGTATCGCCTGCCGGGTGGAGCCAATTCATGCCAAGGCGTCAGCTTGCTCATTTTCGGCTCGTGGCACATGAAGGAACTCACACCCGTCAAAGTTGTTGGGGAACGTTGCATGGGAAACAAAAATTTTCCTACCGTTCACCAAGATCAATCTAGTAGATGCAACTACGAGGGGAGAGTGTGATCTACGTACCCTTGTAGATCGCTAAGCGGAAGCGTTATGAACGCGGATGATGGAGTCGTACTCGCCGCGATTCAGATCGCCGAAGACCTAGCACCGAAGCAACGGTGCCTCCGCGTTCTTCACACGTACGGCTCGGGGACGTCTCCTCCTTCTTGATCCAGCAAGGGGTGGAGGAGAGGTTGATGGAGAACCGGCAGCACGACGGCGTGGTGGTGATGGTGGAGGAGAATTCCAGCAGGGCTTCGCCTAAGCACCGCGGGAGAAGAAGATGTTGTGGGAGAGGGAGGGCAGCACCGAGGCACAAACTGTGTTGGCTGCCCTCCCTTTGCCCCACTATATATAGGGGGGGTGGAGAGGTGAGGGCGCCCTAGGGTTTCCCCCTTAGGGGCCGGCGGCCAGGGCAAGGGGAGGGGGCGGCGGCCAGGGCAGGGGGGCGGCCAGGCCCTAGGGTTTCCCCCCCTAGGTGCCTTGCCCCCCAAGGCCAAGGGGTGCGGCCAGCCCTAGGGGGTCCCACCCCCTTAGCCGCATGGGGAGAGGGCCCAGGGGGGGCGCACAGCCCCTTGAGGGCTGTGGTGTCCCCCTTTGTGGCCCAATAGGCCCAGAACAACTTCCGGACCCCCCGAAATCCCTTCCGGTATTCCGCCGATTTCCCGATGCTCCTCGGAACACTTCCGGTACTCCGAAACCTTTCATCCTATATATCAATCTTCGTCTCCGGACCATTCCGGAGACCCTCGTCATGTCCGGGATCTCATCCGGGACTCCGAACAACCTTCGGTAACCATGCACTTTTCTCACTAACAACCCTAGCGTCACCCAACGTTAAGTGTGTAGACCCTGCGGGTTCGGAAACCATGTAGACATGACCGAGACACTCTCAGGTCAATAACCAATAGCGGGATCTGGATACCCATATTGGTTCCTACATGTTTCTCGATGATCTCATCGGATGAACCGCGATGTCAAGGATTCAGGCAATCCCGTATACAGTTCCCTTTGTCTCGTCGGTATGTTACTTGCCCGAGATTCGATCGTCGGTATCTCTATACCTAGTTCAATCTCGTTACCGGCAAGTCTCTTTACTCGTTACCGTAATACATAATCCCGTGACCAACTACTTAGTCACTTTGAGCTCATTGAGATGACGTATTACCGAGTGGGCCCGGAGATACCTCTCCGTCATACGGAGTGACAAATCCCAGTCTCGATCCATGTCAACTCAACAGACACCCTCGGAGATACCTGTAGAGTACCTTTATAGTCACCCAGTTACGTTGCGACGTTTGGCACACACAAAGCACTCCTACGGTGTCAGTGAGTTACATGATCTCATGGTCATAGGAACTTATACTTGACATGCAGAAAACTATAGCGATAACTGACACGATCAAAAGCTATGTTAACGTTTGGGTCTCGTCCATCACATCATTCTCCTAATGATGTGATCCCGTTATCAAATAACAACTCATGTCTATGACCTGGAAACTGCGGTCATCTTTGATCAACGAGCTAGTCCTGTAGAGGCTCACTAGGGACACAAAGTCTGTCTATTCATCCACACGTGTATATGAGTTTCCAATCAATACAGTTATAGCATGGATAATAAACGATTATCATGAACAAGGAAATATAATAATAACTCTTTTATTATTGCCTCTAGGGCATATTTCCAACAGTCTCCCACTTGCACTAGAGTCAATAATCTAGTATTACAAGGTAATGAATCTAACACCCATAGAGTCTTGGTGTTGATCGTGCTTAGCCCGTGGAAGAGGCTTAGTCAACGGATCTGCAACATTCAAATCCGTGTGTACTTTGCAAATGTTTATGTCCTCCTCCTTGACTGAATCGCGGATGGAATTGAAGCGTCGCTTTATGTGTCTGGTCCTCTTGTGAAACCTTGGTTCCTTGGCTAGAGCAATGGCACCAGTGTTGTCACAGAACAGAGTCATTGGGTTCAGTGCACTAGGCACAACTCCAAGATCTGTCATGAACTCCTTCATCCAGACACCTTCCTTCGCCGCCTCCGAGGCAGCTATATACTCCGCTTCACATGTAGAATCAGCTACCACGCTCTGCTTGGAACTGCACCAGCTTACCGCTCCCCCGTTGAGAATATATACGTATCCTGTTTGAGACTTAGAGTCATCCGGATCAGTGTCAAAGCTTGCATCGACGTAACCCTTTACGACGAGCTCTTGATCACCTCCATAAACGAGAAACATATCCTTAGTCCTTTTCAGGTACTTCAGGATATTCTTGACCGCTGTCCAGTGATCCATACCAGGATTACTTTGAAACCTTCCGGCCATACTTATGGCAAGGCTGACATCTGGTCTTGTGCACAGCATTGCATACATGATAGAGCCTATGGCTGAAGCATAGGGGACGACACTCATCTTTTCTCTATCTTCCGGAGTCACTGGGCATTGAGTCTTACTCAACTTTGTACCTTGCAATACCGGCAAGAACCCCTTCTTGGATTGATCCATTTTGAACTTCTTCAAAACTTTATCAAGGTACGTGCTTTGTGAAAGTCCTATCAAGCGTCTTGATCTATCTCTATAGATCTTGATGCCCAATATGAAAGCAGCTTCACCGAGATCTTTCATCGAAAAACTCTTGTTCAAATACCCCTTCACGCTATCCAAAAATTCTATATTGTTTCCAATCAGCAATATGTCATCCACATATAATATTAGAAACGCTATAGAGCTCCCACTCACTTTCTTGTAAATACAAGCTTCATTGTAAACTTGTATAAACCCAAACGCTTTGATCACCTCATCAAAACGAAGATTCCAACTCCGAGATGCTTGCACCAGCCCATAAATGGAACGCTGGAGCTTGCATACTTTGTTAGCATTCTCTGGATCGACAAAACCTTCTGGTTGCATCATATACAACTCTTCCTTAAGAAAACCGTTAAGGAACGCTGTTTTGACATCCATCTGCCAAATTTCATAATCGAAAAATGCAGCTATTGCTAACATGATTCGGACGGATTTAAGCATCGCTACGGGTGAGAAAGTCTCATCGTAGTCAATCCCTTGAACTTGTGAAAAACCCTTTGCCACAAGTCGAGCTTTATACACGGTGACATTGCCGTCAGCGTCCGTCTTCCTCTTAAAAATCCATTTATTCTGAATGGCCTTCCGCCCTTCAGGTAATACTTCCAAAGTCCATACTTTGTTTTCATACATGGATCCCATCTCGGATTTCATGGCCTCTAACCATTTGTCGGAATCTGGGCCCACCATCGCTTCTCCATAGCTCGTAGGTTCACCGTTGTCTAACAACATGACCTCTAAGACAGGGTTACCATACCACTCAGGTGCAGTGCGTACCCTTGTCGACCTACGAGGTTCGGTAGTCACTTGATCGGAAGCTTCTTGATCATCATCATTGGCTTCCTCTTCAACCTCTGTAGGCTCCACAAAAACATCTTTCTGTGCTGCGCTACTTTCTGGTTGAAGCAGAGGTTCAATAACCTCATCAAGTTCTACCTTCCTCCCACTCAATTCTTTCGAGAGAAACTCTTTCTCGAGGAAGGACCCGTTCTTAGCGACAAACACTTTGCCCTCGGATCTGAGATAGAAGGTGTACCCAACTGTTTCTTTTGGGTATCCTATGAAGACACATTTGTCCGCTTTGGGTTCGAGCTTTTCTGGCTGAAGCCTTTTGACATAAGCATCGCAACCCCAAACCTTGAGAAAAGACAACTTAGGCTTCTTACCAAACCACAGTTCATACGGTGTTGTCTCAACGGACTTAGATGGAGCCCTATTTAAAGTGAATGCAGCTGTCTCTAACGCATATCCCCAAAACGATAGTGGTAAGTCGGCAAGAGACATCATAGAACGTACCATATCTAATAGGGTTCGATTACGACGTTCGGACACACCATTACGCTGTGGTGTTCCAGGTGGAGTCAACTGTGAAACAATTCCACATTTTCTCAAGTGATCACCAAACTCATAACTCAGATATTCTCCCCCTCGATCAGATCGTAGGAACTTGATCTTCTTGTTACGATGATTTTCAACTTCACTCTGAAATTGCTTGAACTTTTCAAAAGTTTCAGACTTATGCTTCATCAAGTAAATATACCCATATCTACTTAAGTCGTCAGTGAAGGTGAGAAAATAACGATATCCACCGCGCGCCGTTACACTCATCGGACCGCACACATCAGTATGTATGATTTCCAATAAGTCACTTGCCCGTTCCATTGTCCCTGAAAACGGGGTCCTTGTCATCTTGCCCATGAGGCACGGCTCGCACGTGTCAAGTGATTCAAAATCAAGAGACTCCAAACGTCCATCAGCATGGAGCTTCCTCATGCGTTTCACGCCGATATGACCGAGACGGCAGTGCCACAAGAAAGTGGTATTATCATTATCTACTCTACATCTTTTGGCATCAATGTTATGAACATGTGTATCATCACTATCGAGATTCAATAAGAATAAACCCCTAACTTCGGGTGCATGACCATAAAAGATATTACTCATATAAATAGAACAACCATTATTCTCTGACTTAAATGAGTAACCGTCTCGCAATAAACAAGATCCAGATATAATGTTCATGCTTAACGCAGGCACTAAATAACAATTATTCAGGATCATAACTAATCCCGATGGTAATCGAAGAGCGAGCGTGCCGACGGCGATCACATCAACCTTGGAACCATTTCCCACGCGCATCGTCACTTCGTCCTTCGCCAGCCTCCGTTTATTCCGCAGTTCCTGTTTAGAGTTGCAAATGTGAGCAACCGAACCGGTATCAAATACCCAGGCACTACAACGAGAGTTGGTAAGGTACACATCAATAACATGTATATCATATATACCTTTGTTGTTGTTGGCCCCCTTCTTGTCCGCCAGATACTTGGGGCAGTTCCGCTTCCAGTGGCCATTCCCCTTGCAATAGAAACACTCAGTCTCTGGCTTGGGCCCAGCCTTGGGTTTCTTCACTGGATTAGCAACTGCTTTGCCACCCTTCTTAGAGTTACCCTTCTTGCCCTTGCCATTCTTCTTGAAACTGGTGGTCTTATTGACCATCAACACTTGATACTCCTTCTCGATGTCTGCCTCAGCGACTTTCAGCATCGAAAACAGCTCGGCGATGGTTTTATTCATCCCTTGCATGTTGTACTGCTGGACGAAGCTCTTGTAGCTTGGAGGGAGTGACTGGAGAATTCTGTCAATGATAGCCTCATCCGGGAACACAAGTCCCAGATCAGCTATGCGGGTATAGTACCCAGACATCTTCAGTAAGTGCTCACTGACAGACGAATTCTCCTCCATCTTGCAAGCGAAGAATTTATCGGTGGTCTCATACCTCTCGATCTTAGCATTCTTCTCAAAGATGAACTTCAACTCCGTGTACATCTCATATGCACCATGACGTTCAAAACGTCTTTGAAGTCCTCCTTCCAAGCCGTACAACATGGCACACTGCACTATCGAATAGTCATCCGAACGCGTCTGCCAAACGTTCATAACGTCCGCAGAGGCTCCAGGAGCGGGGGGGTCACCTAGCGGTGCATTTAGGACATAAACCTTTTGGGCAGCTGTGAGGATGATCCTCAGATTGCGGAGCCAGTCCACAAAGTTGCTCCCGTCATCTTTCAGTTTAGCTTTCTCTAGGAACGCATTAAAATTCAGGGGAACTCCTGCGCGAGCCATCTACAACATAAGTTTGCAAAGACATTTTAGACTATTGTTCATGATAAGTGAGTTATTACCTAATCAAATTAATTATAACTCCCACTCAAATTGACATCCCTCCGGTCATTCGAGCGTGACATGATCCAAATTCACCAACCCAAGTCCGATCATCACGTGAGATGAGGTGGTGTCAATGGTGAACATCAACATGTTGATCATATCTCCTATATGACTCATGCTCGACCTTTCGGTCCTCCGTGTTCCGAGGCCATGTCTGTACATGCTAGGCTCGTCAAGTCTAACCCGAGTGTTCTGCACGTGCAAAACTGGCTTGCACCCGTTGTATGCGAACGTAGAGTCTATCACACCCGATCATCACGTGGTGCTTCGAAACGACGAACCTTCGCAACGGCGCACACTCGGGGGGAACACAATTTTATCTTGAAATTTTAGTGAAGGATCACCTTATAATGCTACCGTCGTCCTAAGCAAAATAAGATGCATAAAAGGATTAACATCACATGCAAATCATAAGTGACATGATATGGCCATCAACTCGTGCTTTTGATCTCCATCTCCAAAGCACCGGCATGATCTCCATCGTCACCGGCGCCACACCATGATCTCCATCATCATGATCTCCATCATCGTGTTGCCATCGGGGTTGTCGGCGCCCCACCATGCTCTTACTACTATTGCTACCGTTTAGCGATAAAGTAAAGCATTACAAAGCGCTTAAAGATTGACACGCAGGTCATACAAAAAATAAAGACAACCCTATGGCTCCTGCCGGTTGCCGTATGCATCGACATGCAAGTCGATGTTAACTATTACAACATGATCATCTCATACATCAAAATATATTTCATCATGTCATTGGCCATATCATATCACATACATACCCTGCAAAAACAAGTTAGACGTCCTCTAATTTGTTGTTGCATGTTTTACGTGGCTGCTATGGGTATCTAGTAAGAACGCTTCTTACCTACGCAAAACCACAACGGTGATATTCAAGTTGCTATTTAACCTTCTACAAGGACCGCCTTGTTCTATTCCGATTCAACTAAGATAGGAGAGACAGACACCCGCCAGCCATCTTATGCAACAAAAGTCACATGTCTGTCGATGGAACCGGTCTCATGTACGTGGACATGTAAAGTTGGTCCGGGCCGCTTCATCCTATAATACCGCTGAATCAAGAAAGACTAAGGAGGGCAGAAATTTAAACATCAACGCCACAAACCCTTTTGTGTTCTACTCGAGAAAGCATCTACGCAAGATCCTAGCTCATGATGCCACTGTTGGGGAACGTTGCATGGAAAACAAAAATTTTTCTCTACGTTCACCAAGATCAATCTAGTAGATGCAACTACGAGGGGAGAGTAGGATCCACATACCCTTGTAGATCGCTAAGCGGAAGCGTTATGAACGCGGATGATGGAGTCGTACTCGCCGCGATTCAGATCGCCGAAGATCCTAGCACCGAAGCAACGGTGCCTCCGCGTTCTTCACACGTACGGCTCGGGGACGTCTCCTCCTTCTTGATCCAGCAAGGGGTGGAGGAGAGGTTGATGGAGAACCAGCAGCACGACGGCGTGGTGATGATGGTGGAGAAGAACTCCAGCAGGGCTTCGCCTAAGCACCGCGGGAGAAGAAGATATTACGGGAGAGGGAGGGCAGCACCGAGGCACGAACTTGTGTTGGCTGCCCTCCCTTTGCCTCACTATATATAGGGGGGGTGGAGAGGTGAGGGCGCCCTAGGGTTTCCCCCTAGGGGCCGGCGGCCAGGGCAAGGAGGGGTGGCGGCCAAGGCAGGGGGGGGCGGCCAGGCCCTAGGGTTTCCCCCCCTAGGTGCCTTGCCCCCCAAGGCCAAGGGGTGCGGCCAGCCCTAGGGGGTCCCACCCCCTTAGCCGCATGAGGAGAGGGCCCAGGGGGGGGCGCACAGCCCCCTGAGGGCTGTGGTGTTCCCCCTTGTGGCCCATTAGGCCCAGAACTTCTTCCGGATCCCCCGAAACACTTTCCGGTACTCCGCCGATTTCCCGATGCTCCCCGGAACACTTCCGGACTTCGAAACCTTTCATCCTATATATCAATCTTCGTCTCCGGACCATTCCGGAGACCCTCGTCACGTCCGGGATCTCATCCGGGACTCCGAACAACCTTCGGTAACCATGCACTATTCTCACTAACAACCCTAGCGTCACCGAACGTTAAGTGTGTAGACCCTGCGGGTTCGGAAACCATGTAGACATGACCGAGACACTCCCAGGTCAATAACCAATAGCGGGATCTGGATACCCATATTGGTTCCCACATGCTTCTCGATGATCTCATCGGATGAACCACGATGTCAAGGATTCAGGCAATCCCGTATACAGTTCCCTTTGTCTCGTCGGTATGTTACTTGCCCGAGATTCGATCGTCGGTATCTCTATACCTAGTTCAATCTCGTTACCGGCAAGTCTCTTTACTCGTTACCGTAATACATAATCCCGTGACCAACTACTTAGTCACTTTGAGCTCATTGAGATGACGTATTACCGAGTGGGCCCGGAGATACCTCTCCGTCACACGGAGTGACAAATCCCAGTCTCGATCCATGTCAACTCAATAGACACCCTCGGAGATACCTGTAGAGTACCTTTATAGTCACCCAGTTACGTTGCGACGTTTGGCACACACAAAGCACTCCTACGGTGTCAGTGAGTTACATGATCTCATGGTCATAGGAACTTATACTTGACATGCAGAAAACTATAGCGATAACTGACACGATCAAAAGCTATGTTAACGTTTGGGTCTCGTCCATCACATCATTCTCCTAATGATGTGATCCCGTTATCAAATGACAACTCATGTCTATGACCTGGAAACCGCGGTCATCTTTGATCAACGAGCTAGTCCTGTAGAGGCTCACTAGGGACACAAAGTCTGTCTATTCATCCACACGTGTATTTGAGTTTCCAATCAATACAGTTATAGCATGGATAATAAACGATTATCATGAACAAGGAAATATAATAATAACTCTTTTATTATTGCCTCTAGGGCATATTTCCAACAAAAGTATCCGCTGAGCTGCTGGACAAGGAAACGGTAGCTTGCCATGTTTGCATCCTTGGTGTCCCAGTCGCAAGACGACTGCTGGACCACCAATTCTGAGTCTCCATAGCACAACACCCGGCGGATGCCTATTTCTCTGGCCAGTCGGAGCCCGTGGATGAGCGCCTCATACTCGCCCACGTTGTTGGAGGTGGCAAAGTGAATATGTAGCGCGTACTTGAGCTTGTCGCCTTTGGGAGAGGTGAGGACGATGCCGGCTCCCAAACCGGTGCACATCTTCGAGCCGTCAAAGTGCATCCACCAATGGGTGGAGTCCGGCGATGGCGGCAGGTGCTGAGTTTCGGCCTAGTCAACGAGGAAGTCGGCGAGCGCTCGGGACTTGATGGGGGTGCGAGGCTGGTAGAAGATGGTGAAGGGGGCTAGCTCGATGGCCCACTTCTCCACCCGGCCTAATGCAGCCCTGTTACCTATGATCTTGGCAAGTGGGGCGGTGCACACAACCGTGACGGAGTGCTCCTGGAAGTATTGCTTGAGCTTCTTGGTGGTGAAGTACACGCAGTAGCACATCTTCTCGTAGTGGGGGTAGTTTTGCTTGGAGGCCGACATCACCTCACCCAGGTAGTAGACAGGCCTCTGGACCAGCTATGTCTTGCCGTCTTCTGGGCGCTCGACCATGATCACGGTGCTGACCACCCGACTGGTTTCCGCAATGTAAAGGAACATGGGTTCCTTAGTAGTCGGAGCCTCCAGGACAGGCGGC
The DNA here is from genome assembly GCA_902687465.1 of Secale cereale. Classification (NCBI taxonomy): domain Eukaryota; kingdom Viridiplantae; phylum Streptophyta; class Magnoliopsida; order Poales; family Poaceae; genus Secale; species Secale cereale. The sequence goes on from LR738711.1 coordinate 199,571,526, forward strand.
GTGGTCAGCATCTTCTTGAGTGAGAGGAAAGCCTCATCCACCTTGTCATTCCACTCAAAGCTAGTGGTTTTATTCATTAGCTGGTACAAGGGAAGAGCCTTCTCGCCCAACCGACTGATGAATCGGATAAGAGATGCTAAGCACCCGGTGAACTTCTGGATGTCTTGCAGCCGGGTTGGCCTTTCCATCCGCTCAATGGCCTTGATCTTCACAGGGTTGCATTCGATGCCGCGTTCAGAAACCAGGAAGCCAAGGAGCTGGTCGGCTGGCACCCCGAAGACACATTTCTCCGGGTTTAGCTTGATCTGAAATCGGCGCAGATTGTCAAAGGTTTCCTTGAGATCCTCCAATAGTGTGCCATGCTTCTCTGTCTTCACCATAATATTGTCCACATTGACGTGGGCGTTTCTGTCGAGCTGCTTGAGGAGGCATTTCTGCATGCAACGCTGAAACATGGCACCGGCATTTCTCAAGCCAAATGTCATGGTCAGGTAGCAGAAAGCTCTGAACGGTGTGATGAAGGCAGTCTTCAGCTTATCGGCCGGGTTCAACTTGATCTGGGAGTAAGCATCAAGGAAAGACACCTGCTCGCATCCGATTGTGGATCGATCACTTGATCTATCTGAGGCAAGGCAAACAGATCCTTTGGATATGCTTTGTTGAGGCTGGTGTATTCAATGCACATGCACCATTTGGTATTCTTCTTCAACACGAGGACTGGGTTGGCAAGCCAGTCCAGATAGAACACTTCTATGATGAAGCCGGCTGCAAGGAGCTGGGCAATTTCTTCACCGACAATTCTTCTTTTTTCTTCTGACAGGCGGCGGAGTGGTTGTTTGACCGGCTTCGCTACCGGCCTTACATGGAGTTTGTGCTCGGCGAAATCCGTCGGAACACCCGGCATGTCCTTGGGGGACCATGCGAAGATGTCCCGATTCTCACGGAGGAAATCGATGAGCTCGCTTTCCTATTTGCAATCAAGGTTTGACCCTACGACAGCAAATCTGTCCAGGTGTGCCGGATCCAAAGTTATCTTCTTGGTCTCTTTGGCCGGATCCAAAGAGATTCGGCAACTTAGTACTATACTACAGATTGTTAGCGATTTACTCTGTATTACACGAGGGGCTGGTCTTCGCCCAGCCGCGTGGAAGAGGCATCGTAATTCGGATAGCCGCACACGCACAAGGGGCTAGTACCAAGCCCCGCAGTCAAACTCCTATGGCAAAGTGAAAGTAATAAAGACGCATAGTCTGATTGCCTAGTTCACCTCGTGGACACCTCCTTTACGGACCAAGATGTTGGATAAAGTGTGGTCACGCGTCATGCTGAACACTCCTGTAGCGTCTACATGGGTGTTGAAGCCGACTACCGGTAACTGTCAGAAATATAACAATAAACGACCGCATAGGAGGAAAAGTCGCTCGAATAGAAGGCGCAAACATACTCATACATACCAGCATGGGTTCATAACATAGTTTTTACAGCCCGAACACACTTAACTAAATATTACGTCCTTCGGACACTGGCCCTCTACAATGCGAGCTCCTTCTAGGACGTCATCGAAGTACCTCTCAGGCTTCCGATGATCTTTGCCTTCGGGCGGGCCTGCGGTCGCCACTTCGGTGGCCTTCATCTTTGGCTACTGCATCTTGACGGCAGCGAAGGCCATCCGGGCATCCTCTATGCTGGCCGAGCACTTCACATCATCAATTCACGGCCGCGCATCTACGAGCCGCTTCACCAAGCCAAAGTAACTCCTAGAGATCGGCTCGGTGGGCCAGAGGTGGACTATTAAGTCCTTCATAGCCGAACCTGCCACCCTATGCAGCTCCACCAGCTGCTTCAGTTGGTCGTTGAGAGGCGTCGGGTGTTCTGGTGCAAGAAATTGCGACTGCAACAACTTCTCCATTGAGTTGCCCTCTTGGGCTCTGAAGAACTGTGCAGCATCGGCGACACTCTTCGGGAGATCTGCAAACGCGCCTGGAAAACTCCACACTCGGGTGATCCGCATACCTCTGACCTCCAAAGATACTCTGCAAAAGAAAGGTCTTACCAGCCGCTATCAGCCTCGCCTGGTGGATCTCTTCGCGAGCACTCCAGGGCTCGCTCCGTGCCTCTTTGGCATCAGGAAGATCCTTGGTAAGCTCGGACGACTGGTCCGAAGTCTTTCGCTCGGACGCATCACATTTGCAGATGACGTCCTTCAACTCCTACTCAACTTCGGCCACCCGAGCCTCATGTTGGTGGTGGGCAGCTTGTTCGGCCTCTAGTTCGGCAGTCGCTTTGTCAGCGGCTGCCTTATTTGCCTCCACCTCCTTCTTGGCCTGGGCAAGGGCGCCCCTGAGGGTCTCGACCTTGGCTATGCCAGCTGTGATCGTAATCACATCATCCGATGAGTTAGCCTCTAAATATACATATCATCTTTGATATAAAAATTAAATTTTCTAAATCCGCATACCTTGTGTTTCATCGAACCACTTATTAATGTGATCGAGTTCCTCATTGGCTACCTGAAGCTTCCGATTGAGATCGGAACCTTTTGCGGCCTGGGCGGTCGCCGCCAACATGGAAGCATGTTTCAATAAACGACACAGTATATTATACTCCCGAATACTATATGGATCCTCTATTTGATTTCTTTCAAACTGGACAGAGCATTAGGGGCTAATGTCCGTACATAGGTTTATCCTACACATATAAAACGTAAAGTTCTTCTTAGAGTATTACATCGCATACATCAAAGCCCGTCAGTAGGCTGTCTAAGGCTTCATTCAGCTCGCTTTTAGCAGACTGAATCTTCTCCCTAACCGCACCCATCAGGGTGCGGTGTTCCGCCACGACGGAAGCACTTTGCAGCGCTTCCTCTAGAGCGTTGAGCGCCTCCGGATTAATGGATGCTGCCGCTAGAGCTGGTGCTCCTCCCCCTTTTGTAGGGAGTTGTTTATCCGATTCCGGAGGCATACTAGCCACCGAAATGGTGTTCGGCGGGAGCCCGGACTGCTTGGGCTCCCCGCCGTTGGTCGCCATGGGGACCACCTCCACTTAGTTTTTGACGACCGGGGTGCTAACCTCGGGCCCCTTTTATCGGTCCCGCTCGCCCCTGATGTCTACTACACAACCTTCTTCTTGTAGACGTTGTTGGGCCTCCAAGTGCAGAGGTTTGTAGGACAGTAGCAAATTTCTCTCAAGTGGATGACCTAAGGTTTATCAATCAGTGGGAGGCGTAGGATGAAGATGGTCTCTCTCAAGCAACCCTGCAACCAAATAATAAAGAGTCTCTTGTTGCCCCAACACACGCAATACAATGGTAAATTGTGTAGGTGCACTAGTTCAGCGAAGAGATGGTGATACAAGTGCAATATGGATGGTAGATATAGGTTTTTTTAATAGGAAAATATGAAAACAGCAAGGTAGCAAGTGGTAAAAGTGAGCATGAACGGTGTTGCAATGATAGGAAACAAGGCCTATGGGTCATACTTTCACTAGTGGAAGTTCTCTCAACAAGGATAACATAATTGGATCATATTACTATCCCTCAACATGCAACAAAGAGTCACTCCAAAGTAACTAATAGCCGAGAACAAACAAAGAGATTATGGTAGGGTACGAAACCACCTCAAATTATTCTTTCTGATCGATCTATTCAAGAGTCCGTAGTAACGTTCAATCTATCATAGAGTTCGTACTAGAATAACACCTTAAGATACAAATCAACCAAAACCCTAATGTCACCTAGATACTCCATTGTCACCGCAAGTATCCATGGGCCTTATTATACAATATGTATCACACAATCTCAGATTCATCTGTTCAACCAACACAAAGTACTTCAAAGAGTGCCCCAAAGTTTCTACCGGAAAGTCAAGACGAAAACGTGTGCCAACCCATATGCATATATTCCCAAGGTCACGGAACCCGCAAGTTGATCACCAAAACATACATCAAGTAGATCACATGATATCCCATTGTCACCACAGACAAACATGTGCAAGACATACATCAAGTGTTCTCAAATCCTTAAAGACTCAATCCGATAAGATAACTTCAAAGGGAAAACTCAATCCATTACAAGAGAGTAGAGGGGGAGAAGCATCATAAGATCCAACTAGAATAGCAAAGCTCGCGATACATCAAGATCGTGCCATCTCAAGAACACGAGAGAGAGAGAGAGAGAGAGAGAGAGAGAGAGAGAGAGAGAGAGAGAGAGAGAGATCAACTACATAGCTACTGATACATACCCTCAGCCCCGAGGGTGGACTACTCCCTCATCGTCATGGAGAGCGCCGAGATTATGAAGATAGCCACCGGTGAGGGTTCCCCCCTCCGGCAGGGTACCGAAATGGGGTATAGATTGGTTTTTGGTGGCTACAGAGGCTTTCAGCGGCGGAACTCCCGATCTAGGTTAATTTCTGAAGGTTTCAGTATTTATAGGATTTTTTGGCGTAGGGCACAAGTCAGGGGGGCCTCTGGCTGTCCACGAGATAGGTGGGCGCGCCCCCTGCCCAGGGTGCGCCCCCACCCTCGTGGGCAGCCCGTGGCTCTCTCTGGCCCAACTCTTTTACTTCGGGGGATTCTTTTGGTCCAGAAAATTTATAAAAAATTGGCATGTCAATTGGACTCCATTTGATATTCCTTTTCTGTAAAACCCTAAAACAGGAGAAAAACATAAACTGGCACTGGGCTTTGGGTCAATTGGTTAGTCCCAAAAATAATATAAAAGTGTATAATAAAGCCCATAAAACATCCTAGAAGGATAATATAATAGCATGCAACAATAAAAAATTATAGATACGTTAGAGACGTATCAGCATCCCCAAGCTTAATTCCTGCTTGTCCTTGAGTAGGTAAATGATAAAAACAGAATTTTTGATGTGGAATAATAACCAATATAGTTTTCAATTTAATTCTCTTAATTGTGGAATGAATGTTCAGATATGAAAGATTCAAGACAAAAGTCTATGTTGACATAAGAAATAATATTACTTCAAGCATACTAACAAAGCAATCATGTCGTCTCAAAATACTATGGCTAAAGAAAGTTATCCCTACAAAATCATATAGTCTAGCTATGCTCCCTCTACATCACACAAAATATTCATATCATGCACAACCTCGAATTCAGCCAAGCACTTGTTTTCATACTCTATTCTTTCAAACCTTTCAACTTTCATGCAATACATGAGCGTGAGCCATGGACATAGCACTATGTGGAATAAAGTGGTGGTTGTGGAGAAGACAAAATGGCGGAAGATAGTCTCACATTGACTAGGCGTATCAACGGGCTATGGAGATGCCCATCAATATATATCAATGTGAGTGAGTAGGGATTGACATGCAACGGATGCACTAGAGCTAAAAATGTATTAAAGCTCAACAAAAGAAACTAAGTTGGTGTGCATCCAACTTGCTTGCTCACGAAGACCTAGGGCATTTGAGGAAGCCCATCGTTGGAATATACAAGCCAAGTTCTATAATGAAAATTCCCACTAGTATATGAAAGTGACTAAACATGAGACTCTCTATCATGAAGACCATGGTGCTACTTTGAAGCACAAGTGTGGAAAAAGATAGTAGCATTGTCCCTTCTCTCTTTTCTCTCTTTTTTTGGAGGGGCTTTCCTCTTTTTTTTAGCCTCTCTCTATTTTTTGGGCCATCTCCTTTTTTATTTGGCCTTCATTTTTTTGTTTTTTTTTGTTTCCTCACACGGGACAATGCTCTAATAATGAAGATCATCGCACTTATATCGATTTACAACTCGATATTACAACTCGATACTAGAACAAAGTATGACTCTATATGAATGCCTCCGGCGGTGTACCGGGATGTGCAATGAATCAAGAGTGACATGCATGAAAAATTAAGCATGGTGGCTTTGCCACAAATACGATGTCAACTACATGATCATGCATGGCAATATGACAATATGAAGCGTGTCATATGAACGGAACGGTGGAACGTTGCATGGCAATATATCTCGGAATGGCTATGGAAATGCCATGATAGTTAGGTATGGTGGTTGTTTTGAGGAATAATATGGTGGCTGTTTTGAGGAAGGATACATAGTGGGCGTATGGTACCGGCGAAAGTTGTGCGTTACAAGAGAGGCTAGCAATGGTGGAAGGGTGAGAGTGCATATAATCCATGGACTCAACATTAGTCATAAGAACTCATATACTTATTGCAAAAATTTACAAGTCATCAAAACAAAGCAATCGACGCATGCTCCTAGGGGGGAGGTTGGTAGGATTAACCATCGCGCGCCCCCGACCTCCACACAAAGGTTGACACTTTACAAATACCTCATGCTCTAACTTCGTCACATAGCGGTTCACCATACGTGCATTGTACGGGAATCACTAACCTTAACACAAGCATTTATAAATTTCATAATAACTCCACTAGCATGACTCTAATATCACTATCCTCATATCTCAAAACAATTATCAAGCATCCAACTTCTCATCATATTCAATGCACTTAGTGTGGACGTTTTTACTACATTGATTTTGGATGTCTATCATGCGATGGCTAGTTTTATAGCCAAAGCACATTACTTTGCTGTTTTAATAGACTCTCAAAAGGATATACGAGAAGCATGAGAGATCAACAATTTCTTCAAAATAAAACCACCGCCGTGCTTTAAAAGATATAAGTGAAGCACTAGAGCAATATCAAACTACTTCGAAATATATAAGTGAAGATCAATGAGTAGTTGAATAATTATGTAACTATGTGAAGACTCTCTAACATTTAAGAACTTCAGATCTTGTGATGTTATTGGAACAGCAAGCAAAACAAACTAAACTAAATTGACGCTCCAAGCAAAACACATATCATGTGGTGAATAAAAATATAGCTCCGAGTATAGTTACCGATGGATGAAGACGAAAGAGGGGATGCCTTCCCGGAGCATCCCAAGCTTAGGCTTTTGGTTGTCCTTGAATTTTACCTTGGGCTTCCTGGGGCATCCCCAAGCTTAGGCTCTTGCCAATCTTTGTTCCATATTCCATCAAAGCAATACTCAAAACTTGAAAACTTCACAACACAAAACTTAGACAAAAATCTCGTGAGCTCCGTTAGTATAAGAAAACAAACCACTACTCAAAGGTACTGTAATGAACTCATTCTTTGTTTATATTGGTGTTAAACCTACTGTATTCCAACTTCTCTATGATTCATACTTCCCAATACTACTCATAGATGCATTGAAATAAGCAAACAACACACGAAAAACAGAATCTGTCAAAAACAGAACAGTCTGTAGTAATCTTCAGGTTTCGCATACTTCTGTAACTCCAAAAAATTCAAACTAAATTGGTAAACGTGAGGAATTTGTCTGTTAATCATCTGCAAAAAGAATCAACTAAATAGCATGCTCCAGTAAAATCTGATGACCATTCTAGCGAGCGCTAAAGATTCTGTTTTTCACAGGAAGATCATATAAACTTCACACAAGTCTTCCCAAAGGTTCTACTTGGCACAAACACTAATTAAAACACAAAACCACATCTAAACAGAAGCTATATGCAATATTTATTCCCAAACAGAAGCAAAAACAATGAAACTAAAATAAAGTTGGGTTGCCTCCCAACAAGCGCTATCGCTTAACGCCCCTAGCTAGGCATGATGATTTCAATGATGCTCGCATAAAAGATAAGAATTGAAACATAAGGGGAGCATCATGAATAATATGGCTAGCACATTTAAGTCTAACCCACTTCCTATGCATAGGGATTTTGTAATCAAACAACTTATGGTAAGAATAATCAACTAGCATAGGAAAGCAAAACAAGCATAGATTCAAAACTTTAAGCACATAGAGAGGAAACTTGATATTATTGCAATTCCAACAAGCATATGATCCTCCCTCATATAATAATTTTCAGTAGCATCAAGAATGAATTCAACAATATAACCAGCACATAAGGCATTCTTTTCATGATCTACTTAACATAGAAATTTCACTACTCTCCACATAAGCGAAATTCTTCTCATTCATAGTAGTGGGAGCAAACTCAACAAAATAACTATCATGTGAAGCATAATCCAATTGAAAACTAAAATCATGATGACAAGTTTCATGGTTATCATTATTCTTAATAGCATACAAGTCATCACAATAATCATCATAGATAGCAACTTTGTTCTCATAATCAATTGGAACCTCTTCCGAAATAGTGGATTCATCACTAAATAAAGTCATGGCCTCTCCAAATCCACTTTCATCAATATAATCATCATAAATAGGAGGCATGCTTTCATCATAACAAATTTGCTCATCAAAACTTGGGGAACTAAAAATATCATCTTCATCAAACATAGCTTCCCCAAGCTTGTGGTTTTGCATATCATTAGCATCATGGGTATTCAAAGAATTCATACTAACAACATTGCAATCATGCTCATCATGCACATATTTTATGCCAAGCATTCTATGTAATTCTTCTTCTAGTACTTGAGCACAATTTTCCATCCCATCATTTTCACGAAAGATATTTAAAGGATGAAGCATATGAGGTAACCTTAATTCCATTTTTTGTAGCTTTCTTTTATAAACTAAACTAGCGATAAAACAAGAAACTAAAAGATTTGATTGCAAGATCTAAAGATATACCTTCAAGCACTAACCTCCCCGGCAACGGCGCGAGAAAAGAGCTTGATGTCTACTACACAACCTTCTTCTTGTAGACGTTGTTGGGCCTCCAAGTGCAGAGGTTTGTAGGACAGTAGCAAATTTCCCTCAAGTGGATGATCTAAGGTTTATCAATCCGTGGGCGGTGTAGGATGAAGATGGTCTCTCTCAAGCAACCCTGCAACCAAATAACAAAGAGTTTCTTGTGTCCCCAACACACCCAATACAATGGTAAATTGTATAGGTGCACTGGTTCGGCAAAGATATGGTGATACAAGTGCAATATGGATGGTAGATATAGGTTTTTGTAATAGGAAAATATAAAAACAGCAAGGTAGCAAGTGGTAAAAGTGAGCATGAACGGTGTTGCAATGATAGGAAACAAGGCCTAGAGTTCATACTTTCACTAGTGGAAGTTCTCTCAACAAGGATAACATAATTGGATCATATTACTATCCCTCAACATGCAACAAAGAGTAACTCCAAAGTAACTAATAGCGGAGAACAAAGAAGAGATTATGGTAGGGTACGAAACCACCTCAAAGTTATTCTTTCTGATCGATCTATTCAAGAGTCCGTAGTAACGTTCAATCTATCATAGAGTTCGTACTAGAATAACACCTTAAGATACAAATCAACCAAAACCCTAATGTCACCTAGATACTCCATTGTCACCTCAAGTATCCGTGGGCATGATTATATGATATGTATCACACAATCTCAGATTCATCTATTCAACCAACGCAAAGTACTTCAAAGAGTGCCCCAAAGTTTCTACCGGAAAGTCAAGACAAAAACGTGTGCCAACCCCTATGCATAGATTCCCAAGGTCACGGAACCCGCAAGTTGATCACCAAAACATACATCAAGTAGATCACATGATATCCCATTGTCACCATAGATAAACACATGCAAGACATACATCAAGTGTTCTCAAATCCTTCAAGACTCAATCCGATAAGATAACTTCAAAGGGAAAACTCAATCCATTACAAGAGAGTAGAGGGGGAGAAGCATAATAAGATCCAACTATAATAGCAAAGCTCGCGATACATCAAGATCGTGCCATCTCAAGAACATGAGAGAGAGAGAGAGATCAAACACATAGCTACTGATACATACCCTCAACCCCGAGGGTGGACTACTCCCTCCTCGTCATGGAGAGCGACAGGATGATGAAGATAGCCACTAGTGAGGGTTCCCCCCTCCGGGAGGGTACCGGAATGGGGTCTAGATTGGTTTTTGGTGTCTACAGAGGCTTTCGGCGACGGAACTCCTGATCTAGGTTAATTTCCGAAGGTTTTAGTATTTATATTATTTTTTTGGTGTAGGCACAAGTCAGGGGGGCCTCTGGGCTGTCCATGAGATAGGAAGGCGCGCCCCCTGCCCAGGGCGCGTCCCCACCCTTGTGGGCAGCCCGTAGCTCTCCTAGCCAAACTCTTTTACTTCGGGGGCTTCTTTTGGTCCAGAAAAAATCATCAAAAATTGGCACGTCAATTGGACTCTGCTTGATATTCCTTTTCTGTAAAACCCTAAAACAGGAGAAAAACAGAAACTAGCACTGGGCTCTGGGTTAATAGGTTAGTCCCAAAAATAATATAAAAGTGTATAATAAAGCCCATAAAACATCCTAGAAGGATAATATAATAGCATGGAACAATCAAAAATTATAGATACGTTGGAGAGGTATCAGCCCCCTCTCAGGCAGGGGACGTCCTCAGGGAGGACACTTCGATGTCACCCGTGACGATAGGCGAGGGGGCTTGTGGCGGCATCTCACTCTCTGCCATTTCGGCCGGCATAGAGTTCCCCTCCAATGATGGGGTATCGGGGAGTGTGCGGGGAGGGCTGAACAAGAACAAACAAGGTAACTTACACAATGAAAGCAAGTACACCAAAGACGACAGTAAATTTCCGAAGACTTACGATTCGGCCGGCAGCTTCAGCCTGTGTTGTCTTCGGGGAACTACTTCTGATCTTGAATCCGAACTGTCTAGGAGGTTCAGCTTCCTCCTCCTGGGCGTCCCTCCTCTATGTCTTCGGGGGCCGCCCTCTTCTTCCTCCTCCTCCCCTTAAGGGGGATTCGCTTTCAACCTCCTCCTCCTCTTCTTCCACGTCTGCCTCGTGGGAGGAGAGGGCTTCGGTCTCTCCGGACACAGTTTCTGAAGGACCCTTGGGGCGGGAGCCGCCCTTGGCTTCCTTGGCCTTCTTCCTCTTGGCCTTCTTCTTCGGTGCTTGATACGGCACCGGCACCAGCATCTCCGTCAGCAGGGGTTTGGCCGGGCCCTCGGGCAGCGATGTGATACGTCTCCGTCGTATCTATAATTTTTGATTGTTCCATGCCAATATTCTACAACTTTCATATACTTTTGGCAACTTTTTATACTATTTTTTGGGACTAACATATTGATCCAGTGCTCAATGCCAGTTCCTATTTGTTGCAAGTTTTTTGTTTCGCAGAATATCCATATCAAACGGAGTCCAAACGGAATAAAAAAGGATGGAGATTTTTTTGGAATATATGTGAATTTTGGGAAGCAGAACCAACGTGAGACGATGCCCAGGTGGCCCACGAGGGTGAGGGGCGTGCCCTGGGCACTCGTGGCCACTCTGTAAGGAGGTTGATGCCCTTCTTTCGCCGCAAGAAAGCTAATATCCAGAAAAAAAATCGTGTACAAAATTCAGCCCAATCGGAGTTACGGATCTCCGGGAATTTAAGAAACCGTGGAAGGCCAGAATCTGGGCACGCAGAAACAGAGAGAGACAGAGAGACAGATCTAATCTCGGAGGGGCTCTCGCCCCTCCCATGCCATGGATACCATGGACCCGAGGGGAAACCCTTCTCCCATCTATGGAGAAGATCAAGGAAGAAGAAGAAGGAGGGGGCTCTCTCCCCTCGCTTCCGGTGGCACCGGAGTGCTGCCGGGGCCATCATCGTCACCGCAATCTACACCAACAACTTCACCGCCGGCATCACCAATTCTTCCCCCCTCTATGCAGCGGTGTAACCCCTCTTCTACCCACTATAATCTCTAATTAAACATGGTGCTCAACGCTATATATTATTTCCCAATGATGTATGGCTATCCTATGATGTTAGAGTAGATCCCTTTTGTCCTATGGATTAATTGATGATCGCGATTGGTTTGAGTTGCATGTTTATTTATTTGTGATGTCCTATGGTGCTCTCCGAACCGCGCAAGCATGAGGGATCCCCGCTATAGGGTTTGCAATATGTTCATGATTTTCTTATGGTGGGTGGCGTGTGTGACAGAAGCACAGACCCGAGTAAGTAGGTTGTTTGCGTATGGGATTAAAGAGGACTTGATACTTTAATGCTATGGTTGGGTTTTACCTTAATGATCGTTAGTAGTTGCGGATGGTTGCTAGAGTTCCAATCATAAGTGCATATGATCCAAGAAGAGAAAGTATGTTAGCTTATGCCTCTCCCTCAAATAAAATTGCAATAGAGATTACCGGTCTAGTTATCGATTGGCTAGGGACAAAGAACTTTCTCGTGACAAAAAGCTCTCTACTAAAACTAATTTAGTTGTGTCTTTATCTTAACAGCCCCTAGTTTATATTTGCGTGCTCTTTATATTCTTGCAAACCTATCCCACAAAAACCACGAAATACTTCTAGTTTCATACTTGTTCTAGGTAAAGTAAACGTCAAGCGTGCGTAGAGTTGTATCGGTAGTCGATAGAACTTGAGGGAATATTTGTTCTACCTTTAGCTCCTCGTCGGGTTCGACACTCTTACTTATCGAAAGAGGCTACAACTGATCCCCTACACTTGTGGGTTATCAAGACCTTTTTTTGGCACCGTTGCCGGGGAGCAATAGCGTGGGGTGAATATTCTCATGTGTGCTTGTTTTCTTTTGTCACTAAGTAGATTTCGTTTGATCTTCTAAGTTGTTTTGTATCTTTAGCTATGGGTAGGAAATGCAAAATACCAAAAAACATAGTGGTACCTACTGAACCAATGGTTGAAGAACCACTCAAAATCGATCACACTACTGAAGCTTATTACTTGGATCATCTTCGATCCCTATGTGCTCGGGCTGAAACCCCAACTAGCTTAGTTGAGGGAAAATCTTTAGATGAGCATGCTTGTTATGTGCGACACCGCATATCTCAAAAGGGAAATTTTTAGTGGATCAAATTCATCTTTTGCAATGTTATGCTTAGAATTTATGTGAAATATATGATTTTACTTGTTGTTCTGAAGACCTAAGAAACACCTTCCCTACCAATGTGAGTTTAGTGATAATGGAATCGTATCTTCGTATGCTAAGGGTGTTTATAGTTACTATGATGTTCAACAAATTGAAGAATTTTTTGCTTTTAAGGGTGCTTATGAAATTGCTTCTTTGATTGAAAAGTATGATGCTAGTCTTTACAAATACGAAAATTTTGCCATATTTAAATATTGTTATGATAATTATGCTTCTAATGCCTATGTTAAACCATATATTGAGGACTCCTCCGCTGTCCATGAAGAGACTAATATTTTGCAGGAGTCTATGGAAGAAGAAATTAATGACATTGTGAGCTCATTGGATGAAAAAGATGAGGAGAAGTGCGAAGAACAAAAGGAGGAAGAGCGGATTAGATAGCCGTGCCCACCTTCTAATGAGAGTAACTCTTCAACTCATACATTGTTTAATTTCCCTTCGTGCTTACCGAAGGATGATTGCTATGATGATTGCTATGATCTCGTTGATTCTTTTGAAATATCCCTTTTTGATGATGCTTGTTATGCTTGTGGCCAAGATGCCAATATGGATTATGCTTATGGAGATGAACTTGCTATAGTTCCTTATGTTAAACATGAAATAGTTGCTATTGCACCCACACATGATAGTCCTATTATCTTTTTAAATTCTCCAAACTACACTATATCGGAGAAGTTTGCACTTATTAAGGATTATATTGACGGGTTCCCTTTTTCCGTTACACAAGATGATTTTGATGAATATAATATGCATGTGCTTGCTGCACCTACTTGCAATTATTATCAAAGAGGAACTACATCTCCGCCTCTCTATGTTTCCAACACGACAAAATTGCAAGAAACTGCTTATACTATGCATTGGCCTTTACTTAATGTGCATGAATTGTTCTTGTATGACATGCCTATGCATAGCAAGAGAGTTAGACTTCATTGTTTCATGACACATATCACTTTGTGATCTCTACTAAATGCCAATTCATTGCTAATTAAAATTGGCTCTGATATACCTTGGGATCCGGGTGGATCCATTACTTGAGCACCATATGCCTAGCTTAATGACTTTAAAGAAAGCGCTGCCAAGGAGACAACCCGAAAGTTTTAGAGAGTCATCTATTTCTCTTGTGTGCTTTTATAAAGTTAAAAAAATAAAAAATAAAGAGGGGAACCTAAAACTTTTTCCAAAAGAAAAGTGAAAGTAAGAAGGACAAGCACCGTTGAAATGGGGAAGCTCCTTGAATTCATGCCCATGGAAACTTTGCAAATCTTGAATTACATAAACTTTTCAATAAAAATAATTATTACCTTGTACAATTCCATTGTATTATAAAAATAATGTGCCAAGAGTTTCCTTTAGGATGATTAAACTGCTTGTTGGTTTGTGCGGTGCAAAAACACAAACTTTGGCTGTAGTGCGCGATTTTACATTTTTACTGGAACGTCGAAAGGATCTAAAACGTTTTGCAAATCTTGCTATACAAATTGTTGATTTTTCCTAATTTTTCCAGAATTTTTTAGAGTTACAGAAGTATGGTTAATGTTTGGATTTCTACAGAGTGTCCTGTTTTCACAGATTGCTGTTATAGCTTCATTATTTGCATATGTTTGAATTCTTGTTGAAGCCTCCTTGACTTGGGGCCATAGAATTGTGATAGCATACTGTGGGTAATGTTTGTTCATAATTATACAATAATGTTAGAGCTGTACATGATTGGATTTTATTGATCATATGCACTAACCCCGCCAATAAAAGTTTGATTAAGTTTTGTGTGGATGAAGTGTTCGAAGATCGAGGAGGTCTTGATATGAGGAGAAGGAGGAGAGGCAAGAGCTCAAGCTTGGGGATGCCCGAGGCACCCCAAGTAAATATTCAAGGAGACTCAAGTGTCTAAGCTTGGGGATGCCTCGGAAGGCATCCGATCTTTCTTCAACAAGTATCGGCATGTTTTCGGATTCGTTTCGTTCACATGTTATGCGTAAATTCTTGGAGCGTTGTGTGCTTTTTATTTTTCCTTTTAATAAATGCACCATGCTGGTATGAGATAGTCCTTGGTTGATTTATAGAATGCTCTTTGCACTTCACTTATATCTTTTGAGTATGGCTTTATAGAATGCTTCATGTGCTTCACTTATATCATTCGAAGTTTGGATTGCCCACTACTAGGAAAAGGCCTACTAATGGCGCACCTAATTTGGCCATTAATGGCGCATTAGTGGTGCGCCATTAGTGCCACGCCATTAGTATATTTTACTAATGGCGCACCTCTGGTGCGCCATTAGTATCTGGTATACTAATGGCGCACCACAGATACACCATTAGTGTGCACAGTAGTGCGCCATTAGTATGCCTCCCAGGGGGCCATGTATACCCAGGTGCTTTGGCATACTAATGGCGCATTGTCTAATGATGCGCCATTAGTATCCTTTGGCATACTAATGACGCACTGTGATGTGATGCGCCATTAGTATGAATATTAGGTTTTTTTATTTTTTTATTTTCTGTTTTTTGCATAGGTTACAAAATGTATAATTGGAATATAGACAGCACACATCAACAACAGATTCATCGAATACAATAGAAGATTAGTCTCTGAATACAATTCATCATATTAGTCTCCGAATACAATTCATCATATTAGTCTCCGAATTGAAAAGACCGAACAAAGAAAGAACATTATATTACAAGTCTCGAGACCGCGAGTAGCGAGTTTGTCTTCACATTACAAGTCGATATCGATTATCTAAACTACCATCACATAGAAGAGAGATGCGGTCATCACGGTGAGCATCATCACAATGAAACTCGTCTTCATCCGGTTCCTCCAACGCTCCCTCCCCTCTCCCGCTAGATAGCGGGCGTATCTAGATTCCGCCTCGGCCCTAGTGGTGCACCCTTTGTAACTGTTACCGCTCAACCGGTGAACCTGTCTCCGACACTCCTCCCAGTCGTCGTAGACTCCGGGAACCTTACCCTTGTACACGACATACGACGATATCGCTATGCATTAGCCAAAGAAGAAAACACAAGACGGTAATTATGATGTGCTAAGGTTGTTTGCCAAGCATGGAAGAAAACAACAACAAAAGTATAATAAATATTATCGAGAATGCACAAGAAGGAAAGAGATCTAGGTTAGATGCTTTACCGAGAGCTCCTCTCGGAAAAGGTGGCCATTACCGAGAGTATTATCCTGCCTACAACTAAGGGGTCAATTACAGGCATCTACCATTTGTTTTCCATGCTTCCGAGAACCAAAATTACCATCACAGTTGCCCCATAAACAAGCATGTTTGTGCTTCATACTACATACAACTCACACAAAAAACTTCTCATTTTCACATGCTACCAACACGTCCGGCTTAGGCTTCAATGTACACAACTATTTGCTTCACTGCTCTAACCACAAGCATATGTCTATTGTAGGACACTTACGACCATCGCCCGCTAATTAACCACAACCATTGCTGGCGGTTCCGTTTCCCCGTGGTCGTGCGCGTGCACGTGTGTGTGGATATTTTCCAAAAAAGGCCCCTAGTATAAAAGGAGGGGAACGGGCACCGGCCGCATCGCTCACTACCCCATTTCCCCCAAATCGCCTCCCACTCCCTCCTCTCTCCTCTGCCTCGTCGTCTCCCTCAACCGGCCACCCCACCTGCTCGCTCACCACCACCGCCTCCCTCTCTCCTCCTGCTTGCTTCTGGCTCGGATGGAGCAAGGCCGTGGCGAAGCTGCCATGATAGAAGGAGGTGCTACATCCCCACGCGCTGGATCGGTCGCTGTGGCGGCGGGTGTGGAGGAGAAGAAGGTGGCCGTGGCGGCCTCCGTCGTGCCGGAGCTTGGCGTGACGGCGTCCAGCGGCCCATCTCATGGACCTACGGAGGCCGGCGGCGAGCACGTGGACCTGCAGGTAATCCTTGCCAGCAGTCCCCTCCGTTTCTAGTTACCCCCATTAAGCAGTAGATTTAGATGTTTGATTGATTGATTTATAGTGAAAGGTTAAGTTTGGTGTGATTGCATCATCCAGTAGATCTACTAGTTAGGGTTTTTGAGTTAGATGTTTAGTTGGGGGTTTTTGATATTGGATTCAATTATAGCCACTGATATGTGGAATCTATGATTGAATTAATCATCCAGTGGATGTAGTGTGGTTAGGTTTTTTTTGTATTGGATTAATTTATAGGCAGTTATATGTAGAATCTGTGATTGAATCATCCAATGGATGTAGTGGTTAGGGTTTTACAATTAGATGTTTAGTTAGGTTATTTATATTAGAATCTGGATTGCCGCATGTGCTCAGATTATGTTATGTGTTGTATATGTTGTTAGATTTGTTGTGCATATTCCCTCAATTAATTGTTAGATTATGTTATGTGCTGTGTTATATGTAGTTAGTAGTATAATTGAATTAATTACTTATATTGCAGAATGAGGAAGCTGTTGGCAACAAGAGGAAGCTGGACATTGCTGGGTTCAACAACCCGTCTGATTCTGACGACGACGAGGAGGTAACCCCTAGCTGTTATTTGGCCCTGTTTGGATGCATATGTTAGAGCTAGTTTGGGGTGCTCGCCATGGATCTCTTCAAGGTCTACTACATCTAGCGTACCAGGCACAATTTGCTTGATGTTATTATATTATTATGTGAACTTCTGCCTTATGTTATTATGTGTGATGTTCGAAAGCCCCTACTGCTTCTTTTGAATCATTCTTTTCAAGATAGAATATATGTTCTCTAGCGCATGTCCAAATTTGGGATTTATTTGTACATCCTACTAGTATGTGTTAATCATTTGCTGGGATGGCATCTACTTTGATCATAGGATAGTTATCTGGATTGAGTAATGTTGATATGCATCTTACGTGTGGGACAAATGATCAAATCAAATTGCAGTTTTAGCGCATGTCAAAATTGAGACCTATGATTTGAGTTCAGTTTGGTTAGATTTACCTGTGGTATATTTCTGTTTAATTAATTCCTGGACGTTCGTGGCTAGCTATTTGATGTTTGTTAATTAAAATTCCAGTAGATGGCAGTTTTCTAATGTTTGTTAGTTAATTAAATTCCAGTAAATGGCAATTATCTGATGTTTGTTAATTACATTACTCTAAATGGGAAGTATGTATTTATGCAAATCATTTGTATGTGCAGTACAACTCTGGAGATGAGGTGGAAGAGTGGAACCACAAGTCCTTCATTGAGAAGGAAGCCAACAAGATTAGGGAGAAGGGCAAGGCGGCGTACTACAAGTGGGGCAAGTTCAGGTGCCCATACTGCACCACTAAGCCAATTCCCAAGGATGGGATGTATGAGCACCTTATGTCGCATGCACGTGGTTTAAAGACGAGTGGGAGGGACCTGAAGATCAGGGCAGAGCATGCAGCCCTCCTGAAGGCTATGAGTCCCATGTAGTCACCCTCTGTGAAGTTGATGATGTTTAACTTTTGTGCTAGCTAGTATGGTTGTGAACTGTGAAGTGTTCGTGAACTGTTAAGTAGAATGGTAGGTTCTTAAGTACTAGGGCAGACTTAATTAAACCCCATCTAGTATGTCTCCGGCATCCATATGTTTAATTTTCCTAGTATGTCTCTGAAGTATATCAACTGTCTAGATGCCGGCAGACTCTTAAGTACCCCATATGTCCTATTTTTAGAAAAGTCATGCTAAAATTCACGGAAAATTTCAGCATGACCTTTGCTGAAAACAGGACATATGGAGTACCCGAATTTGCCGAAACGGAAGTTAATCGACATTCCAGCAACACTGTCCATCAACTTTTCACTGAATGAATGTGTATTGTGACGATAAATGGAACAACCGTAGATATTATTATTTTCAGTGCAATGTCCTAAATTTCAAAACGAGGATTATCTACCCGTCTTTAACCTACTAACTTGGTTCTCCAGAGTACTTAACAGTTAAACATAATGTCCAAATTATACTGCCAAACCACCAAGACTTGAACAAGTATGAGCATCAAATCAAAGTTGAAAAAGTGCATCATTCAGGCACGAGTAGATTTGACATGAACAAGCACAAGAAAATAAAACTATATGCATCATACATGTACTAGCTAATAAAATTGAGATGGAGCTCACCAACGACTTGCAGCCGACGAGGTCGAGGAGGACGCGAGGTGATGCTGGAGAGGCGGTGACGAACCAGCCGCTATCGGAGCCTGAGATGGGAGGCCGTGACGAACACACTGCAGCGCGGATCTTAGCACTCCATGAGCTCCGATCTAGTCGGCTTCAAACTGGACCATCGGCGATTCGGCGGCACAGCGGGCACAGTGGGCACGAGCCAGCGGGCACAGCAGGCACAACTGGAACATCACCTCCGGTATGCGTACTCACCCAGTTTGCAGCCGACACAAGCTTGGAGGAGGATCGAGGTGGAGAGAATGAAGGGAAAGTGAGTGGGTAGGTGTGGCTGTCCAAAATATCTAGCTGTCCTACTTTACTAATGGCGCACCAGTCATCAATGCGCCATTAGTAACCAACCTTACTAATGGCGCATTGATGGCTAGTGCGCCATTAGTAGTTTTGCAATAAAAAGAATAAAATTATAAAAAAAGAACATTAATGGTGCACTTTACTGCTGGTGCGCCATTACTAGTTACAACTAGTAATGGCGCACTTTGTCTGGATGCGCCATTAGTATGTTTGGACAGGCGCACTAGTTCAAAAAAAAAATCTTTTTTATACTAATGGCGCACCCTGGGCCAGGTGCGCCATTAGTAGTTTGAACTCTAATGGCGTATCAGAGGTTCGTGCGCCATTATTATATACTAATGGCGCACTGCTTGTTTGGTGCGCCATTAGTATCAATTCCATCTATAGCCCTTTTCCTAGTAGTGGCCTGTTTCTCTTCACATACAAAACCGCCATTTGTAGAATGCTCTTTTGCTTCACTTATATTTGTTAGAGCGTGGGCATATCTTTTGTAGAAAAAAATTTAAACTCTCTTGCTTCACTTATATCTATTTAGAGAGTTGACAAGAATTGGTCATTCACATGGTTAGTCATAAAGTCCTACATAAGCTTGTAGATCGCTGAATATGATATGTTTATTCCTTGCAATAGTTTTGTGAAATAAAGATGGTGATATTAGAGTCATGCTAGTGGGTAGTTGTGGACTGTAGAAATACTTGTGTTTAGGTTTGTGATTCCCGAAGCATGCACGTAAGGTGAACCGTTATGTGATGAAGTCGGGGCATGCTTTATTTTTTGATTGTCATCCTTTGTGTGGAGGTTGGGACCGCGCTATGGTTAACTCCTACCAACCCTTCCCCTAGGAGCACGCATGTAGTACTTTGTTTCGATGGCTAATAATTTTTTGCAATAAGTATGTGAGTTCTTTATGACTAATGCTGAGTCCATGCATGGATTATACGCATTCTCACCCTTCCACCTTTGCTAGCCTCTCTTGTACCGCGCAACTTTCGCCGGTACCGTACACCCACCGTATACCTTCCTCAAAGCAGCCACCATACCTACCTATCATGGAATTTCCATAGCCATTCCGAGATATATTGCCAAGTAACTCCACAGTTCCGTTTATTATGACACGCACCATCATTGTCATATTGCCTTGCATGATCGTAAGATAGCAAACATGATGTTTCCATGGCTTGTCTGTTTTTTGATGTCATTGCTACGCTAGATCATTGCACATCCTATACACCGCCGGAGGCATTCACATAGAGTCATATTTTGTTCTAGCTTCGAGTTGTAATCTTTGAGTTGTAAGTAAATAAAAGTGTTATGATCTTCATTATTAGAGCATTGTCCCGTGTGAGGAAACAAAAAAACAAAAAAGAGAGAAAGGCCAAAAAACGAGATGGCCCAAGAAAAGGAGGGGGGCTAAAAAAAGAAAAGCCCCTCCAAAAAAATGAGAGAAAAAGAGAGAAGGGACAATGTTACTGTCCTTTTACCACACGTGCTTCATCATAGCACCATGTTCTTCATGACAGAGAGTCTCCTACGTTGTCACTTTCATATACTAGTGGGAATTTTCATTATAGAACTTGGCTTGTATATTCCAATGACGGGCTTCCTCGAATGCCGTAGGTCTTCATGAGCAAGCAAGTTGATGCACACCCACTAGTTTTGTTTTTGAGCTTTCATACACTTATAGCTCTTGTGCATCCATTACATGGCAATCCCTACTCACTCACATTGATATCGATTGATGGATATCTCCATAGTCCATTGATTTGCCTAGTTGATGTGAGACTTTCTCCCTCCTTTTGTCTATCACCACCTTCTATTCCACCCATAGTGCTATGTCCATGGCTCACGCTCATGTATTGCGTGGAAGTTGAAAAAGATTGAGAATACTAAAGTATGAAACAATTGCTTGGCTAAAATCGGGGTTGTGCATGATTTAAATACTTTGTGTGGTGAAGATGGAGCATAGCGAGACCTTATGATTTTGTAGGGATAACTTTCTTTGGCCATGTTATTTTCAAAATACATGATTGCTTTATTATCATGCTTGAAGTATTATTGTCTTAATGTTAAATGATAGACTATTGCTTTGAATCACTCGTGTCTTAATATTCATGCCATGATTAGATTACATGATCAAGATTATGCTAGGTAGCATTCCACATCAAAAATTATCTTTTTTATCATTTACCTACTCGAGGACGAGCAGGAATTAAGCTTGGGGATGCTGATATGTCTCTGTCGTATCTATAATTTTTTATTGTTCCATGCCAATATTCTACAACTTTCATATACTTTTGGCAACTTTTTATACTATTTTTTGGGGCTAACATATTTATCCAGTGCCCAGTGCCAGTTCTTGTTTGTTGCATGTTTTTTGTTTCACAGAATATCCATATCAAACGGATTCCCAACGGGATAAAAATGGACGGAGATTTTTTTTTGGAATATATGTGAATTTTGGGAAGCAACACCAACGTGAGACGATGCCCGGGTGGCCCACGAGGGTGAGGGGCGCGCCCTGGGTCCTCATGGCCACTCCGTAAGGCAGTTGATGCCCTTCTTTCGCCGCAGGAAAGCTAATATCCGGATAAAAATCGTGTCCAAAATTCATCCCAACCGGAGTTATGGATCTCCGGGAATTTAACAAACGGTGGAAGGCCAGAATCTGGGAACGCAGAAACAGAGAGAGAGAGAGAGAGAGAGAGAGAGAGAGAGAGAGAGAGATCCAATTTCAGAGGGGCTCTCGCCCTCCCACGCCAAGGAGACCATGGACCAGAGGGGAAACCCTTCTCCCATCTATGGAGAAGATCAACGAAGAAGAAGAAGAAGGAGGAGGAGGGGGGCTCTCTCCCCCTCGCTTCCGGTAGCACCGGAGTGCCGCTGGGGCCATCATCGTCACCGCAATCTACACCAACAACTTCACCGCCGTCATCACCAATTCTTCCCCCTATTATGCAGCAGTGTAACCCCTCTTCTACCCGCTGTAATCTCTACTTAAACATGGTGCTCAATGCTATATATTGTTTCCCAATGATGTATGGCTATCCTATGATGTTTGAGTAGATCCGTTTTGTCCTATGGGTTAATTGATGATCATGATTGGTTTGAGTTGCATGTTTTATTATTGGTGCTGTCCTATGGTGCTCTCCGCATCGCGCAAGCGTGAGGGATCCCCGCTGTAGGGTTTGCAATATGTTCATGATTTTCTTATGGTGGGTGGCGTGAGTGATAGAAGCACTCACCCGAGTAAGTAGGTTCTTTGCGTATGGGAATAAAGAGGACTTGATACTTTAATGCTATGGTTGAGTTTTACCTTAATGCTCTTTAGTAGTTGCGGATGCTTGCTAGAGTTCCAATCATAAGTGCATATGATACAAGAAGAGAAAGTATGTTAGCTTATGCCTCTCCCTCAAATAAAATTGCAATAGTGATTACCGGTCTAGTTATCGATTGGCTAGGGACAAATAACTTTCTCATGACAAAAAGCTCTCTACTAAAACTAATTTAGTTGTGTCTTTATCTTAACAGCCCCTAGTTTATATTTGCGTGCTCTTTATATTCTTGCAAACCTATCCCACAAAACCACGAAGTACTTCTAGTTTCATACTTGTTCTAGGTAAAGTAAATGTCAAGCGTGCGTAGAGTTGTATCGGTGGTCGATAGAACTTGAGGGAATATTTGTTCTACCTTTAGCTCCTCGTTGGGTTCGACACTCTTACTTATCGAAAGAGGCTACAACTGATCCCCTACACCTGTGGGTTATCACGATGCCAGACAGTTGATCCACTCCGCCTTCGGCATCCAGGCCTGTATGGAACGCAAACACTGTATTTTCTGTTATACCAGAAATATAAACTGGATTGGTCTTCGGCAAAATCGTTCTTACTTTCGTGGCCGGAGTCTCACTGTCGTATCTGATGTCCTCATTTTTCTTCGGCCACTTTTTCTAGGCCTTGAGGAGCTGCTTCCATATGTCTTCGTGCATGGTGTCGAAGAAGCACATCAGGTTCCGTGGCTCTCCGGATTGAAATCCCACAAGCGGGAGGCTCGGAGCTGGCAGGGATGAATGCGGCGGAAGAGCATCACTTGAATCACGTCAGTGAGATTAGTGCCCTCAGCCAATATATCAGAGATGCGAGTATTGAGCATATTCACCTCCGATTTGGACCCCGAATCAAGGCCCTTGGTCGTCCATGAGCTGAGTCTCACTTGGGGGTCCGGATCTGATATCGGGTGTAGCCGCCCGGGTGGCTTCGTGGGGTTCGGTGAACCACTCCTGCTGCCATACCTTGACTATTTCCACAAAGGCCCCTTTGGGCCAGGTGGCCTAAGGGAGCTTGCTTACCACGGCTCCACCGTAGTTCGCATGATGTGTGTCGACCACCTTCGGCTTCAGATTGAAGACCTTGAGCCATAAGCCAAAGTGTGGGGGGCGTGGAGGAAAGCCTCACACACGACTATAAAAGTCGTATGTGTATGACGTTATCTGAGGCTAGATCATGGAAATCTAGCCCTTAGAAGAACAAAAGGCCCCGGACAAAGGGGTGGAGTTGAAATCCTAGCCCCCGAAGGAAATGGGGGATGAACACGACACTCTCATCGGCCCCTGGAGTCAGAATCACCAGATCTTTATCAAGGATCCGGTGCGCTATGTCCGCGGACAGATAGCCCGTGCTCCGGAGATCCTTCACGTCCTTTTTAGTGATGGTGGAGGCCTCCCACTTGCCCTTGGAGCCGGATCTGGCCATTGCTGGAGAAGGAGGCAGTGGTGGAGGAGATTGGAGCTGTTGGCGCTGGAGCTAGAAGATTGGGAAGAAGAGGCTAGAGGAAGGCGTGAAGTAAAAGGATGGGTATTTATCCTTTTATAGGCAGTAAAAATACCAAATGTCCCCCACTCAAGCCATAAAACTTGCCTGTTCCCAAGGAGATCGTGCAGGTGCGGTTGGCTTACCCAAACCATATTGATAAAGATCCCATAATGGGATGGCATGATCTCTATTTTGACAAGACGTGCCAATTGAGGATATGCCTCGAAACGCGAAACAAGAAGCGAGAAAACGGTTCGAAAAGATAATGGGTCAAATGTGACGTTTCGCCGAAAAAAGTTGACAGTAAAGACACTGTACCTATTTTGATGACTTGCCTTTGTGGCTAAGGGTTGTATTAAACATGCAAAGCCAAACATAGTTCCTTTATGTAGGAAGCTAACTTAAAATGTCTGGGAGAAGGAACCTGCCTTGCAATGTCGAAGACAGTATGCGTGTCGAACACATTGTCATCGATGACTGGTTTAGGGGCAACTGAGGGCGTCCTGGACTAGAGGGTCCTTGGGTGTCTGGCCTACTCGATATGGGCCGGACTGATGGGCCGTGAAGATAAAGCAGAATATAATCTCCCGTGACCGGGTAGGACTCCTATGTGCATAGAATGGCAAGTTTTGTGTCCGAGTGTAATGTTACCTTCCTCTGGAAGATAACTTTATTCAACCCTAGGTCCCTCCAATGTGTATATAAGCCGGGGGGTCTAGTCCGTAGAGGCTATCAGAATAATCTCAGGCTAGACAACTAGGGTTTAGCCACTATGATCTCGAGGTAGATCAACTCTTGTAACCCTATACACATCAAATTCAATCAAGCAGGAAGTAGGGTTTGCCCTCCATTAAGAGGGCCCGAACCTGGGTAACCATCATGTCCTTGTTGTCCCTTGTTACCATTGATCCTCAGATACACAGCTTCGGACCCCCTACCCGAGATTTGCCGGTTTTGACACCGACACCAGCACGTGCTCCATGGTGAAGCTGGCATGCACAAGAGGCGTGGGAGCCAGGGCGGAGTCATGAGAGCCTGTCTCCATCGTGGTGCCGTCCTCGTTGTCAGAGACCTCAGGTGAGCTGGCCCACAAGCCGGCCAATTGGGGCCACTTCATGCTTCATCTTTGGCGACAAACTGTCCCATAATGCTTTCCGGCCAGCGATCATGGCGGATGCAGTGAAAGTGTCATGGTTTTGTCACGGCAGATGTCCTAGCAAAAGGACTTAGTCGTGAGGCCATTGCTACGGGTTAGCTTAAATGGGTTAAAGCGGACAAGGACACAGGGGTTTATACTAGTTTGGCCCCTTCGATGAAGGTAAAAGCCTACATCTAGTTTGGTGTAGTATTGCTAGGGTTTCGATGACTAGGGAGCGAATCCGCTTTGCCTGTGTCTCGAGCCGTTGTTCTCTGCCCTGAACCGTCGCCGGGTCATCCCTTTATATACGAGGTGACGCCCGGTCCGGTTTACAGAATACCTGGGCCTGCTCATAAGCGTGTCCGGCTCGGTCTCTATCCTTCCTATCTTACATCACAAGTTACACACAGTATGGCGGTTTACAAATCATGGGTCTTAACACTTGGGCTCTAAACCTCCTGGGCTACAGTCTCTCGCTCCATGCTCTGCTAGGATTCAGTAAAGGTAATCTCGATAAACATAAACCGGCCCCTCCTGGGCGGTTTATACCTCATAGTAATATCCCTGACATTAGGCCCCAAATTGATTTGAACTTGTTCATGTAAATCTTCAAAGTCTTGTATAGATCTCCCCTTCTGCAGCTTCAAGTACTTCATAAACCGGCATGACGTCATCTTCCCCGATCGCATTAAACCACCGTGACGTCATTTCCCCACTTACGCTCGTACCTGTTTTTTATTTTTTTCATTCATGAAAAGCTCTGAAGATTGAGGCGATAGTATCGTCCCATATCTACTTTTTCGGTTCCTCGATTCCCGTGCCTGCCGTTTTATCCTTTGGCTTATAAATAGGGCAGAGGGGCATCTCTTTTTTCCCACCTTGCCTCTTCTTCTTCTTCCTCCTTGCATCCGTTCGTACTCGAGCTCCGCCGCCGTCGTCAAGCTCCGCATCTTCATCGGGTCTTGGCTGCTGCATCAACCTGATCGGTTCAGAAACTCGTCAGCGCTTCTCCGCACCCATCGCCTCGGGTACGTCCTCTCCTTATCCCGCTCATAGATCTTGTTTTAGGGTTCCTTCATATGAGCTTGCAGGTAGGCGTTGTTCTTCACGGTTCATACTTACGGCCCCATGAATCAATGTGGATCTAGTCTTCTTGTCTCCACATCGTAGTAGCAATCCCGCTTTGTTTGTATACTTGTGTTTCTCCTTGTAATACTAGTTTAGATTGCACCCGCTAGAGCTTTCGTCAGTTCGCCGAATATAACATGAATATCTTTGAATTTCTAGTATGCTGTAGATCCATATTTTCATTACTGTTTGTGTGAAAACTGTTTCTTCATAACTTCAGATCTGTGTCTTGTTTACCCTTGTTGTCGGTTTAGCTTTTTCAGACTCTATAATCCGGTAGATGCCATTGTTCTAGCTGTTATAGATATTTTAACCCGGTAGATACCATTAGGCCCCTGCCTAAACCGCCGTTTAGACCAGTACCTTTATAGAGCATGCTGGTTTAAACTTTCTTAGATTGTAAACCGGCTCTTCATTGTATTTTCAGACTTTTCCTTACAAAAAATGGCCACTCAAGCCAAATAGTTTACCTCCTGCAACTGGGTCCAAACCCGGATTACTGAGGAGGATTTAGAGAAAATGGCCGAAATTGGCGGTTTAGGCCCAAAAATGTCCTTCACTGGAGGGTTCCCGGATCAGAATGTCCTCTAGAGCCCAAAGAGGAAGAGGTTGTCGTCTTCTTTGATCACTTAGCCCAGGGATTCAGCCCTCCCAGGTCAAAGTTCTTCCGTGACGTGCTAGCAAATTTCCAGCTTCATTCGCAAGATCTTGGTCCCAACTCTGTGTCAAACATTTGCAATTTCTAAGTCTTTTGTGAAGCTGATCTGCAAGAGGAGCCGTCAGTCGAATTGTTCCGGGATTTATTTCACCTAAACCATCGCACAGAATTTCATGATGGTCCAAACACTGAGCTAGGCAAGATGACTATTCAAAAAAGAAAAGATGTTAGTTTTCCTCACACCAGTCTCCATAGCCATCCAAAAGAGTGGAATCAGACTTGGTTCTACTGCTTAGATACTTCCCTAGCAGAGGAGAATCCGTTGCCAGGTTATCGCCCCCACCGTCTTTCAGAGAATCACCCCTTTCCACAGCGGCTAAGTGCCCAGGAATGAGCTCAGTACGCTCCTCAGCTTTCAAAGCTCAGGGCCTTTATGGCCAATGGTCTGACGGGTGTTAACTCCGTCCGTTGCTGGATTTCTTGGAGTATTCTCCCGCCAAGCCGGCGTTCCGGTTTAATGTGTGAATACACTGGGAATCCAAATGATCCCTTGCGCCACACCGAGGCAGTGCTATCAGAAACTGAGGTCAATGACTCTGTTAAAAGGCTACTGAATGAACCTATCGAAGCTTGCAGTCAGACCGGTTTGGCACCCTTCTGTGTGACCAACAAACCACCATCGGTAAAAATCTCTTTCCTATTGCTTTGCTTTGTTTTAATCCATCTGCGGCACTTGTCTTGAAGTGTCTCTATTTCTTTCAATAGGGCAATGATCCTTTCTGGAAAAGGAGGCCCAGGATAAACCGGCGAAGGCGCCTCGCCAAAAAACCAAGGCTGCCAAGAAAACCGTCAAGAAGAAGAACACTGTCGCGTCTAGATCCAATCCGGAAGAAGATGAACTGTCCTCCGAGGTACCACCTGATTCTTTTAACTTCCTTGTCTTTTCTTTATCTGCATTTTTATTAACAATGACTGTTCCTAGTGACACGCCGAAGGCAGTAAAGCAGACGAAGTTGAGGTAATTACTCTTTCTTCCAGTTCAAAAACGCTGCCACTACCAAAAATTAGTCGGACAAGCCGGAAAGTACAGTTTTCTCATCCTTTCGCTTATTTGGATCCAAACTTTCTTTTGAAGAAACAGCAACATGAAGCTCGCCGCACCACTCGTCATAGCGGTCACGCTATTGAATCCACTGGATTACCGCATACTCCAGCTCGGAGGCGTCGTTTCGAGGTTTTACTCACTCCAGATGCTCTTTACCCCAAAGCAGGTCTTATTCGACAACCCCTTAATCCGTCTGATTCGAATTATCAAGAAACTCCTCATTCATCTTCTGGTGAATCAACAGCCACTCAGATTCCTCCCCTCAAGACTGTTCATGGGTAAGTTGTTTTTCACTCTGTCCGGTTTATCTTTTGTCTTGACTCTTCTAATTTTCGTTGTCTTTAACTTTCACAATAAACCCAAGCCTAGCAAAAAGGCCAAACTAAATAAGCCGACAAGCGATGATGTGATTCTTGAACCGGCCAAGGATCCAGAACATACAGGCGAACCCATTGATGCCTTGAATGATGATCCTATTCCCACGGATCATGAAATCCAAGCCATCCCTACTCCTGCAAGCCCAGCTAAGCGCGCGACCGCTTCAACTAAAGAACTTGAAATCACTGGGACCGGCTTTACTGGTCCTGGTGAGCCTGTCGCTTTGTCCAAGCATACTGCCAAGGATGAATTTCTCAGCAAGGACAAAGGCAAGTGGAGTACTGATCTGTCCAGCTACGCTCAGCTCAGCACCCAAGAACTCCATTCCGGCTATCTAAACTGGTTGTACACCAGCCGTGATCATGAAGCTGGATTGGTAAATTTGATGAAGGAGTGCTATGAGGTAACCTCTCTGCCTTTGACTTGCCCTCTATTTCTACCTGCATCTTGTAACTTTATCCTTACTCCATCGTAGCCCCCAAGTGCCGGTTTAGCCTTTTAGGGTGAACCGGGACTTTAGTGGATCCAGTAGACAGTTTGTTTTGCACATGTGTAGTCCCCAAGGGCCGCTTTACTCCGTTAGGATGAACCGGGACCTCTACTTGAATTCTGTTCTGAACAATGTCACATTAGCCCCCAAGTGCCAAGTATATAACTTGTTTATGTGCTTGGGAATTGACTGAAAAAATGTCTGTTTAACTGCAAATATACATTAGCCCCCAAGTGTCAAGTGCATACCTTGTTATGTGCTTAGGACTTGACTGAGATGCCTCATGAATATATAATGTGCTTTCCTTTTGGCAGACTGACTTGAACCGGAAAAACTCTGAAGTGACTGAGCTCCGGGATACTTTGAAGTTCCAAGAAACTGCTGCTCTCAAAGTCAAAGACCAGCTGACCCTTGCTTTAGCAAATGTAGAAAAGCTGAAGAAAGACTTTGAACAAGAGCGGTCAGATTGGGATGCTGAGAAGGCTATCTTGGAGAAGAGGGCCCCTGATGCAGAGGCTGCTCTTAATCCGGTGACAGAGGAATTGTCCGGATTAAAGCAGCAGATAAATGCCATGATGACTGCCATCTTTGGTTAGTACTATTAACATAGCCCTGAACATTGCAGTCCTGTATCGTTCACGTTTAACTTTTACTTTCTAATGCAGGAAGACGCATTACTCATCTTGGCGATGATATGCGAAGGAAGTTGAAGGCCGCATATACTCTGGTGGAGCAGCTATATTCCGGCGCTCAGAGGGTTGTCTGTGCTGCCTCGCACAACAAACCGGCTCCGACCACAATCAAGGGTACTTTGGAAAAGCTGTCCATTCCGCCTGCCTGCCTCGTGGAGCTGAATAAGTCATCTGCAAGGGCGTGTGCTCTGATGGCTTTAACTCGAGCAAAAGCTTGGGTGCCTGATTTTAATCTGGCAGAGGCGATGAACGGCTACCAAAGTATGAAGGAAGACGGATCAGCCTTCTCCAGCAATGACTTATGTGCGTTAATCAAGGAAATGCGGCCTCTGGCTAGCAAACTAGCTGACGAGGTTGATCTGTCTAGATATCATCCGGGATATGATGCTGAGAACGTGCGGGCAGAGCTTCCGGTTTATGAGATTGAAAATCTTATTCCGCCCGTCCGTAAGCACACTTTTGCTCCTGACATTGATCCGTCAGACCTCGTGAATGATTAAGTTTATTTCTGAGCGCTGACCAAGATTGACTGGACCACTACTGACTTCCAGCAGCTGGAAGAGACCGTCGAAGAACCGGAGCGAGCTGATCCTCAACCTTCACGTTAGGCTGACGTAGAGTCTTAAACCAGTGCCGGTTTAAATTTTATGTCCTAGTACTTGAGAAAAAACTGATATTCTTTTGGGCTCTCCAGCGCCTTGTAATAGGATAGCTGAAATACTTTATGTTGTCACATACTATCCTTTGTATGAGATTGCTTCAGTTGGCAACTTCTTAATTATGTCTTGCTTATAATGCCTTTGATGGTTTATTTTACCTGCTTCTGCATAAAACATTTTTTTAAAGTGTCCTGGCGGTTTATCGCCGGACGGGTCATAATGCCCAAACACATGGTCTAAGTTTATAACTTGAACTGTGTATAAAATATAAAGTATGTATCATACCTATGATTATGTGTGTCATGATGAACCTTAATCCAGAAGGCAAAGATAATGATCCAAGGTGCGAGTGTTGATGACTCCCTTGACTATTTGCCGGTTCATTATGAAACCGAACCGGGTTATGATGAACTCCGGTTTAACTATAGTGAGTACTGGTGTTTGTAACCCAGACTAAGGCTCTGTAAACGCAGGTGTAGTGGCAACTTATAGTCATCCACTCCCTGAATCAATGGACTTGGATGGACACCAATGACCTTGAAGATTAAAAAAATATAAAAAAAAATTTAAAAAATATTTTTTTGGGCAAATAGGACCATGTAGTCGAGGCTTTTTATGAGCTGCCAGGCTACTGTCATTAACCATTTTGCAAAGACTATTAAGATGGTCCTCAATCCTTAACCGAATCATCAATGTTAATTTTACCAAGTGTAGGGTCTGTAAAGATTAACTTGTGTAAATACTTGATGATCGTCAATTTAAGGTTACCAAGTTCAGGGTCTGTAAAGATTGACTTGTGTATACGTTCGACGGGTCATACCAGGTTTACCTGGGCGGAGTGACTTACTTAATGCAGGCAGGCTAATCCGGGGTTTTAGGTGTATAAACCAGGCTTCCAAGCCATAGCTTGATAGCCTACTCCAAGGGTTGTCAACTCGTTGATGCTTTGCATCAGGAGCCCCCAGGTAGCATTTGAGCTATGCTCGTCGGGGCCTATGTTTGACTTTGTGCTAGGCATCAAACTCTCTGTTGCCCCTCATCATCATGTGAGGTTTGCCGAAGCAACCAGAGCTATGCTCTTATGATGACCTTTGACATGAACGCCGGTTTAAAAGGCCATAGGGACTCCTTTGCACACAGAAGCCCCCATCTAACAAACTCTTAGGAGAAAAAAGGGGCGGCTGACACCCCGCTTTATCGGGGACGCCAGTTTATTTATTGATCATAATATATACATTGTAAAGATATGTACATAAAGCGGAGCCTATGGCTCAGGTGTAGTAAGGTCGAAGAAGAGCGATGTTCCACGGCCGTCTGGTCTCCTCCTCCGCAGTACGTGAGTCCTTATGTTCTTGAACATCGATGAGGTAGTATGTTCCGTTGTGAAGGTTCTTGCTGACCACATAGAGTCCTTCCCAAGGAGGGGATAAGTTGTACATGTCTGTCTGGTCTTGTATGAGCCGGAGCACCAGATCTCCTTCTTCAAACGCTCTGGTTGTAAGCGGCGACTATGGTACCGACGCTGATCTTGCTGATAAATCGCCGATCGAGCTGCTGCCGTGTCCCGTTCCTCATCCAGCCAGTCTAATGCATCTTGCCATGCCCTTTCATTATCAGTTTCGACGTAAGCCGCCACTCGCGGCGAATCATGACGGATATCGCTAGGGAGGACTGCTTCAGCTCCATATACCATGAAGAAAGGCGTGTACCCTGTAGATCTGTTAGGTGTAGTGTTGATGCTCCATATCACAGAGGGTAATTCCTCCACCCAACAACCCGGTGTCCTCGACAAAGGGACCATAAGCTGGGGTTTAATGCCTATCAAGATCTCTTGATTGGCTCTTTCAGCTTGGCCATTAGACTGAGGATGAGCTACTGATGATACATCAAGGCGGATGTGCTCTCGTTGACAGAACTCCTCCATAGCCCCCTTGGATAGGTTGGTACCAATATCAGTTATAATGCTGTGTGGAAAGCCAAACCGGAAAATCACCTTTTTGCTGAACTGAACCGCCGTTGCTGCATCACACTTACTGACTGGTTCCGTTTCAACCCATTTGGTAAACTTATCCACCGCCACCAAAAGGTGGGTCTTCTTATCTTGGGATATCTTGAAGGGTCCAACCATATCACGCCCCCAAGTCACAAACGGCCAAGTAATTGGAATCATCCTCAACTCCTGCGCCGGTAAATGAGCACGCCGTGAGAACTTCTGGCATGCATCAGATTTTCTAACCAAGTCCTCTGCGTCGGCATGAGCCGTCAACTAGTAATACCCCTAACGAAACGCTTTAGCCACCAAAGATTTTGAACCGGCATGATGACCACAATCTCCTTCGTGGATCTCTCTGAGAATATCACAGCCTTCATCTGGCGATACACAACGTTGAAACGCCCCAGAGACGCTGCGATGATGTAATTCTCCATTGACAATAGTCATTGATTTGGACTGTCGGACTATCTGTCTAGCCAAGACTTCATGCTCTGGCAACTCACCTCGGTTCATGTACGCCAGGTAAGGGAGCGTCCAATCCGGAATCGCATGAAGCGCCGCGACCAATTGTGCCTCTGGATCAGGAATAGCCAAGTCCTCTTCCGAAGGTAACTGCACCGACGGATTGTGTAATACATTGTTGGGGAACGTAGTATTTTCAAAATTTTCCTACGATCACGCAAGCTCTATCTACTAGATGCATAGCAGGGAGAGGGGAGAGTGTGTCTACGTACCCTCGTAGACCGAAAGCGGAAGCGTTTATCAACGCGGTTGATGTAGTCGTGCACCTTCACGATCCGTCCCGATCTAGTACCGAACGTACGACACCTCCGCGTTCAGCACAAGTTCAGCTCGATGACGTCCTCGCCTTCTTGATCCAGCAAGACGGGCGAAGTAGTAGATGAGTTCCGGCAGCACGACGGCGTGGTGACGGTTGTTGATGAAGAACAATCTCTGCAGGGCTTCGCCAAGCACTACAGAAACTAGACGGAGGATAAAATAGAGAGTCGGGGTTGCCGGCACACGGCTTGGAGTATCTTGATGTGTTCCAGGTGCTAGCCACGCCCCTCTATTTATATGTTGAGCCCTAGGATCGAAACTTGGAGTAAAAGCCTCCTCAAAGTCGGTTTTGCCCGAAAGGCAAGAGGCCCACTCGGACTCCAGGACCAAAACGCCACAATCCTTGGCGTCTGGCCCAGACGCCATGGGCCTCGGCGTCTGGCCCAGGGCCAGACGCCAGGGTCTCCGGCGTTTGGCCCCCTGGCCTCCGCAAAACACCTTTTGCACCGACTTAATGCCCTGTGGGCTTGACCCCTTGGCCTAACCATATCATCCTATATATCAAAATTTACCTCCGGACCATTCTGAAGCTCCTCGTCATGTCCGTGATCTCATCCGGGAGTCCGAACAACATTCGGTCACCAACATACATAACTCATTCAACACTATATCGTCAACGAAACGATAAGCGTGCGGACCCTACGGGTTCGAGAACTATGTAGACATGACCGAGACACTTCTCTGGTCAATAACCAATAGCGGAACCTGGATGCCCATATTGGCTCCTACATATTCTACGAAGATTTTTATCGGTCGAACCGCATAACAACATACGTTGTTCCCTTTGTCATCGGTATGTTACTTGCCCGAGATTCGATCGTCGGTATCAACATGCCTAGTTCAATCTCGTTACCGACAAGTCTCTTTACTCGTTCCATAATACATCATCACGTGACTAACTCATTAGTCATTTTCTTGCAAGGCTTATTATGATGTGCATTACCGAGAGGGCCCAGAGATACCTCTCCGACACTCGGAGTGACAAATCATATTCTTGATCTATGCCAACACCACGAACACCTTCGGAAACACCTGTAGAGCATCTTTATAATCACCCAGTTACGTTGTGACGTTTGATAGCACACAAGGTGTTCCTCCGGTATTCGGGAGTTGCATAATCTCATAGTCATAGGAACATGTATAAGTCATGAAGAAAGCAATAGCAATAAAACTAAACGATCAAGTTGCTAAGCTAACGGATGGGTCTTGTCCATCACATCATTCTCCTAATGATGTGACCCCGTTGATCAAATGACAACTCATGTCTATGGTTAGGAAACATAACCATCTTTGATGAATAAGCTAGTCTAGTAGAGGCATACTAGGGACACTTTGTTTTGTCTATGTATTCACACATGTACTAAGTTTCCGGCTAATACAATTCTAGCATGAATAATAAACATTTATCATGATATAAGGAAATAAATAATAACTTTATTATTGCCTCTAGGGCATATTTCCTTCAGTCTCCCACTTGCACTAGAGTCAATAATCTAGTTCACATCTCCATGTGGTTTAATACCGGTAGTTCACATCGTTATGTGAATTACACCCATAGTTCACATCGCCATGTGACCAATACCCAAAGGGTTTACTAGAGTCAATAATCTAGTTCACATCACTATGTGATTAACACCCAAAGAGTACTAAGGTGTGATGATGTTTTGCTTCGTGAGAGAAGTTTAGTCAACAGGTCTGTCACATTCAGATCCGTATGCTGCATGGAGCTACTCTAACTAATTGCTCCCACTTTCAATATGTATCCTGATTGATACTTAGAGTCATCTGGATTTAGTGTCAAAGCTTGCATCGGCGTAACCCTTTACGACGAACTCTTTATCACCTCCATAATCAAGAAACATTTCCTTAGTCATCCAGTTACTAAGGATAATTTTGACCGCTGTCCAGTGATCTACTCCTAGATCACTATTGTACCTCCTTGCCAAACTCATGGCAAGGTACACAACAGGTTTGGTACACAGCATGGCATACTTTATAGAACCTATGGCTGAGGCATAGGGAATGACTTTCATTCTTTCTCTATCTTCTGCCGAGGTCCGGTTTTGAGTCTTACTCAACTTCATACCTTTTAACTCAGGCAAGAACTCCTTCTCTGACTGATCCATTTTGAACTACTTCAAAATTTGTCAAGGTATGTACTCATTGAAAAAACTTATCAAGCGTCTCGATCTATCTCTATAGATCTTGATGCTCAATATGTAAGCAGCTTCACCAAGGTCTTGAAAAACTCCTTTCAAACACTCCTTTATGCTTTCCAGAAAATTCTACATCTTTTCCGATCGACAATATGTCATTCACATATACTTATCAGAAAGGTTGTAGTGCTCCCACTCACTTTCTTGTAAATACAGGCTTCACCGCAAGTCTGTATAAATCTATATGCTTTGATCAACTTATCAAAGCATATATTCCAACTCCGAGATGCTTGCACCAGTCCATAGATGGATCGCTGGAGCTTGCACACTTTGTTAGCACCTTTAGGATCGACAAAACCTTCTGGTTGCATCATATACAACTCTTCTTTAAGATATCCATTCAGGAATGCAGTTTTTACATCCATTTGCCAGATTTCATAATCATAAAACGCGGCAATTGCTAACATGATTCGGACAGACTCAAGCATCGCTACGGGTGAGAAATTCTCATCGTAGTCAACACCTTGAACTTGTCGAAAACCTTTCGCAACAAGTCGAGCTTTGTAGACAGTAACATTACCATCGGCGTTAGTCTTCCTCTTAAAGATCCATTTATTTTCAATGGCTTGCTGACCATCGGGCAAGTCAACCAAAGTCCATACTTTGTTCTCATACATGGATCCCATCTTAGATTTCATGGCCTCAAGCCATTTCGCGGAATCTGGGCTCATCATCGCTTCCTCATAATTCGTAGGTTCATCATGGTCTAGTAACATGACTTCCAGAACTGGGTTGCCGTACCACTCTGGTGCAGAACAAACTCTGGTTGATCTACGAAGTTCAGCAGAAACTTGATCTGAAGTTTCATGATCATCATCATTAGCTTCCTCACTAATTGGTGTAGGAATCATTGGAACTAGTTTCTGTGATGTACTACCTTCCAATTCAGGAGAAGGTACAATTACCTCATCAAGTTCTACTTTCCTCCCACTCACTTCTTTCGAGAGAAACTCCTTCTCTAGAAAGGATCCATTCTTAGCAACGAATATCTTGCCTTCGGATCTGTGATAGAAGGTGTACCCAACAGTCTCCTTTGGGTATCCTATGAAGACACATTTCTCCGACTTGGGTTCGAGCTTATCAGGTTGAAGCTTTTTCACATAAGCATCGCAGCCCCAAACTTTAAGAAACGACAATTTTGGTTTCTTGCCAAACCATAGTTCATAAGGCGTCGTCCCAACGGATTTTGATGGTGTCCTATTTAACGTGAATGCAGTTGTCTTTAATGCATAACCAAAACTATAGTGGTAAATCGGTAAGAGACATCATAGATCGCACCATATCTAATAAAGTACGATTACGACGTTCAGATACACCATTACGCTGTGGTGTTCTGGGTGGTGTGAGCTGTGAAACTATTCCACATTGTTTTAAATGAACACCAAACTCGTAACTCAAATATTCGCCTCCACGATCAGATCGTAGAAACTTTTATTTTCTTGTTACGATGATTCTCTACTTCACTCTAAAATTCTTTGAACTGTTCAAATGTTTCAGACTTGTGCTTCATCAAGTAGATATACCCATATCTGCTTAAATCATCAGTGAAGGTCAGAAACTAACGATACCCGCCGCGAGCTTCAACACTCATCGGTCCACATACATTAGTATGTATGATTTCCGACAAATCTATTGCTCGCTCCATTGTTCCGGAGAACAGAGTTTTAGTCATCTTGCCCATGAGGCATGGTTCGAAAGTACCAAGTGATTCATAATCAAGTGATTCCAAAAGTCCATCACTATGGAGTTTCTTCATGCGCTTTACACCAATATGACCTAAACGGCAGTGCCACAAATAAGTTGCACTATCATTATTAACCTTGCATCTTTTGGCTTCAATATTATGAATATGTGTATCACTACAATTGAGATCCAACAAACTATTTTCATTGGGTGTATGACCATCGAAGGCTTTATTCATGTAAACAGAATAACAATTATTCTACGACTTTAAATGAATAACCGTGTTGCAACAAACATGATCAAATCATATTCATGCTTAACGCAAATGCCAAATAACATTTATTTAGGTTCCACACTAATCCCGAAAGTATGGGGAGTGTGCGATGATTATCATATCAATCTTGGAACCACTTCTAACACACATCGTCACTTCACCTTTAACTAGTCTCTGTTCATTCTGCAACTCTTGTTTCGAGTTACTAATTTTAGCAACTGAACTGGTATCAAATACCTAGGGGTTGCTATGAACACTAGTAAAGTACACATCAATAATCTGTATATCAAATATACCTTTGTTCACTTTGCCATCCTTCTTATCCACCAAGTATCTAGGGCAGTTCCACTTCCAGTGACCATTTCCTTTGCAGTAGAAGCACTTAGTTTCAGGCTTGAGTTTAGCTTTGGGTTTCTTCATGGGAGTGACAACTTGCTTGTCATTGTTCTTGAAGTTCCCCTTCTATCCCATTGCCCTTTACTTGAAACAAGTGGTCTTATTAACCATCAACACTTGATGCTCTTTCTTGATTTCTACCTTCGCCGATTTCAGCATCGCGAAGAGCTCGGGAATTACCTTCGTCATCCCTTACATATTATAGTTCATCACGAAGTTCTACTAACTTGGTGATAGTGACTAGAGAACTTTGTCAATTACTATCTTATCTGGAAGATTAACTCCCACTTGATTCAAGTAATTGTAGTACCCAGACAATATGAGCACATGCTCACTGGTTGAGCTATTCTCCTCCATCTTGTAGGCAAAGTACTGTCAGAGGTCTTATACCTCTCAACACGGACATGAGTATGAAATACTAATTTCAACTCCTGGAACATCTCATATGCTCCGTGGCGTTCAAAACATTTTTGAAGTCCCGGTTCTAAGCCTTAAAGCATGGTGCACTAAACTATCAAGTAGTCATCATACCGAGCTTTTGTCAAAACGTTCATAACATCTGCATCTACTCCTGCAATAGGTCTGTCACCTAGCGGTGCATCAAGGACATAATTCTTCTGTGCAGCAATGAGGAAAATCATCAGATCACGGAACAAGTCCGCATCATTGCTACTAACATCTTTCAACTTAGTTTTCTCTAGGAACATATAAAAAATAAACGGGGAGCAACATCGCGAGCTATTGATCTACAACATAGATATGCTAATACTACAAGGACTAAGTTCATGATAAATTAAAGCTCAATTAATCATATTACTTAAGAACTCCCACTTAGATAGACATCCCTCTAGTCATCTAAATGATCACGTGATCCAAATCAACTAAACCATGTCCGATCATCACGTGAGATGGAGTAGTTTCAATGGTGAACATCTTATGTTGATCATATCTACTATATGATTCACGCTCGACCTTTCGGTCTCCAGTGTTCCGAGGCCATATCTGCATATGCTAGGATCGTCAAGTTTAACCCGAGTATTCTGCGTGTGCAAAACTGGCTTACACCCATTGTATTTGAACGTAGAGCTTATCACACCCGATCATCACGTGGTGTCTCAGCACGAAGAACTTTCGCAACGGTGCATACTCAGGGAGAACACTTATACCTTGAAATTTTGTAAGGGATCATCTTATAATGCTACCGTCGTACTAAGCAAAATAAGAAGCATAATAAGATAAACATCACATGCAATCAAAATATGTGACATGATATGGCCATCATCATCTTGTGCTTTCGATCTCCATCTCCAAAGCACCGTCATGATCACCTTCGTCACCGGCGCGACACCTTGATCTTCATCGTAGCATCGTTGTCGTCTCGCCAACTATTGTTTCTACGACTATCGCTACCGCTTAGTGATAAAGTATAGCAATTACATGGCGATTGCATTTCATACAATAAAGCGACAACCATATGGCTCCTACCAGTTGCCGATAACTTTACAAAACATGATCATCTCATACAAAACCGTATAACTCATCATGTCTTGACCATATCACATCACAACATGCCCTGCAAAAACAAGTTAGACATCCTCTACTTTGTTGTTGCAAGTTTTACGTGGCTACTACGGGCTTAGCAAGAACCGTTCTTACCTACGCATACAAAACCACAACGATGTTTCATCAAGTATGTGTTGTTTTAACCTTCACAAGGACCGGGCGTAGTCACACTTGATTCAGCTAAAGTGAGAGAGAAAGACACCCGCCAGTCACCTTTAAGCAACGAGTGCTCATAACGGTGAAACCAGTCTCGCGTAAGCGTACGCGTAATGTCGGTCTGGGCCGCTTCATCTCACAATACCGCCGAAGCAAAGTATGACATGCTGGTAAGCAGTATGACTAGTATCGCCCACAACTCATTGTGTTCTACTCGTGCATATCATCTACGCATAGACCTGGCTCTGATGCCACTGTTGGGGAACGTAGTATTTTCAAAATTTTCCTACGATCACGCAAGATCTATCTACTAGATGCATAGCAGCGAGAGGGGAGAGTGTGTCTACGTACCCTCGTAGACCGAAAGCGGAAGCGTTTATCAACACGGTTGATGTAGTCGTGCACCTTCACGATCCGTCCCGATCTAGTACCGAACGTACGGCACCTCCGTGTTCAGCACATGTTCAGCTCGATGACGTCCTCGCCTTCTTGATCCAGCAAGACGGGCGAAGTATTAGATGAGTTCCGGCAGCACGACGGCGTGGTGACGGTTGTTGATGAAGAACAATCTCTGCAGGGCTTCGCCAAGCACTACAGAAACTAGATGGAGGATAAAATAGAGGGTCGGGGTTGCCGGCACACGGCTTGGTGTATCTTGATGTGTTCCAGGTGCTAGCCCCGCCCCTCTATTTATATGTTGAGCCCTAGGGTCGAAACTTGGAGCAAAAGCCTCCTCAAAGTCGGTTTTGCCCGAAAGGCAATAGTCCCACTCGGACTCCAGGACCAAAACGCCACAATCCTTGGCGTCTGGCCCAGACGCCATGGGCCTCGACGTCTGGCCCAGGGCCAGACGCCAGGGTCTCCGGCGTTTGG
Organism: Secale cereale; assembly: GCA_902687465.1. NCBI lineage: Eukaryota > Viridiplantae > Streptophyta > Magnoliopsida > Poales > Poaceae > Secale > Secale cereale. Next base: position 199,611,895 of record LR738711.1, read on the forward strand.
CCCCCTGGCCTCCGCAAAACACCTTTTGCACCGACTTAATGCCCTGTGGGCTTGACCCCTTGGCCTAACCATATCATCCTATATATCAAATTTTACCTCCGGGCCATTCCGAAGCTCCTCGTCATGTCCGTGATCTCATCCGGGACTCCGAACAACATTCGGTCAACAACATACATAACTCATTCAATACTATATCGTCAACGAAACGTTAAGCGTGCGGACCCTACGGGTTCGAGAACTATGTAGACATGACCGAGACACTTCTCTGGTCAATAACCAATAGCGGAACCTGGATGCCCATATTGGCTCCTACATATTCTACAAAGATCTTTATCGGTCGAACCGCATAACAACATACGTTGTTCCCTTTGTCATCGGTATGTTACTTGCCCGAGATTCGATCGTCGGTATCATCATGCCTAGTTCAATCTCGTTACCGGCAAGTCTCTTCACTCGTTCTGTAATACATCATCTCGTGACTAAATCATTAGTCATTTGCTTGCAAGGCTTATTATGATGTGCATTACAGAGAGGGCCCAGAGATACCTCTCCGACACTCGGAGTGACAAATCCTATTCTTGATCTATGCCAACACCACGAACACCTTCGGAAACACCTGTAGAGCATCTTTGTAATCACCCAGTTACGTTGTGACGTTTGATAGCACACAAGGTGTTCCTCCGGTATTCGGGAGTTGCATAATCTCATAGTCATAGGAACATGTATAAGTCATGAAGAAAGCAATAGCAATAAAACTAAACGATCAAGTTGCTAAGCTAACGGATGGGTCTTGTCCATCACATCATTCTCCTAATGATGTGACCCCGTTGATCAAATGACAACTCATGTCTATGGTTAGGAAACATAACCATCTTTGATGAATGAGCTAGTCTAGTAGAGGCATACTAGGGACACTTTGTTTTGTCTATGTATTCACACATGTACTAAGTTTCCGGCTAATACAATTCTAGCATGAATAATAACCATTTATCATGATATAAGGAAATAAATAATAACTTTATTATTTCCTCTAGGGCATATTTCCTTCATATATCCAGGAAGGTATTGGGTGGAACCGGTTTACATTGAGAACCCAGTCGGCTTAACGCATCAGTCGCTTCATTATTTCGCCGGTCTATATGATCCACTTGATAACCCTTGAAGTGTCTAGCAACAACGTCTACCTCTCGTCGATATGCTGCCATAAGTGGATCTTTGGAATCCCACTTGCCAGACACTTGTTGAGCCACCAGGTCTGAATCGCCAAAGCATTTAACCCGGCTTAAATTCATCTCCTTGGCCATCCGTAGACCATGCAGGAGAGCTTCATACTCAGCTGCATTGTTAGTACAAGGGAACATTAAGCGGAGGACATAACAGAACTTATCACCTCGTGGGGAAGTTAATACGACTCCAGCCCCCGAGCCCTCTAATTACATGGATCCATCAAAGTGAATAGTCCAATACGTGTGATCCGGCTTCTCCTCTGGTGCTTGTAGCTCCGTCCAGTTGTTGATGAAGTCCACCAATGATTGAGATTTGATTGCAGTACGGGGCACATATTTCATTCCGTGAGGACTAAGCTCAATGGCCCACTTTGCAACTCGACCAGTCGCCTCGCTGTTCTGGATTATATCGCCTAAAGGGGCTGAACTGACCACAGTGATTGGATGGCCTTGAAAATACTGCTTTAGCTTCCGGTTTGCCATGAAGACTCTGTACACCAATTTTTGCCAATGCGTGTATCGCTGCTTTGATTCAATGAGCACCTCGCTGATGTATTAAACCGGCCGTTGAACCGGATATTCTTTGCCTGCCTCCTTACGCTCTACCACAATGGCAACACTTACAACTCGGGCGTTAGCAGCCACATATAGCAATAGCGGCTCACTATCGATTTGTGCAGCAAGGACTACTGGTTTTGCTAATTGCTTCTTCAACTCTTCGAACGCAGCATCAGCAGCATCACTCCAAACAAAGGGATCTGTCTTTTTCATCATATGATAAAGCGGGATAGCCTTCTCCCCCAAACGGCTGATAATCCGGTTGAGCGCCGCAATTCGGCCCGCCAAGCATTGGACATCATTGATGCACGCCGGTTTAGCCAAGGATGTAATCGCCTTGATCTTCTTCGGATTAGCTTCAATTCCCCTGTTTGATACCAAGAATCCCAAGAGCTTGCCTACTGGAACATGAAAAATGCATTTGTCCGGATTAAGCATTATCTTGTAAACTCGGAGATTATCAAAGGTTTCTTTCAAGTATGTTATTAATGTTTCCTCCTTCCTGGATTTCACCACAATGTCATCCACATATGCATGAACATTCCGCCCAATCTGTCCATGAAGGCAGTTCTGCACATAACGTTGATAGGTCGCCTGGGCACTCTTAAGCCCAAACGGCATAGATACATAGCAGAAGGCTCCAAAGGGAGTTATAAAGGCCGTCTTCTCCTGGTCCTTAACTGCCATCTTGATCTGATGATAACCTGAATATGTGTCCAAAAAACTTAGGCGCTCGCAACCTGCCGTAGCATCAATGATCTGATCAATACGGGTGAGGGCAAAGGGATCAGCTGGGCAAGCCTTGTTCAGATCTGTGTAATCAACACATCGCCAATTGCCATTTTTCTTAAGCACCAGCACCGGATTAGCCATCCATTCTGGGTGAAACGCTTCGACTATAAAACCTGCCGCAAAGAGCCTAGCTACTTCTTCACCAATAGCCTTGCGCCTTTCTTCATTGAAGCGGCACAGAAATTGTTTAACCGGTTTAAACTTAGGATCAATGTTGAGAGTGTGCTCAGCGAGTTCCCTCGGTACACCTGGCATGTCAAAAGGTTTCCATGCAAAAATGTTCTGATTCTCACGGATGAACTCGATGAGCGCGCTTTCATATTTTGGGTCTAAGTTAGCACTGATGGTGAACTTCTTGGATGAATCGCCCGGAACAAAGTCAACCTGCTTGGTCTCTTCAGCTGATTTGAACTTCAAGGCCGGATCATGCTCTGTGGTTGGTTTGTTTAGCGGAGACATATCTGTCGGATCAACATTATCTTTATAAAACTTTAGCTCCTCAGTTGCACAAACTGCCTCAACATAAGCTGCATCGCCTTCCTCGCACTCCAAAGCAATCTTGCGGCTCCCATGGACTGTAATGGTCCCCTTATGGCCCAGCATCTTAAGCTGTAGATAAACATAACACAGCCTCGTCATGAACTTAGCATAAACCGGCCGCCCGAACTGGGTGTGATACGGGCTCCTGATCTTTACCACTTCAAAAGTCAAAGTCTCAGACCTGGAATCATGCTCATCTCCAAAAGTGACTTCCAAGTCTATCTTACCAACTGGATATGCCGATTTACCAGGCACCACACCATGGAAAACTGTGTTGGATTGCCGAAGCTTTTTATCTGTCTGCCCCATGCGCTGGAAAGTCTCGTAATATAAAATGTTGATGTTGCTGCTTCCGTCCATAAGCACTTTAGTGAACTTATTATAGCCCCCTACTTGGGGTGCCACGACCAGAGCCAGCTGACCCGGATTATCAACCCGGGGCGGGTGGTCCTCTCGACTCCACACAATGGGTTGTTCTGACCAGCGTAGATAGCATGGTACTGCCGGTTCAACTGAATGCACTGCCCTCTTGTAAATTTTCTGATCATGTTTGCATAAGCTCGTGGTGAAGACGTGATATTGTCCACTACTCAACTGTTTCGGGTTACTTTGATATCCGGATTGCTGCTGCTGCGGATTTCCCTGATTATTTTAACCATCCTGACCGTGCTGCTGGTTATGTTGATTGTTATAACCACCCTGACCGTGCTGCTGGTTATGCTGATTGTGCCCGTTTTGGTTGCTGTGATTACCTTGGTACCCTGAACCGGACCCGTTGCCTTGATAACCCGGCCCGTGGAAACTAGGGCCTGATCCGCCGGACGGTCCATGATCATACTGGGACCGGTTCATGATTACCTTCATAATGAAGCAGTCCTTCCGAAGGTGCGTAGCTGGTTTTTCCACCGTACCGTGCCTTGGGCAAGGGATGTTCATCTGGCATTCTAGGTTGATAAGAGGCCTCCCATTTCGCGGGGGCGGTCTACCCTTACGGCGCTGGTCGTTCTCCTGTGCATTGGTGTTAGCCACAAAATCCGAGCTACTATCGGCTTTATGCTTGCCGTTTTACCCTTGACTCACCGGGTTGGGCTGCGGCGCTTTACCATTCTTGTTTACCTTCCCTGACTTGTCATTATCGGAGTCTGGGTATTTGGTACTATCTGAATCCGCATATTTCACTAAAGCGCCCATGAGCGTCCCCATGTCATCACAATTGCGTTTGAGCCGTCCGAATTTTAGTTTCAAAGGTTCAAACCGGCAATTGCGTTCCAAGGTTACAACTGCTGTGCTTGGGTTGATGCTGTTGGAAGAGTGTAGGATCTCTAACACTCGACGTACCCAATGGCTTGTAGACTCGTTCTCTCCTTGAACATAGGTCGCTAAATCAATGACAGACATTGGTTGTTTGCACGTGTCCTTGAAGTTATTGATAAACCGGCGGCGCAATTCAGCCCATGATCCAACGGCAAGCCCTTCAGCCAAGTGCGAGTTGTACCCTCCAACATCATAGTGAAATACTAGGCGCACGCTGCATCATCCACATCCAATATCTCCATTGCCATCTCATAGCTTTCACCCATTTCTCAGGAGATAGGTCTGCAGTATAGTTGGGCACCTTGCGCGGTCCTTTGAAATCCTTGGGCAGTTTTACGTTGCGCAAAGTGGGAGTAAGACAAGGCACTCCCAGGGAGCTAGACATAACCCCCGGTTCAACTGAGGTAGAGGGACGAACCGGCGTTTGCTGATGGGTTCCGTACTGTGCTGCTAATTCGGCCTCCCGGCGCTGCCTGCCTTGATCCACCACGTCCTGAGCGTTTGAATCTCCTCCGGCCGGATCATCCCTCCGCGGCGGGTTACGTCTCCGTGCGCTGCTTGATACGGCCGGTTCATCCAGGTGCCTAGTGTAACTCCGGCTTGGGCGAAGGGTGGAGTGAATTCTCTCACGGCTGTGAGAATAAGCTTGTTGTTGGGTAAGCGCCGTTTCCAGCAACTCCCTGGCCCGCCGTGCCTCCGCTGCTATGGGCGACGTTCCTTCAATGGGAAGGGTGTCCAGTGGTGAAGCGACATCAACTATGTTATCCAATGGATTGGAGTAGTGACCGGGAGGGGTGGGTACATGTTGTGATGGGACGACCTGGCAGGTTGGCTCCATGGCTGGTGGTTGGACTGACGCTCCCGTGCCCGGTGCTCCTCCCCGGTTTACCTCCATCTGGTTAATGGTTCCTGCTCCAGGCGTGCTAAAAAGGTTCCTTGCTTCGTAAACCGGCGGAAGGGAGATCGTTGCCTTCTCCTCATTACCTCCTGTGAAGTGGTCTGATCCAACATGAGTCGATAGGCCTGAGCAGCTCGGCCTGCTTCGCAACCATCCTGGTATTCTCAGCAGCTAGGTCTAATTTGGCTTGATCTATCTGGCTTTTCACCTGAGCGACTTGCGCATCATGTTGTGCTTTATCGGCTTGGGCCACCTCTGCTGTAATGGTGCAGTCAAAGTATCGACCAAGGTGGACAAAGTCTCGGCTGGTGATGGACCAGGGCCTCCAGCCCTAGCCCCCACTGTATCTGATGTTAGCGCTGTTGTAGTTGATGACTGCTGCATAGGCTGTTATCCGGCCATGAAAATGGCAATCCGGTTTGGCGGGTCAAGGGGGTCCGGAATACTGCCACCATCAGAGTAGCCCTCAAACCGGCCATCCTGCAACAGGTATAAAGATTCTGTCTCTCCAGAGGACGACTCATCGCCGGAATAGATAAGAGTCTCACCGCCAGAGTCCGATCCATCTTCAGCTTGTACTCCGTGTACTGCTCCGACGAAAACGTGCTTCACGGCAAGCCGAATCCGGGCAGATCCGCACGCTGAGCCGGCTCGACGATGTTGGGGAAGATGTCCGGTTCAGGGCCCGGTTCGCCGATCTTGCCAATGAAGACGTGGATGCCGCCAAAGGGGACCTGGTACCCGTGTTCGATTGAATCGGCCTCGGGGCCCCAGCCTGCATCGTCGATGTAGATCTTGCCAAAACAACTCTTAGTCATCCGGCCCACTGCGTAGCCCTTGAGTCCTTCAAAGCTTCCCTTCAAGAACTCAAAACCATCGTGCGAGAGCCCCACGATGGGTGCCAACTGTCGTGGTTTTGTCATGGCAGATGTCCTAGCAAAAGGACTTAGTCGTGAGGCCATCGCTATGTGTTAGCTTAAAGGGGTTAAAGCGGACAAGGACACAGGGGATTATACTAGTTCGGCCCCTTCGATGAAGGTAAAAGCCTACGTCTAGTTTGGTGTAGTATTGCTAGGGTTTCGATGACCAGGGAGCGAATCCGCTTTGCCTGTGTCTCAAGCCTTTGTTCTCTGCCCTGAACCGTCGCCGGGTCGTCCCTTTATATACGAGGTGACGCCCGGTCTGGTTTGCAAAATCCCGAGGTCGGCTCATAAACGTGTCCGGCTCGGTCTCTATCCTTCCTATCTTACATCACAAGTTACGCACAGTATGGCGGTTTACAAATCATGGGCCTTAACACTTGGGCTCTAAACCTCCTAGGCTAAAGTCTATCGCTCCATGCTCTGCTGGGCTTTAGTAAAGGTAATCTCGATAAACATAAATTGGCCCCTCCTGGGCGGTTTATACCTGATAGTAATATCCCTGACAGAAAGGGAGGAGGATGTGGGGGGGTGTTATGGTTATCGCCGGGTGTGGCCACCTTAATATAACGGATTCCAGTGAGGCCAGGTGTCCGAGTGAGTCAATGCGCGATACCGGGGAGGGTTTCTCGGCCAACGAGCTTGCTTGATGGCGGCAGACAAGCAGATATCAACATTGAACGGGCGCGGTAGATATTTGTCCCGTCCAATCCATTCATGTGTGTCCGGCATTAAATACACGCGGACATCGGAAATACATCGTGGGCGGCGCCCTCAGCTGTCACATCGCTTGAATGGCGGCGGCAGTGAGAGGTCACGTCCGTCCTGAGCCGTCTTCAATGCTGAGGGACGCGCTCTACAGCAAAATGATTGCAGGCAGCTAGTGCCGGAAGGGAGCGTGGGCGAGAGGGGGTGGGGTATTTGGTGGGTCAGTACGGTCTGAAAATCGGCTTGGGATCGGTTCGGACTCCCATAAACCTCCCTCATGTTTGTATCCGGTTAGCGGGAGAAATTGCAACTGGACCACTCCGCGGACTGATAAAGGTCGAAGTTGGATGGCTTCCGTTGTCCGGACAGCCCGGTCCAAACGGTTGCAGGAGGTTTACGAGTCCGCCTTGGAGATGCCCTTAGGTCAATCGATGCACCAAATCTTCTCTGCTCCGGGCTGCAGTTGCACACACACACACAACTAGTACTCCCCCTGTCCTTTTTACTCCGTGTATTAGATTTGTGTCATGCCAAACTTAATGAAGTTTGACCAAATTTATATGAAAAATATCAACATTTACAATATCAAATATATATATATACACACTATGAAACTACATTTCATAATGGTTCTAACAATATTGATTCGGCATTTTGAATGTTGATACTTTTTTCTATACTTTTAGTCTTTTTTGATGGTGAGGGAATATATACGTTTACTCAAAGCAGAGGTACTTTTACTTTGATAAGAACTTATATGCGGACTAAAAATGAACGAAGAGAGTACGTTCTCTTAGGGCATCTCTGAATCCGTGCCGCAATTCAAAGTCACTATCTGAAAGTGCAACTAATCCCCGGGTGGTTTTGGTAATTAATAACAACATATATATCATTGAACTAATAGTTTCTTGAGAATCATTTCAGAGAAGTTCGATGATATGGGTATGGATATGTCTGAAGAAGTGGACCCCTCAAAATGCTAAGGCAAGCATTGGCAAAAGCTCAAGACTCCATTTTTGGTTTAGTGATCAAAGATCACATTGAGTCCATAGGAAAAGCCAATACTATTAAAAGGGGATGAGGTTGTGTTGATGATCTGGTTGCTCAAGTGCTTAGTGATTTAGCTCCTTCAACTGTCAGCAACTTTCACTACTAAACACACTCATAAGTAATCTCGGACAAACCGATTCTTCCAACTCAGTCCCACCGAGATGAACCACCTCAGCTATTTTCCAAACCCTAGAAATTTCGGTTCATCCGATTTTGAGTTCGGTCTCACCGAAACTGGACTGCCAACCTTCTGTAACCATTTGACATCATATCGGAATATCTGAGTTGTTAATTTCGGTCCCACAGAGAATGGCAAGCTCCTACCTTTGACTCATATCGGACACACCGAGATTGTATTTTCGGTCCCACCGAAAACCCCAACGTTCACTATATTTGAACTTTCGGTCTGACCGAGTTTTCACTTCGGTCTCACCGAGATTGCTCAATTATGTGTGTAATGGTTGGATTTTGTGTGGAGGCTATATATACCCCTCCACCCCCTCTTCATTCGTGGAGAGAGCCATCAGAAAGTACTACCACTCCTACCTTACACTTTCTGAGAAGAGAACCACCTACCCTTGTGTTGAGATCAAGTCATTCCATTCCTATCATATGAAACTTGATTTCTAGCCTTCCCAAGTTGCTTTCCACTCAATCCTTTCTTCCACCACAGCCATATCAGTGAGGAGAGTTGAGTGTTGGGAAGATTATCATTTGAAGCACAAGAGCAAGGAGTTCATCATCATCAACAACATCTATTACCTTTTGGAGGGTGGTGCCTCCTAGATTGGTTAGGTGTCGCTTGGGAGCCTCCGTCTTCGAGATGTGGAGTTGAACCAAGAAGTTTGTAAGGGCAAGGAGATCGCCTACTTCGTGAAGATCTACCCCAAGTAAGGCTAGTCCTCCGTGGGCGTAGGCCATGATGGAATAGACAAGGTTGCTTCTTCGTGGACCCTTCGTGGGTGGAGCCCTCCGTGGACTCGCGTAGCCGTTACCCTCCGTGGGTTGAAGTCTCCATCAACGTGGATGTACGATAGCACCACCTATCGGAACCACGACAAAAATCTCCGTGTCTCCAAATTGCGTTTGATCTTCTCCACCTCTCTTTACTACATGTGCAATTTACTTTCCGCTGCTTATACTCTAGAATTGCATGTGTAGGGTGATACTTGAATTGATCATAAATGTGAAACTGCCAAAAACTGTTCATGATCTAAAGGCAGAATTTTTTATATTGTCAAGTAGTCTAATCACCCCCCCTCTAGACATACTTTCGATCCTACAAGTGGTATCAGAGCTTTGGTCTCCATTGTTTTGGTTTCCATTGCATTGGACTCCATAAGCTTGGTTTCACAACCTAGGAGAGTATGGCGTCTAGTGAGGGTAATTATCGTAGAGGTCCTTACTTTGATGGTACAAATTTTGCTAGTTGGAAGCATAAAATGAAAATGCATATTCTTGGTCATAACCCAGCCGCATGGGGCATTATTTGTGTTGGTATGCAAGGTGAATTCTTCGAGGAAGGAAAAGTCCCGGATCGCGAAGCTACACCGGAAGAGTTGCGGATATTGCAAAACAATTCTCAAGCTTGTGACATTCTCTTCAATGCTTTGTGTCCCGAGGAGTTCAACAAAATCAGCCGTCTTGAGAATGCTAAAGAGATTTGGGATACTTTGGTTGAAATGCACGAAGGTACTGAATCTGTGAAGGAATCAAAGCTAGATATTCTTCAAGGTCAACTTGACAAGTTCAAGATGAAGGATGGTGAAGGAGTCGCTGAAATGTACTCTAGGCTTGCTCTCATCACAAATGAGATTGCCGGCTTAGGAAGCGAAGAAATGATCGACCGTTTCATCATCAAGAAGATTCTAAGAGCTTTGGATGGAAAGTATGACACCGTGTGCACTTTGATCCAAATGATGCCAAACTACAAGACTCTCAAGCCAACTGAAGTCATTGGAAGAATTGTTGCTCATGAGATGACACTTAAGGATAAGGAAGAGCTTCACAACAAGTCAAGTGGTGCTTACAAAGCTACAAGTGATGCTCCCACAACCTCAAGTGACAAGTTAATTTCCAATGAAGAGATAAGCCTAATGGTTAAGAACTTCAACAAGTTCTACAAGAATAGAGGCAAAGAAAGAAGCTCAAAGTCTAGATCATATGATGAAAAGAGATCTTCTAGTCGTGATCGAAACTGCTACAATTGTGGAAGACCCGGACACTTCTCAAATGAGTGTACGGCTCCCCACAAGAGAAGAGAAGAATCTCCAAGAAGAAGAGCAAGAGATGAGTCACCTCAGAGAGAGAGAAGGAGTAGAGATGATCGTTATGAACGAAGACCCTCTCGGAGAAGCAAGGATTCGGAGAGGAAAGACAAGTCATCAAGGAGCTACACAAGAAGAAGACATCAAGCTCATGTAGGTGAATGGGTCTCCAGCTCCGACTCCGACAATCAATCCGATGGAGGCTATCACTCCGACTCCGACTACAGTCAAGATGAAGGTGTTGCCGGACTTGCACTCGTATCCTCCAACTCCAAGTCCTATGACCTATTTGATTCACCAAATGAGGGAATTGGAAGATGCTTCATGGCTAAAGGCCCCAAGGTAACACACCCTGAATTCATTGACTTTGATAGTGATGAGGATGACTTGCTTGGTGAAGATGAGCTCTTGCATGATAAATCTAGTGAGCTTAGTAATGATGAAAATGCTAGTAGTCTTTATAGTCGAGAAGAGTCGAATGACAATGCTATGAAGGAGATTGAGCGTCTAACTAAAGAACTAAACACTCTTAAGTTAGCTCATGAAACAACTCAAGAAGATCATAGAGAGCTCCTAAGATCTCATGAGAAGCTACGCTTCGAGAAGCTCACTCTAGAGCAAGAACATGAGTTTCTAAAAGCTATCAATGACGATCTTCGAAAGAAGAGTTCTTCATATCTTGCCAAATGAATTCTCTTGTCTAATTTCTTGCCACCTATTAAGACTAAGCATGACAAGCATAAGAAAAATTCTTCCTCTAGTAGTAACAATAACCATGTTAAATCCAATATTGTTGCTTCTAGTAGTTCTCTTGATTCCACTAACAATGTTTCAAGCCAAGTTACACTTGAGCAAGAAAATAGCTTATTGAAGGAAATCATAGAGAAAGGTGTCTACAAGAGTCTTGCCGAAGCAAGAACTTTGAGGAAATTGTTCGCAAACAAGGAAGGCACCGGAAGAATCAAGGGATTGGTTTTGAGCGAAAGTTCAACACCGAAGGTCTTGAGTGGGAAGAAGGTCAATACCCTACTCCACAGTTTGTTTCTCAAAAGGAGAAGTATGATCCTACTTCTTCCAATGAGGAACAAGCTCAAGATGACCTTCCACCACAAGACCACAAGCTAAAGGCCAAGGACAAGCTTCAAGAGGAGATTGATACATTCATTGAAGCACCTCAAGCCATGGTCAAGTGGGTTCCCAAGGACACATCAAGTTCTACTTCGTCAAGCTCAACTACAACACCAAGGATTCCCATCAAGATGATGTGGATCCCAAAGAAGAAGAACTAGAAGGTTCTTGAGGGTGACTCCGCCAACATACTTCACTCATATTCATCTTGGCAAGAACTTGTGCAATCAACTTCCACATCATGCACTAGTTCCTGGAGTCACAAACCCTCTTGTTGGTAAGTCAAGGGACAAGGTAATCATTGCTTTCATGGACATCATCTTTTGTGTACTTCAATCTATGTCTATGGATATCCTTGTTTGTTCCTTGTGGGACTAACCCATGTAGGTATTGAAAGTGCCCTAATCCAAAGGATAGCTCCCAACTCTTGATGATCTACATCAACTTTGAGCATCCACATCTTCAACATCTACATGAAGTCTTCTACGACAACCCAAGGTTAGTTTGACCCTTTAAAAGGGGTTCTCACATCTAGGGGGAGCTTTGCTCTAAAAATTGAGCTAAAGCATCTCCAAATGATGTGAACACATCAATGCTTTATGTAAAAGTGGTAACCCCACTTGTGCTTAAACGATGAGTATGACCTATGATCAAATGTTCTCATTTGACTCCTAAGTCAAAATACTCATATATAGATGACCTAGTCATCGACAAATTGTGTGCTAGTAGCTAGAGTTTTGGTTGTGCATGTTTGACACATATTTCATTTGCTATCTTATTGTGTGAGCATGTTGAATGCATGATTTTATCCATTCAAGGACATCCATTTGTTGTTTTGATTGTTTTGATTTTTCTGGCCAAATGGATGGACAAGAATGCCTAAGCACCTTCCCTAGCTATCTATGCTTTCTTGTCTCAAATTCTATTCATGCTCATATCACAACTTTGAACAAGTCATTTTCGGACCCTCCGAGTGAGGAGCACTCGGAGCCACCGATCCGTCTAAGGCTGACTTCCAAAACCTTCTAAGTCAATTTCGGTCTGACCAACTTTTCATCTCGGTCCAACCGAAACGTTTAGACTGATCTAGGTTTCATCTCGGTGAAACCGAGTTCAAAATCTCGGCGTGACCGATATGCGTAACTGCACAGCAGTTATACATTTCGGTGTCACCGAGTTTTTCAACTCGGTCCCACCGACAGCATGGGGATATATATACGTGAGGGCTGCACGCGATTACTTCTTCAAACCGTTTCGCCCCCAAGTCCCTTGCTGTCGTCGCCCTGGTCTTCGGATCGTCGCCGTCGTCGCCTGTGCGCCCTCGCCGCAGGTCTCCGCCGCCATCAACGGTATTCTTCTCCGCACCGTTGCCGCCGTAGAGGGACTCCACCAAGTTATCCCTCTCGTGCTCCCCATCTGATTCTTGCACGATTGGTTTGCCATGTATCTAGCCACGATTGGAAAACTCCTTAACATCAGATCAGATCCTTTTAGTTTCGAGCGAAATTCTTAGGTTTAGGTTTCCACGGAACACATCTCGGTGAAACCGATTTTGAAAACTCGGAATGACCTATTTGGCCTCTGGCCATTGCACTGCACTTTCGGTCTAACCGAGTTGTGCGAATCGGTGTGACCGAAACTTAGTTTCAATGAAACCCTAGTGTTTCGGTAGGACCGAAACCCACTTCGGTCTGACCGAAAGTGGTGTGGTAAGCCTCTGTATACACTTCGGATTCACCGAAACTGAAAATCGGTTTGACCGAAATGCATTCTGTGAAAACTCAAAACTAAGTTTTAAACTCATTTTTTTTGCAAAAACCTCTGCAGTTGTGATAACTCTTCTACTCTGCCTATACCTTATCTTTTTCACAGGTTGTCAGCCATGTCAGATGCCAGTGACAGCCAGAACAGGTCTGAATCACCGTTTGCAGAGATTCCAGAGGCAGATACTAGTCCTGAGGCTAGTAGTCCTAGTGATGATGGTGAGAGGAGCACCCCTAGTGGTTTGCCTCCTGCAGCCACCAGGACCAGAAAGAAGAGAAATTCTGATGATGAGGACTCTGACTTCGTTGCTGAGAAAGTAACCTCCAAGCCCAAGAGAAAAGTTGTTGCCAAAGAGCATGAAGGGCAGCAGTCGAAGAAAGGCACCAGCAAGGTCAAGCAGTCAGCTGTTGCAAAGAAGCTGAACTTGGAAGAGCCAGCTGCAAGTAAGGTGAAGAAAACTTCCAAGAGGAAGAGGGTAGTATATGCTGAACCTCATGTTGATGCAGCTGCTGTTGAAGAAGAAGAAGATGCACCCCAGCCTCCTCCTCAGAAGGCTAAGTTCATGGGTGATGCTATTAGGGCTCAAGCCACTTCTAAGCCCAAGAAGCCTGCTCAAGCCAAGGCAGCTCCAGCCAAGCCCAAGAGGACAACCAGGAACATTCCGGCCTCTGAGAGGAACAAAGGTGAGATGCCACCGTCTGAGTCTGATGAAGAACATGTGTTGCTGAAGCTCCGTCCTAAGTTGCCACTCCACAACGATGCTCATCCTCAAGCCGAGGATATGAAGGCAAGGAAGGATAGAGGTCTCAGGCTATGGAGACAGTCTGATCCATATGCTGTGAGGAGAAGGACTGCTGTGGACCCAAGATTCCACACCAGAGAGCAGCAGGACTTCTATGAGACCGTGTTGATGGATAAGAAGCCTATTGTTGCTGACACCAGGTATGTTGACTGGGAGTACATTGACAGTGAAGAGCACCGAGACTTCTTTCCCCATGTGCATGAGAGCTTCACTGCATGTGGAGTTGATGAGTTCGTGGGTCAGAAGCTGACAGATTGGAATGACGAGATGATCATGCAGTTCTACGCCACAGCCCACTTCTATCCTGATGGCAAGATCACCTGGATGACTGAAGGTCAAAGGTTTTCTTCGTCTGTTGAAGAATGGGCAGAACTTCTGAATGCTCCAGTGCAGAGAGAGGACGACATTGATGTCTATGGGATTCCTAAGATGAACCATGATTCCATGAAGAACATGTACAAGGAAATCCCCGCTGCTGATTTGGAAGGGTGGAAGCTTGGCTCAGTGTATTATCTCCAGGCAGGTCTCACTACAACAAACACTATTTTGAGGCATACCTTGATGCCCAAGTGTGGAGACCACCGCATGATTCGAGGCTATTCTATCAACATGCTGCACATTCTTGATGAGAAGGCACCTTTTAAGGTGATGGACTTAATGGTAGAGACCATTAAGAGGACTGCAGCTGACCAGAAGAGGTCGTGTGGATTTGCCCCACAAATTCAGATGCTCATCAATGCCAAGTTTGGCACGGGCAAATTCATGTTGGATAGGAAGCACTTGCCACTGCAGCCAGAGAATGAAGACACCATTGTTGTGATGGATGAGGAGGATCCAACCTCCGTTGAAGGTCAAGCCAAAATTGAGGCTGCTAAGAAAGCCAAAGCTGACAAAGAGGCAGCAGCAGCAGCAGCTAAACCAAAGAGCTTCGGAGAGCAGATTCTTGAAGCTACCCAGAGGATTGAACAACGCCTGGCCAGCATTGAACAATCTCAAGAAAGCCTAGAGAGGATTGTAGAAGACAAGATCCACGCTCTGGACGTGAAGCTGACAGAGATTCAGGTGACCGTCAACAAGCTTGAGGCGGACATGGAGGAAGCAAGGCAGGAGAGAGCAGAGCTCATGCAAGATGATCTAGTCCAGGACTCTCATCGCCAGACTGCTCAGGTTCCCAGAGGATCCCGGTCTGCAGCTATCCCAGTGACTGACTCCAGGGCTACCACTTCAGCACCTCCTACAGCTCCAGCAGTTACTCCAGCTCCAACATCCACTCCTCCAGCGCAGACATCAGCAGAAGTCTTCGCCGATGCCGTCATTTCTACTCCAACATCTACCCAGACGGGAGCCGCCAGCAGAGCCCACAGTGACGCTTAGCTCTATACCTTTTCGAACTTTTTGGTAACTTGTTACCAAAGGGGGAGAAATTGTATAGATCATAGGGCTTCGAGAGAGAGAGAGAGAGAGTGCTCTTTCGTTCTTTTGCCGGTTTTCTTTGAGATACATTTGGTTCTTTTGGTCTTTCGAAACTTTCAGTGTGCTTGCTACTACGTTTGATGCTACCTTAATGAGTGCTTGGTCATACTATGCTTTAATGTGTGCTTAATGCTTATCATATGCTATTCCTTATTGTATGGCTATTTACTCTTGTCTTGGTGATTGAGTGCATGTTATTCATTCTTATCATTTTGTGCGCTCCACCAAGATGTATGTGACATGGAAGAGTGACCCATAATCCTAATCGATTGTGCATTTGCATTCAAACGCAAATTTTAAATAATGCACAAATTTAGGGGGAGCTCTTGTTTATCACATACTTCTCAAAGCGACGATATTATTCATTGATTATATCTTTTGTCGAAGCTTTGATCTATATGTTGTCATCAATTACCAAAAAGGGGGAGATTGAAAGTGCAACTAATCCCCGGGTGGTTTTGGTAATTAATAACAACATATATATCATTGAACTAATAGTTTCTTGAGAATCATTTCAGAGAAGTTCGATGATATGGGTATGGATATGTCTGAAGAAGTGGACCCCTCAAAATGCTAAGGCAAGCATTGGCAAAAGCTCAAGACTCCATTTTTGGTTTAGTGATCAAAGATCACATTGAGTCCATAGGAAAAGCCAATACTATTAAAAGGGGATGAGGTTGTGTTGATGATCTGGTTGCTCAAGTGCTTAGTGATTTAGCTCCTTCAACTGTCAGCAACTTTCACTACTAAACACACTCATAAGTAATCTCGGACAAACCGATTCTTCCAACTCAGTCCCACCGAGATGAACCACCTCAGCTATTTTCCAAACCCTAGAAATTTCGGTCCATCCGATTTTGAATTCGGTCTCATCGAAACTGGACTGCCAACCTTCTGTAACCATTTGACATCATATCGGAATATCCGAGTTGTTAATTTCGGTCCCACCGAAAATGGCAAGCTCCTACCTTTGACTCATATCGGACACACCGAGATGGTATTTTCGGTCCCACCAAAAACCCCAACGTTCACTATATTTGAACTTTCGGTCTGACCGAGTTTTCACTTCGGTCTCACCGAGATTGCTCAATTATGTGTGTAACGGTTGGATTTTGTGTGGAGGCTATATATACCCCTCCACCCCCTCTTCATTCGTGGAGAGAGCCATCAGAAAGTACTACCACTCCTACCTTACACTTTCTGAGAAGAGAACCACCTACCCTTGTGTTGAGATCAAGTCATTCCATTCCTATCATATGAAACTTGATTTCTAGCCTTCCCAAGTTGCTTTCCACTCAATCCTTTCTTCCACCACAGCCATATCAGTGAGGAGAGTTGAGTGTTGGGGAGATTATCATTTGAAGCACAAGAGCAAGGAGTTCATCATCATCAACAACATCTATTACCTTTTGGAGGGTGGTGCCTCCTAGATTGGTTAGGTGTCGCTTGGGAGCCTCCGTCTTCGAGATGTGGAGTTGAACCAAGAAGTTTGTAAGGGCAAGGAGATCGCCTACTTCATGAAGATCTACCCCGAGTAAGGCTAGTCCTCCGTGGGCGTAGGCCATGATGGAATAGACAAGGTTGCTTCTTCGTGGACCCTTCGTGGGTGGAGCCCTCCGTGGACTCGCGCAGCCGTTACCCTCCGTGGGTTGAAGTCTCCATCAACGTGGATGTACGATAGCACCACCTATCGGAACCACGACAAAAATCTCCGTGTCTCCAAATTGCGTTTGATCTTCTCCACCTCTCTTTACTACATGTGCAATTTACTTTCCGCTGCTTATACTCTAGAATTGCATGTGTAGGGTGATACTTGAATTGATCATAATAGTGAAACTGCCAAAAACTGTTCATGATCTAAAGGCAGAATTTTTTATATTGTCAAGTAGTCTAATCACCCCCCTTCTAGACATACTTTCGATCCTACACTATCCTTCCGTGGAAGTGTTAGGGCACATCTGCGGACAATGATAAGAGAGCCGACCATCCAACCGCATCCTTGAAATGTATGTGCACATTTAAAGTGTAAAGTGAACAAACTTGATGAACTTGATGCAACTGAGTGATTCTAATGCAAACCGGACAAAGTTTGACATATGAAAACTAAAGTGAACAAGTTCAACTAAAATTAAGAAGAAGAAAACCTAGAAAAACTAAGAGACGTACCAGACTATAACCTTGTATGCATGCCTGCCCTAGGCAATGGGACCTCTGTCGGCATTGCCGCTGCTCGCACAGTCACCGTCGTGGTGGTCCTTCCAGCAGTGGATGGGTAGCCAAAGAATATTTGCTAGTATTAGCAACCGAGTTGTCAATTCAGCTACACTTGTTGATTAATTATCTACATCAAAGTGATCAGTATCATAGTAGTATGATAGTTTTGATAGTAGCGGCAGCAGCAATAGTAACGGTAACAGTGATAGCAGTGATTTTGTAGTAGTAGCAATATTAACAGCAGCAGTTGTAACTTAGCAAGATCAATATGTAGGAAATTCATAGGCATTGGATTGGAGATTTTTTGGATGATATTCATCATTTAACAATCATAACCTAGGGCGATACAAAACTAGCTCCAGTTCATAAATGTAATGTAGGCATGTATTCCGTAAATAGTCATATGTGCTTATGGAATGAACTTGTATGACATCTTTTGTCCTACCCTCCCATGGCAGCGGGGTCCACAAGGAAACTAAGGGATATTAAGACCTCCTTTTAATAGAGTACCGGAAAAAGCATTAGCACATAATGAATACATGAACTCCTCAAACTACGGTCATCACCGAAAAGTATCCCGCATATTGTCACTACAGGGTTTACAGATCATAACACGTAGTAGGTGACTATGACTTGCAAGATCGGATCTAGAACATAGATATATGGTGATAATAGAATTGGTTCAGATCTAAAACCATGGCACCCGGTCCCAAAGCGTCAAGCATTAAGCATAGTAAAGTCATAACAACATCAATCTCAAAACCTAGTAGATACTAGGGATCAAGCCCTAACCAAGCTAACTCGATTACATGATGAATCTCATCCAACTCCACACCGACCAGCGACCCTACGAAGGAATTACTCACTCCCGGTGGAGAGCATCATGGGATTTGCAATGGAGGAGGGTTGATCATGACGAAGACCAAAAATTCCCCTCTCCGGAGCCCCAAACAGACTCCAAATCTGGCCTCCCAATGAAGAATAGGAGGTGGTGGTGGCTCCATATCGCGAAACGAGATAATTCTTCCTCCCTGCTTTTGTTCTAGAAAAATAGGATTTTATAGCGTCATAGATAGGGTCATCGGGGCCACCAGGTGGGGACAACCCACCCGGGCGGGCTAGGACGGGGGGCGCCCTGGTGGGTTGTTCCCACCAAGGTGCCCCCCTCTGGTGGTTCTTGGCTTCAGTAATTTTCTTTATATAAAAATCCTTGCAAAGTTTCGTTCCAATCCGAGAACTTTTATTTCTGCACAAGAACATTAGCAAGGTAGTTCTGCTGAAAACAATGTTAGTCGGGGTTAGTTTCATTCCAATCATGCAAATTAGAGTCCAAAAGAAGAGGAAAAGCATTAGCAAAAGTAGATACGATGGAGACGTATCAGGTACTGAGTATTACGGAAGAGTTGAGGCAATTTATGAACTTCTATTCTATGGTGAAAACCCACCGAACGTCGTTGTCTTCAAATGTTATTGGTTCCAGCCGAAGGAGACTAGAAGACTCATGAACATATAAGGCTAGTCAAAATCAAAGCACCCATTTAAATGTTCCCGATGTCCATATTATGGCTCAACAGGCGACCCAAGTTTTCTATCTACCATGGGCCTACCAAACTAATACAAATCTGAATGGTTGGGATGTTCTTTATGAAGTGCCGTCAGTTGTTAGACCACCTCCCCCCAATGAAAAGGATTATGAACCTTACATTGACCCAAACACATATGAAGGAGAATTCTTCCAAGAAACGTTCCAAGAACCTCTACACTTCACCCCAAAACATGGAAGTAGACAGCGACAGTGAATCCGACTTCACCCTCAGCCGGAACAATAAGAGTCGGAACAAGGAGTGGTTACTGTTGCGGATGACCTGTCAATGCTTGACCGATTACAGAAAGGCCTTCCACATGTTTATGCCACTGAACCCGATGAGCATGGCATTCATGACGACACACATGACAGTAATGATGAGGACGCATCTATTGATCCGGGGGCACATATAGATGATCCAGACTATTATTAGTTTGTATGTATCCCAACTTAAATTATATACATATTATTATTCATGTCATGTATTCAATTTTTTATGTTGTACTAATTTCGTTTACTCTTTGTCATGGCAAGTGTTGAAAGATGATGGGCGCGGGTCCAGAGCGCTCCGCGGGTACCTCTTCGTTGGCGCCCCACAGGAGGGGTACTTCCATTCCACCCCTACATCTCCGGAGTGCATTGATAGACAATATGGGGACACCGGCGGGAGCTTCTTTGTCAGCGTCATTTCTCACCAGGAGAGAAGGTCAGAGAGGGAAGAAGAGAGGAGGTCGGGGAGGACGTGGCCATGAGAGAGGTAGGTAGACTGCTACGCCTTCCTCCCGGGCACCCCTAGATCATTCACCCGAGAACATGACTGCTAGGGTAAACTCGTGTGAGGTGGAGGCTATGGGGACTTCGTACCATGAGCCTCGAGTCGACGGGCCGTCGGCCCACGAGACTCCGGTCCAGAGGCTTCGGCCCATGAGACTAAAGAGCAGGCTACGTCCCAGGAGATGTCCGGATGGAGTACCTGGCTGGATCTGCCTGAGGGGCCGAGTGGCCCTGCTGATGGTGGCGGCGATGACACTAGTACAGCAAGCTCCTAAACCAACGGTTTTTAACCCCTTTCCGCGACGGCATTTGGAACTGTCGCCAAGTGAGTGTAGGCGATAGGGGGGGTCCTGCCCACACGACCCAGAAACCGTCGGGGAGATGACCTCCTGGAACACACGTTCGGCAAAATGAGGTCGTGTGCAACCGGCCAGCGCTCAAATACGAAAATACGTACAGTAGAGCTAAAAAATACAATTATACGGCGAAATTATTTCTGGTCACAAGTACATCCCACACAGTCAGTCCCCGCTAAATATTTCCAATCGTATGTACATTCCACACAGTCGCTCGAAGGAAAACGTTTCGGTTCATAGGTACATCACACACAATTTTCCTCGTTAAATCTCTTGTGTTATTGAATATATCACACACGGTCCATGGAAGAAACTGTGTGGCAAAGGATGTCCATCACACACAGTTTTCATGTGGTAAACATTTGCGCAAGGTGGCCTAACACAAACAGTTTTGAGGAGAAAGTCGTGTGTGATTGTTCTTTGATCCAACACGGTTTATTCCTAGAAACTGTGTGCGTTGCCTGAGGTCATCGCCCCCGGTATTTTTTCAATAACCATTCCCAATAGCAAAACTCAATTAGCAGGCTAATTTGGCACTAGCGGGCTAATTATACGATTATTCATAATTCATTTACTAATCTAATTGATAGTTCATATTAAGCACACAATATATTTCATTTTCATAATTGAAATACATCAGAGTTAGAACATCATATAGCTTCAGCACTCAGCTACCCCATTACACAACTACACCAGGACCAAGTTTCTCATGCAACATCTATAACCTTTTAAAATTAGCATCATAGATGATACATAGACATATGTATCTCATCTGGAAAATTGCTTAAGTAGAAGGCGATATTGAGCCTTCATTGATGTTGAAGGTCTTTGTAACTTTAGGCCAGTGCCTGTGGATGATTGACCATCCATCCTTCGTCCTCTTCAGGAACACTTCAATATTGAACCGTGGGTGTTGTATGAATACCTTCCTCACCTCCTGACCATACAGGTGGTTTGAGAGGTAATCATCAGTGAACTGCTTTGGAAAGGCCTGAAAACAAGGATGTGCATAAATATCTTCTCAATATTGGAAATGGGGTAAAGGAATTAAAAAGGCAAGGTATAATAGTTAGTACCATCCAGTAGTGAACTGATGTCTTCTTCATTGTGTAGACAAAGATCTTGTTGTTTTTTGTCGCTAAATTTTTTATCCTAACAATATTTTTGAGTTTCTTGACTTGACTGATATTCATGGACAACTCATTTCCCCATATGCAAAAAGGGTCGAACAGTGGGTCAAAACCTCTGACAGCAGGACCTACATGTGCAAGACCAAATTGTTAAAAACCTAAATATTAGAATGGTTCCTGCAATTGCACAATAATGTGCTACTAGAAAACGTACCATGCACATGCTAACCTCGATTCTAAACCTCAGTGCTTCCCATTGTTTCCCTGCAACACATATAAGGTAGTTAGTCATCAGGTTCAGTAAGGGTTCGCATGCTATCAATAAAATATGTTGATGAAAAATAATCACATTGCAGATTCATCAGATTAATTCAAGCCACATGGAAAACCCATCTATCCCAAACAAGCATGATTAAGAACTATGAAATATGGCATTTGTATATGTTTCTCATGTATTAAGTGCAGCAAAATTCGATTTATTCCTCACATGCACAACAATACAAAATTCTACCCACGACAATTGGACATCACATTGCTGAATTGAACCAAGCAGATAACTAAACACCACAACAAATGAACCAAACAGTAACTGAGCACCACATTGCACAATATAACATACTCCTAATAGAAGATCAAACAGTTATCCAAATCAAGCATGCTTAACAACTTGGAAATATAGCAATTGTATTTGTTTCCCATGTATTTAGTACAGCCAAATTCGATTTATTCCTCACATGGTATACAATAAAAGAATGCAGCCACATCAATTGAACATCACATTGCAGAATTGAACCAAGCAGTTAACTAAACACCACAACAAATGAACCAAAAGTTAACTGAGCACCACATTGCACAATATAACATACTCCTAATAGAAGATCAGACAATTAACCAAACCAAGCATGCTCAACAACTTGGAAATATAGCAATTGTATTTGTTTCTCATGTATTTATTACAGCCAAATTTAATTTATTCCTCACATGGCATACAATAACAGAATGGAGCCACTACAATTGAACATCGCATTGCAGAATTTAACAAAGTAGTTACCTAAACAGCACAATAAGTGAACCAAGCCACAACAAATGAACCAAGCAGTTAAGTAAATACCAATTGCACAATATAACATACTTGTAATAGAAGATCAGACAGTTAACCAAACCAAGCATGCTTAACAGCTTGGCAATATTGCACCGTTGATTGCCGACAAAACATTGAGATGCCTAGTTTTTAAATTCTAGTAATTCCAAAACTCGTCTGAAATTCATGAAACTTGGCATGCTATCATGGAGCAGCATCAACATGCGGTGGTACAAATTTTGTCCGATTTGGGGCAGGTTTTGGTATATGCTTCTCACAAACCGGAGCTTCTCACAACAAGCATGATGGTTTTCGGTAGGGAACGTCCCACCTTTGGGGATGAAACAATATCCATTGCCTCTTATTTCTTTCAATTTTTTCTCATGTCAACATAGAACAGCAGGAGTGTTTTGTGAATTTTGGTGATTTTTCGGGGTTCGTTTGGACATTATTATGCGTCAACTGAGTTTTCAATGCATTTATGTGCATAATTCAAATCTGAACTACTTGCACATGCTCCAATGCATATAAATTGGTTGAAAAAATCAAATATGTGTCCTTGGGTGCATGCTTAGGTCCCATGCAAGAAATGGGCATGAATTTCGAACAATAGGGCACCATTGATTGCCAGCAAAACATTGAGATGCCTGGTTTTTAAATTCTCGTAAATCCAAAACTCGTCCGAAATTCATGAAACTTGGCATGCTATCATGGAGCGGCACCAACATGCCGTGGTACAAATTTTGTCCCATTTGGGGCAGGTTTGGGTATATGCTTCTCACAAACACGAGCTTCCCACAACAAGCATGATGGTTTTCGGTAAGGAACGTCCCACCTTTGGGGACGAAACGATATCCATTGCCTCTTATTGCCTTCAATTTTTTTTCTCGTGTGAACATAGAACAACAGGAGTGTTGTGTGAATTTTTGTGATTTTTCGGGGTTCGTTTAGACATTTTTATGCATTAACTGAGTTTTCAATGCATTTATGTGCATAATTAGAATTTGAACTAGATGCACATGCTCCAGTGCATATAAATTGGTTGAAAAATCAAATATGTGTCCTTGGGTGCATGCTTAGGTCCCATGCAATAAATGGGCATGAATTTCGAATAATAGGGCACCATTGATTACCAGCAAAACATTGAGATGCCTGGTTTTAAATTCTAGTAATTCCAAAATTCGTCTGAAATTCATGAAACTTGGCATGCTATCCTGGAGCGGCATCAACATGCCGTGGTACAAATTTTGTCTGATTTGGGGCAGGTTTGGGTATATGCTTCTCACAAACCGGAGCTTCTTACAACAAGCAAGATGGTTTTCTGTAGGGAACGTCCCACCTTTGGGGACGAAACGATATCCATTGCCTCTTATTGCTTTCAACTTTTTTTCTCATGTCAACATAGAACAACAAGAGTGTTGTGTGAATTTTCGTGAATTTTCAGGGTTCGTTTGGACATTTTTATGCATTAACTGAGTTTTCAATGCATTTATGTGCATAATTATAATTTCTCCTACTTGCACATGCTCGAGTGCATATAAATTGGTTGAAAAAGCAAATATGTATCCTTGGGTGCATGCTTAGGTCCCATGCAAGAAATGGGCATGAATTTTGAACACCAGGGCAACGTTGATTGCCGGCAAAACATTGAGATGCCTGGTTTTTATATTCTAGTAAATCCAAAACTCGCTTGAAATTCATGAAACTTGGCATGCTATCATGGATCGACACCAACATGCCGTGGTACAAATTTTGTTCCATTTGGGGCAGGTTTGGGTATATGCCTCTCACAAACCGGAGCTTCTCACAACAAGCATGATGGTTTTCGGCAAGGAACGTCCCACCTTTGGGGACGAAATGATATCCATTGCCTCTTATTGCTTTCAATTTTTTTCTCATGTGAACATAGAACGACAGGAGTGTTGAGTGAACTTTTGTGATTTTTCGGGGTTCGTTTGGACATTTTTATGCATTAACTGAGTTTTCAATGCATTTATGTGCATAATTCAAATTTGAACTAGATGCACATGCTCCAGTGCATATAAATTGGTTGAAAAATCAAATATGTGTCCTTGGGTGCATGCTTAGGTCCCATGCAAGAAATGGGCATGAATTTCGAACACCAGGGCACCGTTGATTCCTGGCAAAATATTGAGATGCATGGTTTTTAAATTCTAGTAAATCCAAAATTCTGTTAACCATTCACGTGACGCCACATGTCTTGCTTTTAATGGCTGTAGGAGGTGCCGTGCGAACAGCTGCTTGACCTTGACTGAACGGGAGGCGTGCGAGCGCTGTCTGGTGCGCAGGCTGACTGAGAGGTGTGCAAGCTGTCCTCAATTTTGCAGGCTCACCGAGAAGCGTGCGAGTTGTACGCTGTGCAGGCTCACCGGGAAGCCCGCCTTGCTCGCGTCCTCTCCAGTATGGCGCCCAAGCCGCAGTTTAATTCGCTTTTTAAATATAAAACACTCATCACAAACGTTTTAGTTAGAACACCCGTATGCAAACCGACAGCTTCCCCAGAAAGCCAAAAGAAAATGTGTCGAGCAGGATTTCTGAAGCTCTTGATCGCCAACGATTTAGATAGAACACCTGTATGCAAAGTGTGAGCAGTGCAGGATTGGTGCATCCCTTCAACGCAAACGGTTGTTCTGGATGACCCGTGTGCAACCACGTACAAACAATTTGGTAAGATTTGCATCTGTCAATCTGTCATATTGGGTATGTTGCCATTTGTCAAACTGTAAAGATTTACATTTGTTGATCTAGTAATATTGTCATTTGTTAATCCTTGTAACACTGCGATTTGTCAAAATATGCATCTAGAAATTATTAGCACTATCTAATTTTTGCAACTAAAATTTAGTAATTAAGCATAGATTTCATTCATAGATTAAGCAGTCGTTCTTAATTTATACAAACAGTTCAACTCGACAGCTGAACCGACCAAACTTCTCCCTAATTGTTGCCAACCACGTACTGAAATAGCTAGTTCAACTATATATATAGTAGCTAATTGTAAGTACGTTGTACAGTTCCACCACACATCTATAGTCAGATGAACTGAACAAAATAGCCCCTAAATACTACTACCACAGAGGGGCTTTGTGCTACTTCCGGCAGCCTCTCCTCTGCTGAGCACACTCAGTAAGAGGCAGAGGAGGAGGAGGAGGAGCCTACTGACGAGCTGGACAAATGCAATACGGTGTCTATTGCTGCTGCACGTTCAGCAACGCTCGCCTGCTCGAACGCCCACTGTCGCTCCAGACGATCCCTCTCGAAGCGGCCGGACTGCTCGTAGATCTCCTGATTCCTCGCCACTGCGTCGACGTGTGCTGCGGCCACGACTGCGGTAAGGCTCTTTGCATGCTCGACGAGGCGCTCCTCCTCCTCCCGCAGGAACTCGATGTAGTGCGCAAGGTCGCTGACGCACTTGCGGGCCTCCACCTCCGCCTCCCTCCTTTGGGCAGCAGTGGCGGAGAGGGTGATGGTCCCAGTGGTCTGGCGGCCACGGCGGCCGACAATGGGGTGGCAGCCACGACCACCACCTCCCGCCTTCGGGCCACGGTGGCGGAGCGGGTGATGGCCACGGTGGCCGGCAGTGGGGAGGAGGCCACGACGGCCACCTCCCGCCTTCGGGACGCGGGAGCGAAGCGGGATATGGCCCTGGATTTCGTCGGTGGTTTGGCAGCAACGGCGGCGAAGCGTGTGGTGGGTGTTCCGCGCACACCCAACAGGGACTGCGCTGCTGCCGCGGTGTAGCCTCCCAGCTAGAATTGTCCTCTGATGACGGCGGAGTGGCTGAGCGACGACGACGGACCGGTGCCATTGTCGATTTTGGGAGAAGCAAACGAGATAAGCTATAGGGAGGGAGGGAAAAATGCGATGCAGGACTCGCCGGCCTTGAGGGTTTTTAAACCAGGCCGGTAAGCATTGGGATTTTGGGGGATTTCACCAAGTCGGGTGGGAAGCTTGCACGGGAACCTGCGAGGTTGCGTGGGAACGGGCTCACCAACGATTCATTGGTGCCACGGTTTGACCAAAAGAACGCCCCCGCGCACTGCACACGCTTGCGCTATAAGCCGTTTGTGGCAGCGGGGTGACAAGACGTGTGAGAGGAGGAAGAGAGGACACGTACACATACAGTTAATAAAAAACATTTGCGATTCAATTACATACTGTACCCCCATCCTTGTTTATAAGTAGGATTTAACTAATAAAATATGAATGCATGTCGCCATATATTATATCGTTGGGGTCGTATTTGAACATAGTTTCCAGCTATACAATTTTTGTAACATGCATTAACACTTTTTTGGTTAAATTTAAGGTTATAGACCAGCAAGAGTTTTCCCACAACACACATGGCTTATTCCATCACAGACAGCTCTGATGGATCAACTGTTTGCCATGTATCGCACACGCAACTCTAATCCGATTCATGCTTGATATCTCCGACATCGCTCGCACAGTTCGTCTTATTTGCCACGTATCACTCTGCCGTCCTCTGCTCGCGTCCCTCGGCAAGCTCTGCTCGCCGTTAGGCATAGTAGCGCGCTGTGCTCACCGTGAGCCGCCGCGGCACGCTCTGTCGCGTCCGTCGGTGCGCTCTGCACGCGTCTGTCGGCGCACTCTGCACGCGTCCGTCGGCGCGGTCGGCTTGTGGATAGCTTTTCCTTCCGGCGACCACAGAGCGCTCTGCTCGCATCCTTCTGCGGGCGCTCTGCCTGCGGTTGGGCGTGCGCGCGATCACGTCGGGGGCCCCATATGCATGTGGTTGTGCCGCGCGCGTTGCCGCACGATGCAGTTACGTGCGGCACAATGGATTTACGCTCTGCAAATTAGAATTGCCATCAGGTCCTACCGATATTCCTGGGCGTCCGGCTTCCCCTTTAATTCCTGCGGCCATTATAACCTTAGTCTCTTCAACCTTTCGATCGCGCCCCACAACACAACAAGCACACCCATGATGACACGTAGAGAGGGGATGTCCAGCGGCGCTCCAATGGAGTTCGGCGAGCATAGAGTGGAGACTCACGCGAGGCAGACAGATCTCTCAGTGGTGTACACCATCGACCTGGCCGTGGTGGACGACTACATCAACACCATTGAGCAGTTGCTTGCTGGAGACAAGTACAAGGTGGTCGGCATCGACCTCCAGTACACTGTCGGTCGTCCCGACATAGATCAGAAGGTTGTTGTCGCCCAGTTGTGCATGTGCCATCATGTCCTCATCTACCAGTACGGCATGGCCAAAGAGCCTTGCGACCGTTTCAACAGGTTTGTCAACAGCACCGACTACAAGCTCGCCATGGTGGAAACCATCAACGTTATAAAAGCGCTCAGGGTTACGGGCTTGGCCTACCAGAACCTTTTCGAAATCCGTGAGCATTACAGGGTCTGGGGCATCACGAAGAAGGACTCCCTGGTTGAAATCGCCTCGGCCATCATCGACCCCTACTACGAAAAGATGAAGCAGGATGCCAAGAGAACAAGTCCCGTATCCTGGCACAGGGCCTGGATGTGGCAACTGGATGAACCTCAGCTCAGGTTTGCGGCCAAGAGCGTGTACACATGCTACGAGATGCACATGCGGATTGTTGACATGAGGAATTGCCTCATTACCGAAATCGATGAGCCCGGATCGATCCACAAGCAGAGCAAGCGTCACAAGAAGTAGATGATGATCAGATGATCGTTTATGGTAGTTAATCATGCATGTAATATATAGTTTAATTTATTGGTGTGTGGAAATGTCATGTGTGTCGTAGCCACCTATGTACTTATGCATGTACTTGTTTACTATGGTGTGTGCAAATCCCATGGTTGTAGTAGCCACCTATGTAAGTGGATGTTTAATTTGGTTATGCAAGCATGTCGTTATAAGAGTGTGTATGTGTGTGTGTGTGTGTGTGTGTGTGTATGTTGTTGTTCTCTATGCAATCCCATCGCACAACACACACACACACGTCTTATTAGAAGCAACCGTCTGTGTTATTATCGGTCTTCACACACATTTCTGATTACAGACCTGTTTGTCGCGTATCACACACATCTTGTTAAGTTGAACCATTTCTGTTCTCATGTCTCAATGCAAACAGTTCATTCGAGTGAACCGCATGCCGTATATCGCAAACGCCTTCATCTGGCTGCCCGTTTCTTTTGTTCCTCCTCATCGCAAACAGTTCGTTGAACTGAACCGTATGCCCTTCATCCCGCACGCAAATAAAACCTGAACCGTGTTTGATGCATCCGTCATCGCAAACGTGTTATACATTTCTTACGATTTTCATATAGTACCTTTTGCTATTATTGGATCGCAAACAGTTTCTCGAAGGGTCTCTGATCGTAGTGTCGCGTTAGCAGCATCCTGCAGTAGTGTGAGTTTACTGATGGTGAGGGTGAGGTGGTTGAGAGGGGCACCATGTACCAGCCTGGTGGTACATGGCTCTCGCCCTGCAAGCGTCCTGTGAGCAGAGGTCGGTGATTAGGCCTGATGGGGAGAAACAAGTGCATTTACTCTCTCTTTTACCATTTTCTTTCACGTTTCTTCAAATATCTCATGTGTTGCCTTGTCATACTGTAGGGGTTGGGTACACACCACTGGAGTCCCCAGGCCCAACACCGTCCTTGGTTTGCTTTGCCGGCAAAATTTCCCGGGGTTTGTGACGTTGCCTGGTGAGGGTCAGCTTCCACAGCTAGGATTGAGCTGGGAGCACTACTTGGCTGCCTAGGCCCCATCTGAGTAGATGATCGATGTTGTCTTGTGCACCAAAGGGATGAGATGGTGATTAGAAGCTTTTGGGTAATTTCTCCTTTGCACAATTAAAAATTAACAATAGCTAGTTATGGTATTAATCAATGTTGTCTCGTTTTATTGCGGACCTTCTACAGGTGTGAGAAGGGATACGAGGAGGACGCGACAAAGCTAATCGATACCGAGTGCAAGCGCCGACTACAAAACTTACAGCACGAGGATCGGCTGAACGCTGTTCGAGATTACTACGTGACGAGTGGTATTAAGAAGGACAAGCCATCGTGTCGGGCAAATGCACTACAAAAAAGACACATCCGTGACATTTTGGGCCGAACGAAACTTTTTTCTTACATACTTATGACACGTCTATGACAATAATTGTGACAAAACATGATATCATCATAGATGTGGTGGGGTCCTACTTCTATGACAAAAAATCATGATAGAAAATGGGCTTTTCATCCTGGGCGGGCCGGAGACGCAGCTGCATGACATTCTTTGGGCCGTCCATGACGGAAAAAACCGTGGTAGAAGCGAGGGCGAGGAAAATATCGGGGTGTTCCCGGTTTCGGTGGGTGGTCGGGGCCAAGTGATGCGCATTTCTCTCGTACATGCACGCACGTGGGTGTGAGGCGTTGGGCTCTAACTGAACCCGAGCGAGGCGTTGGGCTCTAACTGAACCCGAGCGATTGCACTGCAGGCTACGCGTTACTGAACCCGAGCGATCTATCGTTGGCTGTTAATTGAACCCGATCGAGCGATTTTTTTCGCTACTGCTGCTAACTGAAGCTTATCGATGCTGCCTCTGCATGAATAGTGAGCATTGCTGGTGGGGTTGGATGAACAGTTCCCGGTGGGGGTGGCTGAACAGGACCCCGTGGTGTTTCCTCTGCATGAACATGACCCCGTTCGATCGAGCCGGTTGGGGCTGCATGAACAGGACCCCGTGGAGGGTTGCATGAACAGGACCACCCCGTGGAGGGCTGCATGAACAGTAGACGGTGGAGGGCTGGATGAACAGTACCCTGTGGAGGGGTGGTTGAATAGGAGCCCGTGGAGAGGGCTGGTTGAACAGTAGCTGGTGGAGTAGCGCGTGCTGGAGGCTGAACAGTCGCAGGTCGAGGCTCGAGGAGGTCGACGGTGGATGAACAGTAGCCCATGGAGACTGGAGGGGTCGACGGTGGTGATGAACAATATCCCGTGGAGTCCCGTTTTGCGGTACGCCACACCCCTGCTGATGAACAAGACCCCCGTTTCGACCGTAGCACTACAACACAAGTCCGTTTCCTCCATTTTACGGTACGGCACACCCCTCCCGATCAACAGGACCTCCGTTTCGACTGTAGGAGGTCCGTTACCTACGTTTTGCGATACGCCAGAGCCCTCCCGATGAACAGGATCCTGTTTCGAACGTGGCCGGTCGAACACAAGGCGGTTTCCTCCGTTCTGCGGTACGCCAGGCCTCATTTCCATCGGCTGTTCCGTCCAAGCCCTCCCGATGAGCACGACGACGCATTCAGTTCCGACCCACGCGGTTGGTTCCCCATGAACACTACGACGACGATGTTTCTCCGTTCTGACCCAGCCATGTACACGAGCCCTGGCCGTATGTATGCGCGAGCAGACGTTCAAGACCTTGCCATTATGTACGTACGTGGCCGTATTTTCTTTCTTGCACACTGGCCGCTGTACGTATGTGTACATGCTGCGTGCGCGCCTCTGCTACCACACGTGCGCGCCTCTACATCGACCAATATGTACGTACACATTCGCGACCAAAATGACAACGATACGTATGCTTCGACCAAGTGGGTCCCGACTGTCAGGCACTTCCTTGCGTGCGAAGATGTAGCTAGTGGGTCCCAGTAGTTAGGGGGGCGAATCATTTTTTTTGCCCGGACGCACTTCCTTGCGTACGAAGATGTAGCTGGTGGGTCCCAGCAGTCAGGGGGGAATGTTTTTTTCGCGAAATACGGTGGCCCGTCCGGTGGGTCCCCGCTGTCAGGTGGAGGAATAATTATTTTGCGCATAATAAGGAGACACTACCTTGCTGCGGCCGTGGACCCAGCTGTCAGCCTCTCCACGTACAGTCCACGTCCGATGGAAGCCGTTCCTTGACCACGTTGACCACGCCCCGTCAAGAGCTCCAGGGCAGTGGACGATGGCGAGGCCTAGGAAGGTGACGACACGGAGCCGGGGAAGACGCGGCAGTGGATGCCCACGCGTAGAGGAGTATGAGGGTTCACTGGTTCGCTGTGGTGTGAGGCTGCAGTCGCCGCAGAATAATAGGGGGTGTGGGTGAGTAGAGGGATGGCTTGGCCATCAGTGGGAGTAGTAGGGGGCGGTGAGGCCTCCGCCGCATCGCAGCTGGCCATGGGAGGCAGGAGCACGAGGCACGACCGGCGCTGGTTTGGGCTGCTCGAGCAAGAAGACCAGAGGTTGAACAAGCACTACGGCCATTGGATGGACATCGTACGGTCACTGGAGCTAGAATCGTGCATATTGACTAAGTTGACAAAGCCCTCCATCCCCGTCAACTTAGTAGGCCCACAAGTCAGCCTACCACTATACTGGGTCCCAGCTAGCATGGGGGACTATTCATTTTGTTGTGCGTAATAAGGAGGCACTTCCTTGCTTGCGAAGATAGAGCTGGTTGGTCCAAGCTGTCAGCTGTGGTAACATTTATTCGCGAAATACAGAGGCCCTTTGGGTGGTTCCCAGATGTCAGGTGGAGGAATCATTATTTTGCGTGTAATAAGGAGGCATTTCCTTGCGTGCGGCCATGGACCCAGC
The DNA here is from genome assembly GCA_902687465.1 of Secale cereale. Classification (NCBI taxonomy): domain Eukaryota; kingdom Viridiplantae; phylum Streptophyta; class Magnoliopsida; order Poales; family Poaceae; genus Secale; species Secale cereale. The sequence continues at coordinate 199,644,025 of LR738711.1, forward strand.
TGTCAGCCTCTCCACGTACAGTCCACTTCAGATGCATGTCGGTCGTTGACCACGTTGTCCAGGCCGCGCCGAGAGCACCAGGGCGGTGGACGATGGTGAGGCCTAGGAAGGGAATGACACGGAGGCTAGTAAGACTCGGCAGTTGTTTCCCACGCGGAGGGGAGTACGACTGTATGAGGGTTCACTAGTTCGTCTATCGTCGCCGGAGAATAACAACATGTGTGGGAGTATAGGGATGGCCAGGCCAGCGATGGGAGTACGGTGGGGCAGTGAGGCCTGCGCGGTAGCACAGCCGGCCGCGGGCAGGAGGGAGCAGGCAGTCCCGCCGGCGCTTGTTTGAGCGGCTGGAGCAGGAAGAGCAGAGATTGAAGAAGCACGATGGCCGTTGGATGGACATCCAACAGTCACTGCTTGTGCCTCAACCATTTTTTAGGAAAGCCTCAAATCTGTGGAAAACATCATACATCCCATCTGCAATTATTTCTAATAATTTGCAGCCCATTTGCTAATTCTTACGGTTTTTTTTGAGCCCGTATTCTTTTTGTAAGCATTACAGCCCATATTGTGGCCACGGTTAAAAAATAATACAAAATTTTGCATATTTCGGTGCGATCCAAACTGTTTTTATTCCCAAAATTTTGAGTCACATTCAAACTGCTTTTAAAAATAAATGTATATCAATATAAAATCCAACAAATTGTCCACGCATAAAAATCAATGCAATTTAAAATCTCGAAATGAAAAAAAGAAATTTGAAACTAATTGCCGGTTTGATGTGTTTTAAAAATGTACAGCCCATTTCTCATTACTGATAGGCCATTTTCTCGGCCAGACGAATGAAGGTCTCCTCGTCTTGAAAGATTTGCAGCACAACAGGCCTGACAAAGCGACTTACTTGGCAAATCACAAAAAAACTGGGCTGTGGCCGTGGACCTAGATGTCAGCCTCTCCACGTACAGTACTCTTCCGATGGAATTCGGTGGTTGAACACAGTGACCACGCCGCGCCGAGAGCACCAAGGCGGTGGACGACGGCGAGGCCTAGGAAGGGGACGACGTGGAGCTGGGGAAGACGCGGCAGTGGATGCCCACGCGGAGAGGAGTACGAGGGTTCACAGGTTCTGCTGCGGTGTGAGGCTGCCGTCGCCGCAGAATAACAGGGGGTGTGGGTGGGTGGAGGGATGGCCTGGCCAGCGGTAGGAGTTGTATGGGGGCGGTGAGGCCTCCGCGACAGCATAGCCGACCACGGAAGGTAGGAGCAGGCGACACGACCGGCGCTGCTTTGGGCAACTGGAGCAAGAAGACCAGAGGTTGAAGAAGCACTACGGCTGTTGGATGGACATCGTACGGTCACTGGAGTTAGAATCGTTCATATTGACTAAGTTGACAAAGCACCCCGTCCCTGTCAACTTAGTAGGCCCACAAGTCAGCCTCCCACTATGGTGGGTCCCAACTAGCAGGGGGAGTATTCATTTTTTGTGTAATAATGAGGCATTTCCTTGCGTGCAAAGATATAGCTGGTGGGTCCGACCTGTCAGCGGTGGGAACGCTTTTTTCGTGAAATACAGAGGCCCTTCCGGTGGGTCCCAGCTGTCAGGTGGAGGAATCATTATTTTGCGCGTAATAAAGAGGCATTTCCTTGCGTGCGGCCGTGGACCCACCTGTCAGCCTCTCCATGCACAGTCTACTTCCGATGGTGTCGTAAGTTGACCACGTTGACCACTCCACTCCGAGCGCATCCAAGGTGGTGGACGACGGTGAGGCCCCGGACAGCAACGAGCCGGAGATGGGAAGACGCGGGAGTAGAATCGCAGACGGAGAGGTGTACGAGGGTTAACTGGTTCTGGTGCGGTGTGGTTCGGCAGTCGGTGGAGAAGAACAGGAGGTGTGGAGGGGTGGAGGGATGGCCTGGCCAACGGTGGAGTAGCGCTTCACAGTGAAGCGTGCTAAGTAGAGCTGCTAGCAACAGGAGGCGTGAGTAGGTGGTCCCGGCGGCGCTGGAGGAAGAAGACGAGAGATTGAAGATGGATGCCGGTCGTTGGATGTAAATCCAACGGCTAACGATGTCAGAATAATTTGCTGACTAAGTTGACAACGACTTGCATTGGGTTCGGCCTATTGGCCCACATTTCAGCCTCCAAAAATGTGGCACGTATTCAGCCCATTGTTTCAGAATTTACAGTCTTTTTTTCGCGGGGTAGAATTTACAGTCCATTTGATCTTTTTTTTGAATTATAGTCCATTAGCTCGGCTGGGTGAACAAATAATGTAGCATCTATGCGGCCCATTTATGTGTTTCCTAAAAAATTACAGGCCATTTGCATTTTCTCGAAATACACAATTTTGCTGGGCTGATTCTAATTATAATGTTGGGATGGGCGCATCAATGTTATAAAAAAATAAACAGGGGCTAAGTATTTTGTTATATATATAATAAGTGATTTATTATTACAATGGTCCTTAAATCTTACCAAGCTTTTTACACAATCACCAGGATTTTCGTTGCCAAAAGAAATCCAGGATTTTATTGTTAAGAAATTATTTTTATAAGTTAACAAGATGTGGGATATTGTTTTCTTACATATGTATGTATCTGTTCAATATATGATGACAATAACAATAATATATAATAACATACAAAATAACTTAAATATATATAATATAGTTAGAAGGGAAACATAAGTTGGACCAGGCGTTCCTATTCTTATATAGAAAAATAGAACAGACCTATGCGTTTTCTTCAAAAAAAATACATAAATTGGGCTGTCGATGTTTCAGGAAAAATAAAACTTTGGATGGGAGGTCCATAGGTCGGTCGATACATGACGGTCCACAAGAAAATACAAACAGGCCTATGGACCTCCCATCCAAGGTCGTGGGTTGCGCATGTTAAAAAAGAAAGCCTAGACGGGGGTAGCAAAAACCCAGCCGATACTTGCTACCCCAGTGATAATAAATGATACCTGCCAGCTCCCCGGCTTCGTTGTCAATTTATCTCCTATAGTAACTACGTTGAAGCACCTCAAAAAATGTAACTATGTTGACAAACCCGTGGGCCCCAACGTCAGTATAGGATTAGGAGGAAGTATTTTTTCGATGAGGCACTTGCTTGCGTACGGCTATAGACCTGGTGGGTCCCGACTGTCCGCCTCTCCATGTACAGTCCTCTCCAGATTCCTCTCGTTTGTTCAGCATGTCCAGAATGGCAGAGAGCGGCATCGCGGCGAGCGCACAAAGTCCCAGGAGGAGATCCGAACACCTGAGGAAGTGCCTTATTAGTAACGAAACAACTGAACTAGCGCAATCGCCGAGTGACACTACCTGACAGCTATTCCGCCCGGGTTCGATTCCACCTATGCAGAGAAAATATCTCCAAATTTTTTGCCTCTGCCTTTATTGACATGTGGGACCCAATTGTCATCTACGCACACCACGTCCTACACTTGCCAAAATTTCGTCCCTTGTTTTCTCTGTTTTTCGCACACTCGACATTGTGTGGGCATTTTGAAAATAGCATACCTTTTTTACTGTGCATCATGTGAAGATGTGCTATGCATGAATGTTGATCAGCATGATGTTAACTCGCTGGTATTTCCAGTTTCGACCATGAATAAAACTTCCAACATGATGTTAACACTGTTTGAAAAGACCGTGTTAATATAAATGCTCTGCCTTTGAAAGTTGCAGTTTCTTATCAGAAACTAAACTTGGAGTTTCTTATCTGAAACTGAATCTTTTAGTTTATTCTCTAAGAATCACATTGGCTGCACTTTTATATACTCCTATGAAAGTACATTTTGTAAGTGCAGAGAAGTTATCTCCAAATTTTTTGCCTCTGCCTTTATTGACATGTGGATCCGAATTGTCATCTACGCATACCACGTGCTACACTTGCCAAAACTTCATCCCTCGTTTTCCCTATTTTTCGCACACTCAACATTGTGTGGGCATTTTGAAAATAGCATATCTTTTTGACTGTGCATCATATGATGATGTGCTATGCATGAATGTTGATCAGCATGATGTTAACTGGCTGGTACTTGCAGTTTCGACCATGAATAAAACTTCCAGCATGATGTTAACACTATTTGAAAAGGCCTAGTTAATAAAAATGCTCTGCCTCTGAAAGTTGCAGTTTCTTATCTGAAACTGAACTTGGAGTTTCTTATCTGAAACTGAACTTGGAGTTTCTTATCTGAAACTGAAACTTGTAGTTTCTTCTCTGAGAATCATATTGTCTGCACTTTTATACTCCTATGAAACTACATTTTTTAAGTGACAAAAATAGATCTCTAGAATTCATAAAATAATTCATATGCTCAATACTGCAAATCTGAAATTCAAAAGACATTCATATCTAAAAGTACTCTCAAAATACACAACACAAAACACAATTCACAACCTGCAAATACTAACAACCCTAAGCTCCTCCTGGCAATTCACAACCTGCCTGACTATTGGTCTGGGGGGGAATCCCTCCTATTCCTCGGCGGCAGACAGCCACCCCGTGAGACGATGTGAACGGCAAGGGAGAGGATGGCGGGGTAGCGTCATCGGGCCAACTGTTTTTCTCTTCTTGCAGTTGGGTTCGGTCAACGAAGACTCCACCGGCTCGCTTTGGCACGACACCCTCACAAACGGCACCCTATAGGTGCTCGATCCTTCAATCTCTGGTGGATGCTCCATCTGGGACCGATACTCCACAGTGAGCGCCACACATCCCACTGATGGTTGTGGATGCAATGCTTAGATGGAGCAGGGTTGGTGTCGGTAATTTTTACTTGGCACCTCTCACTCTGCATATATGTCGGGTCCATCCGTACATTTGTGCAGTTCCACCAAAATGCAGCTGAATAACCTTGTTTGCACAGATAATGAAAAGGCGTGATTAGATTATAGTGGCACTAGTTGATGAAACATACATTAATAAACAAAAGAAAATATTACATCATACTGGAAATCAACCCAAGTCTCCCAAATACACCTTATGCCATTGATGAACATCTATGTATAGCGGTAGTACAAGGAGGGGCCTTGAGACATTCAAATCTCTATTTTTGTGCGGATCAACTAAAATTAAGCACCCCAGTTTGCAGAAACGCTTAAACATTAGCAATGGGACTATTTGATGAAACATACATTAACAAAGAGAAGCACTTTCTTTATCTATATTGAAAATGAAATGATAGAGAGGACACTCGCTCTATTTTAAGTTTTTAACTGTATTATTACTTCATTTTATTAGTGACACTAGGGTCGAGCAGGTGGAAAACGAGGTGTACCGTGCGTCGCAAGGATGAAGGCTGGGGGTCCTTAGACTGGGATGCTGAAGCTGGCTCTTTCAGTCCCTATCTTCCCCCTGATGTTTCCGTGGTAGCATTTGGGTTGTAATCCAAACTTGGTCGAGCTGGTGCTGCGTCCCCCTACCCGCCTAGCTTATGTGGCGAACTTGTCTCCTGCTAGTACTCAGTCCGTTCTAGTAGTAGTTGCATAACTGCCCGTTTATAGTGAGATGTTGTCGGAGAATGGTTCTCTATGGCTGGGTTTCTTTAATGAAATTGGAGGGAACACCCTCTTTTGATATAAAAAAACAGCGGCACTAGCGGTGCCAAAACATTGCCTCAAAATAATAACACTATTGCTTTATCATGACAGTGCCAAAACAGTAGCACAAGAGCAGGATCAACATGCAGGATCTTTGGCAAACTGTCACACCAAAAAGGAACATACCTTATGATGGGAACCATATCTACAGTCAGCGCCATCGTAGAAGGGATGACACCAGTCACCAACATGGATGATTCAATTCATGGGACCTTTTGGTGCAGTTCACTTAAAATGAAGCAATGTCCCATGAGCTAGCAGCTTCTTCTTCTTCTTCTTTTAAGAAATGGGCTCCAGCCCCGGTTCCATTTCCATCAGAAAACGAAAAGAAGCAACTTATCTTAACGGGAAATTTAGCAGGACATGAAAAAAGTGCCATTGATTCATATTACTGGAGGCATTACATTGAAAACAACATTGGTTTAACGTGTCCTTACTTTTAACAGTGCGACTGCTACATTTTACCAGTGGCATTACATAAGAGCGGATCTGGGCAACAAACATCAGAAGAGGATATCTAGGTTGGTCCCATTTTTGTTCAGTATATAGCCACCTTATACTGTGTGAGGCTAGCAAATCTAGTGCTGGACTTACTCTATTGACTTGTCCCCCAGTCCCCACTTTCTTTCCATTTTCAACCAATAGATCGGGTTTATATCGAGTTTGTACTATGTTCCCTTTATTTCCCTATTAGACCTAGAGAGCAGTTGGATAGCCAGTCTCTACTACTTTTCGCCCCCATTATTTCCTCTTTCGACCAAGTCCTAGATTCAGGTAACAAATCTTCCCCCACCCCCCACCACCTTTCTTCCTTGTTTGAACCAAGTACTACTAGATTCGAGTGCATGAACTAGTTTTACCTCTTAACAGTACAAAATTAGGTGGTTTTCGAACAGCCGATAGATCCTATCTACACGAGGGGCCCTGAGAAATAGTAAAAGATACAAATGCAGCGACGTCAGGAGCTCGGGAAGTAGAGCAAGGCTGGTTTCGAAGGAAGTTATACCTGAGGGTCGCCGGGATGTCACCAGTTAGGCGGCAGGAGGCCGGATCTGCCTACACTACGGCAGCGAGGAAGAAGGGGTGGGACGCCCTCCCTCGCCAGCGATGCTTGGGAGAGAACGACAAGGCACGCTGATCGGGACACGCCGGCAGTAGGTAAGAGCCGTCGTCGAGGACGACCGCGTGAATGTTGCACCTTCTCACCTTCCCCGGCGGAGAGGATACGGCTGGATCTATGACCAGCGGTGAGTAGAGAGAGAGTGTGGCCACCGCTGTCATGTTTAGATCTGGAGAGGACGAGACAATGTGAAGAGAGCAACACTAGCAAGCAAGCGCGGAGGCTCCTGCCTATATAGTGGAGTACTAGTTTTCTTTTGTCTACCGATCGGAGCCGGCTTGACCTCGGCAATGACTGTCGAGAAGTCTTCATGCACGTGCCCCGAAGGCGTAGTTGTCATCATTTTGATCTGAAGCACCGGATAATAACAAATAATAGGAAGAAATGCTACATGACAAGAAATCATAACTTCACTGCCCAATGGAGACAAGATGAATCCCGACGGACAAACGAGACGAGGATCAAAGCTCAAATTAAAGATAAACTCGTAGAAAAGGGGTCTGTCGATAGATGTCCTAATTAACATAGCCGGCTTGACCTAGATGGCAGCTGTGTAGTCTTTGTGCATGTGCCCCCAATGACTAGCCCAACGCAGTTGTCGCTGTTTAACCCTCGAAGTGATCCGAAGCACATGACACCTAATTTTGCGAGATGACAAGAAACCTTTTTTTAGATTTCTCACCAGAACTACAGCACTGTACAACATAGCCTGCATGATATGTAGACGATAGCCAATCTAGGCGTGTCTGCTGGAGTCTGGTCACATGCATGGACGAACTGATCTTCCGTGTCTTGCAGGGATCGTCCAGGTACCAACGTATGTACTTCTATTAACTCACCCGACTTGCGGGGCCGGGGAGTGTGCCTATGGTCGGTTCTCAATGGCGGTGCCACATGTGTGTGCAAACGCAATATGACGTGTGTTCCATTCGGAGAGCGGCATGCTAGACCGACCGACCGTCTGGGGTGCGACGCGAATGCGACAGGCGTGCTATATACTCCATACATGTGTACCGCCATTTTCTCGAGGCTTTGCTCCATGGCGCAATCCATGGATACAAAATTAGTATACTGTACTATTTAAAAGTCGAGGTCGGGGCTTTTCCCGCGCGGTAGGCGGGGCAGTTTCGCCTAGTCGGTTCGATAGAGACGCGAGAAGATGAGGGAGTAGGCTGCTGCAAACGTAGGGCTGTGTGATTTGACAGTGAGTTGCCGCTGGACAGGTGGGGCCCGGTGATTTGACTTGCCATTATAATTTTAACTGCCAAGCCGGATTCCTTACCACCTCCATACAGGTGCCTCTCCCGATGCTCCACCATGTAGAGGCTGGCTCTTGCTTGAGATCCCACTCCTCCACTTTTTCCTTGCTTCTTTCCCCCACATATGCAAAAATGCCATGTAAAGCGGGCTTATAGCCCACTATTGTACTTGATCCTTCAGGTGCTAAACCTGCCACATAGGCATAAAGTCTGATGTGCCAAGTTAATTAAGAAGAGAGAGACTAGCTTGGTGACCCCAGGAAGAAACGGTGATAAGCGCGTGTACCTAGATGAAGCAAACTTAGCAACAAAAAACTAAGCACCTATGCATTGGGGACTTGAGTTGCTAAGCCATTTAATGCCCATAGCACCTTAGCTAAGCACAATTTCATTGTAAGAGGTCACTCCTCGGCAGATGCAATAAATACTACGAAGAAAGAGATAAAGAGAAGTAAACAAAAAATACTCTTATAGCCAACCTTATAGCTAACCTTGTTGTATGAGTGACTAAGGTTACCCGTAATAGTAGTATCATACGTAGCATCATGCATGCCAACTAGGCAGTTTTGATGAGGTGGCATAGTATTTAATGAAGTAAGAGAGGATTGAGTATCATATCATATTAAATGATGTGCTACTATGTGTCATGCATGGCAATAAATGAACCATTCTATGATACCAAATATGATACTATGCACTACGGATGTAGTATCAAACACTAGTATCATATGCATGATACTAGTATATGATACTCCCCACTACGACCAGCCTAAGTGATGACTATGCATGACATGCCAACATCAGATAGCCTAACGCACCGTGTTAAATCTCCAAGGGTGTGACCGTGCGAGCGAGGCGATGGTCGTGGAAGGCGCGACCATGATACGGGCTGCTGGCAGCCCTTGGATCTGAGATCGAAAGGTCACATGCTAAGTTGCTGAAAATTTACAGAATAACCCTCCAGGATAGGATATTCACCCATTGGTCTAGAATCACGCCATGCAACCATTCGATCTCAGATCCAAGGGCTCTCGGAAGCCCGTATCATGGGAAAATGGAAAGCTTCGTATCACCTGTAATTTTCTCGACGCTTGACATGACATCGAAAGCCATTTAATTGGGCGTCGAGTAGACATGCCATCTAATTGGGCCCCCATAGTACTGTGCATGAATCCATTTATCCGCCAGGCAAGCCACTACCCTGCCATTCGCACGCGCCCCCCACTCGACATTTTTACAATCGATAAACCGCTCCTAGTCGTCCTGTCGTTTCACATTACGGAAGTTCCACTAATCCTAACCCTCCTCCCAAATCCATGGCGTCCCAAATCTCCATGATTGGCGGTGAGTACAAGGTTAGAACCATCACCGGCGATGAGTTCAACGTCATATACACCCGTTTTTCTGCAACGGTGAAAGAATGCCTTGCTCGCTTCGAACGCATGTTCGAAAACTCAAATGATGAGTGGGTCGCTGGGCTAGATGTTGAGTACACCAGAGTCCTTGGAAGCGAGAAGAAACTAAAGGAGGCAGAGAAGAAGAAGCCCGCCGTGATCCAGGTTTGCGTGCATGACTTATGCTTGGTCTACCACATATGTCATGCCGACGTTGAGTGAGAGGAATTAAAGAACTTCCTCAAGGGCGGCCGAGTCAAATTCGTTACTATAGACTTTAGGAACGACAAGGAAATCCCCGGTCAAATAGGCCTCGTTGTAGGCTAGCCTTTCGATCTCCAGAAGGAGAGCCTGGTGTCCTCCTCTCAGCCTTCAATGCTGACCCTGGCAGGAGCCATGGTTCATCCTATGTACGGTGAACTGAAGAAACCTCCGCACACGTTTCATCGTGCATGGCAGTGGACTGTACTAGATATAGACCACATCCACTATGCTGCAATGGATGGCTACCTTTGCTTCAATATCTATAAGGGTTGGATGAAGAGCAAGAGCCAAGTGTGCAGTTCAAGCAAAGAAGTATCACCCAAGAGGAAGAGGGAAAAAGGACGAACTCGAGGACGTGGGCGAGGACTCCGAGAAAGGTGACAGTGTCGTTGTTCATGGTGGTTCTAATGCAGTGTGTACCGGATTAGTTGCTTAGTTTAATTTCTGGTGTGCTTAGTTTTATTTGAGGGGTGTGTTGTGCTGAGCCCCCACCAGAACTATGTTATGTTTCTTCTCGTTATATTTCGTACATTTCATCTTTTAGTTGGTATAGTACTACCACTCATTTCTAGACATTATATACGTACAATATATATATGGCCAACATCATATAGCCAGCAGTTTAGTTGTCAAAGAATTTCAGGGTGCTTAGTTTTGTCAAAGAATTCCAGGGTACTTAGTTTTATTTGAGGTATGTGTTGTACTGGACACCATTAACTTATAATTATGAGAATCAGGTTGTTTTTGTTATGTAACATGGTCAACGGGTTTGACCTGAGAATAACAATGCCGAATGGCATTTCTGAGCAAACATCTAACTTAGCGATGGAATTTTTTAGATATCTAATTGCATTTTCGACCAGGCATCTCATGGATCGATGGCATTTTTTGACTAGTTGTAACTTCTAATGGCAAAACTGAGTAGTGATACACAACTAGTGGCATAAATAATAAGAACCCAAGAATCAAGTAGGGCTAATTTATTTATTTCTTTATACCTTTGTGTGCAAAACAATATACGATGCCTCCTGCCAGATTTTCTTTACAGAGGCAACATAGAACTATATGAGTGACCTGTTAAATTTTGGAATTATTCAGGGTTCGTTTAGCCTTTTTATACATTAATTGAGTTTCTGGTCATTTAATGTGCATAAATCAAATTTTAACTACAAGCACATGCTCCCGTGCACCAAAGTTGACTAAAAAAATCATATGTGTGTCCTCGGGTGAATTTCTAGGTCCCATGCAAGAAATGGGAATGAAATTCAAACGTCTGGGCATCGTGGTTCAGCCGAGAACATTGAGAAGCTTGGTTATAAAATTCTTGTAAATCCAAAACACGCCTGAAAATCATGAAACTTGGCATGGTGTCATGTCATGGTACTACCATGCTGTGGTAAAAAAATGCATAGGAACAAGTTTTGGTATAAGTTTCTTGCAAACCGGAGCTTTTCTCAAGAAGTCTTGTGGTTCTAAGAGGGAACGTGTCACCTTTGTATGCATAATTCAAATTTTAAATACAAGCACATGCTCCAGTGCACCAAAGCTGGTTAAAAAATCACATGTGTGTCCTCGGGTAAATTTCTAGTTCCCATGCCAGAAATGGGAATGAAATTCAAACATCTGGGCGTCATGGGTCGGCTGGAAACATTGAGAAACTTGGTTTTTTAATTCCTGTAAATCCGAAACACGCATGAAAATCATGAAACTTGGCTTGGTGCCATGACATGGCACCAACATGCTGTGGTAATTTTGCTGTCCGATTTGTGAAGGCGCACATATTCAACAAAGTCATTTTGGAACAAGTGTTGTCACGTTACAATCGGAAACACAAGTATTACTGAAACCGTGGGCGTTCTATTTACCATTTACGTGCCGCCATGCGTCCCCTTTTTTTATTAGCTAGGAGGCGCCGTGCAGGGTAGCTATTTGAGTACGGGAGGCGTGCGATCAGAACCCTGCGCGTGCTTATCGGGAGGAGAGCCCTTTGACTTCCATCTGCCGTCCACCTCTCTCCCAAGGTCTCCATTAATGGCGCTCGAGCCTCTGTTTAATGGCGTGGCAATGTCTCACTCGACTGAGATTTAAGAGAGAAAAAGGAAAATTTTGCACGGATCTTGATGTAAGATCCGACGGACCTATATAGCATCTACTGCGTCCTGTAGCAAGACTGATGAATATATATAAGGACGACGAGAGTGGATAATAATTGTCTTACGTAATTAGGAAGATAATTAGAAAATCCACATGCGGCTACTCCCGAAAAACACAAGGGCAAAAGAATAAGGAAGACGCATACAACAATCTGGCTCGTTGATCTCTACTTTCTTTATGCGCTCAAAGTCGCGGAGACTAATTCTCGCAGTGGGCGATGATCTCTTTCATCAGTTTCATGTCCTTGATACGCTGCTTGGTAGGATCCATGGATTCCTCTCGCGGAGCATGGCATTCTCTTCCATAAGATACTTGATGATGACGCCCATCCTCTGCAACACGACAGCGGTCTCCTCCTCCTGCTTCGCCCTCAGCAGGTCGCGCTCGCCCCGGAGCTTCGCATTGCCCTCCCCTAGTTGTCGGATGACGCCGGTAGCCTCGTCCTGCGTCATCACCCAGCCAGAGATCTGATCCATCTCTAGCTATGGACTATCGCATGCATGCCCTTGTAAGTGTCCTCGCCTGCCCGCGAGAAATTTTCCCAGGCTGCCGCAGCATGGCGGGATGTCCCTACTGCTTTGGCGGCGCTGCGGGACATCTCTGCTGCTTCCGCGGTGTGGCCGGACCAGTCTGCTACATCGACGGTGCGGCGGGACCTCCGTGCTGCTTCAGCGGCGCAGCGGGACCTCTGTGCTATGACTGCTGCGTGGCTGGACATGTCGGCTGCTTTCACGGCGAGGCGGGACATCTCTCGTGCTTCCTCTTCCAAGCTCACCTCTTCCTGGTGGAAATCTCTCGACCCAGAACTCACGCTGGCTATGGCTTGATTGACTTGATTGTTTTTTCTGGATGAGGAGTTGAGGAGGAATGTGCAGTCATCTTATAACCGAGCACTACTAATACGCTCCTAAGTGGGAAACCGTTTAGGTTGTGATCGGTGTGAATAGGTTTGCAATTAAATATAGCATGGTAGTAGTAGTAATTTGGAATGTGACGAGACGCGCTCAGAATTTATTAAAAGGCTAGAGGGCGGGGCAGTCTAGCTTGGTCCTTTTCATGAGAGGCGAGGGCCTTTGTGATTTGACGGCTCATTACTGCTGGAAGGCGAGGCCTTGTGATTTGACTGCTCGTATAAATGTGCCAATGACCTGAGTAGGAGCAAAGAACCATGCAGTATACTCAAATTTTCCACTTGAGTACGACGGAGGAGCACGAAACGCGGCAGCCCAGTGCCATATCCTCTACTCTCTACTCTTATTATATATTACTAGCAAGAGGCATTGTTCTATTGGCGATAAAGAATGATCTAATTTGCTAGTCATCTCATTTTTAGCATTGTTCTATTCATGCCTCGCAGAGAAGGTGACACGTGCGGCGAAACACCCGAAGCAAAATTAGAAACACATGAGCAAAAGAAGAAGGAGGATTATCACCCCACAAAAAGAAGGAAGGCACACACACAAGTCTAGGGCGCTGCTCTCACTACATGAAGGGTTGCTGGCCGCGGAGTCGTAACTACTTCTTCATCGCCTCCACGACCTCCATCTCCTTGGGCGTCTCCTACGCCATCTTCATCATTGTGTCCATGACGCGGGATTTCTCGATGCGAGCCTTCATCATCTGTTCCACGACCGCATTACGTACCTTGACAGCAGCCGGGTGCTCGATGCGGAGCTTCGCCAACTCCTCCTTCTGTTCCATGACGAGGGCCTGCAACAACTTCACCGAGGAACTACTATTCTCATGCAGCTTCTTCTAGCCGGCGTTCTCCTCCTTCAGTAGGTCCAGCTCGTGGCAGAGATTCGCCTTGTCCTCCTGAAGTTGCAGGATTTCGCCGGTCGCCTTCTTCTCCGAGTTAATGCTCTTCTTCAGCAGCATCACCAAGCCGGCGGTCAACTCCCCCTGCTCATTGAGCTCAGCGGGCATGTCGTCGAGGCTCTCCTTCAGCAGCTCCACCAAGCCGTGGATGAACTCCTTCTGCTTATTGAGGTGCTTATTGAGCTGATCTGGCATGCCGTCGAGGGATAAAGACTCTAGCGCCGCCAGCTCGGCATGTTCCCTCCGCGTCTAGGGCGCTCCTGGGAGCCATCGCCTGCCGGTGAGAGATCTTTCGAGGTCTCTGTGTGGCAGTGAGCCCTCTTTTTTTCCGCAGCCATGGTTGCCGCTCCTTTGTTACGAGTAGTTCTTGACCTAGAGCTATGCACACCGGCCATGGCAAGGACGGACGAAGGAGGACTTATGAGGAGGAAGGTAGAGTACTTTTAGGTTAGGTAGTTCCTCTTTTTATAACCTAAGTACTAGCACTAGTACTAAACCCTGCATGGAACACGTTCAGGATTGGTACGTACTGGTAGGTGTGAACGGGCTTGCACTTAATTGTAGCACTAGTACTTTCGAATGTGATGGGAACAAGGTAAAGATTAATTGATGGTTTTTGGTTTCGAGGCCTGAAACGGCTCCCGATGAGTTTAGTGGAACATAAATTTCAAGTAGACAACACTGCTCAGATGCATAAATATTATGTTACTGTCAAAAATTGGCACAAAATACGAAGGAGACCAATGGAAGTACTACTAGCAACCCATGATTTAACTACTTGCATGCACGCAGTGGAGTAGTAATGTCTTTCTTCCGCCCTCACGTCCGCTCAATTTGCATGCGCTATATTAATTGACCATCAATGAAGTGATGGACTTTACACACGTCAAATTATCACAAGGGTTGGATCTTGGTACAAAATTGTGTCCGCCCGTGTACCCGCGTGTGTGTGCGAGGGAAAGAGTGCGTGTGTGGCGTGCGTGCACATCCTCGCTTCGTGCATGTACCAACAATGTGGCTCAGGGAGGATGAGTACATTCTTCTGGAACCAGCAGCTTGTCACTGTGATCAATCCACACAAGGATGTCGCGACAACGCCTCCACATGTGCCACGTGGCTTCATGAACTGTAAGAGAGACACTGTGTAGCGTGCCATTGTGTTTTGCACATACTCAAAGTACTAGTAAGGTACACGTGCATTGCACGCGTTAGATTTTGCAACCATATTACAAATAAATACCACACAATAGCATGTAAGCTCTGAGTCATATATGACTGATGTAGACCTTTGTTTAAGTCTTATAGTTCATATCATTCAAATGCAATTAGTTTTTATAAAAAACCTAGGGCCTCTTTGATTCGTAGGATTTCCAAAATGCGGGAATAAGAAGAACATGGCATTAGAGTGGAATGTCATCTTGAATCCTACAGGATTGTGCGAGTGATTGATTGTGCATAGAAAAAACGCAAGATTCTTTCAGAGAGGTTTGAGTGGATGGGATGTTTCCTATGAAATCTAGTGCAAATGAATCATATGGAAAAATTCCTATGGTTTACAATCCTACGAATCAAACAACCAAGATACGAAAAAATCCTAAGGATTAGAATCCTCCAAAATTCCTTCGAGAATCCTTTGAATCAAAGAAGTCCTTGATCTATTTTAGGCCTCCTTTGGTTCATAGGGTAGGAAACTTGTAGGAATAGGGAAGTCATAGGAAATGAGATGACATGTATCTCAAATCCTATGAGTAGAAATAGGAAAGAAGATGCCCTTTGATTCATATCATGGGATCTTTTCCATTGAGTCTAGGCTAATGTTTATTTTACTACGAAATGTGGAGGATAGGAAGAATTCCTCAACAGGGATAGGTTTCCATTCCTACAAACCAAAGGGCTCTAAAGGAATTTTTCCTATAGAAATCCTATACTATGAAATTCTTACAAGATTCCTCTAAACCAAAGGAGGCCTTATGATTCATGGAATTGTGCGTTCTAAATCATAAAGTAAAAACAAATAATGGTAGTTCAACTAGAAAAAAAGTTTGGGCAGTTAAGATATGGAAGATTCTAGAACAAAGGAGAACAACTGTTGTTTTGAGATTTGTGCATTATGGTTAAGTTCAACCATGGAGTCTGCTAGATTGTACATGTGGCAAAGTGGAGGGAGACTATGAAGGAGTGGACATCTACGAGATCGATATTTAGAGAGAGAGGGCGAGAACGTGTGCTGTTGCGTGTAGTGGCGGAGCCATGAAAAATGTCCCATGAGCTAGGGGGCCAAGCATTGCTAATCCTTTACGAGGAGGGCCAATTCATCAACTTAAACCATTTTTTACCAGCAATTGTCTAATGATCACATTCATATTAGCCTTGGTATATAGTGATGTTAGGGGGTGGCAGGGCCCTTGCTGCCCCCTGTCTTCCCCATTGTGCGCGCGTCTCAAAGATGAAGCGGAAGGCATGGATGATGATATGGGGCATTGGATATATAATTAATGTGGGTGTATTAGCTATATATGTAATCCTATATAGAGAGGTATAGATTGAACGATGTGCACGTGGGAAAGAGGGTGATACCTCACTAGATATATAGATTGATCGGTTTATGTGGAAAACTATGGAAGACCTAGCTATACACACACACACACATAAAGGAACATCAATCGTTGCGCATGCACGTGAGAGATAAAGAATGTCTGATATGATGGAGAGGGGATGTGAGTGTGTGTGTGCCTTCATGGGATACCGACCTGAAGAAAAAGATTGCATGTGTGTGATGGATAATGCCGACTGGTAGTGTGTGTGCATGCATGCACGAGAGAAAGTTAGTGGTACAATTATAAAGAGAAGACCAATGTGTGGGTGTAAAATACTAGGTGAGGTCATAATCAATGTAAAGTTGAATTCAAATATTTGAATAAGAGATCATGATGTTTGAAACCCATGCATGGATGAATATAACGGAGATCTGCGCGGTGTGGTTTGGAAACGAGCATGTTGCAATGTATACACATTGAACAAGGTCAGATTGGTTTGAATCTGATATACCGATGGCAGACATCGTTTGGCCACATGGCATCCGTGCATGGACACACTATTCTAATTGGAGATGATGGGTGGATTTCGCATCACATATCTATATCTATACCCCTATATATATATATATAATATATATATATATATATATATATTAAATTTTATATTTTTTATATAGTGTGCGGATAACTTTAACTTTGAAAGATGGTCGTTGGATGAGGCCAATCAGATGGTGCAGAGCTGGCAAATTTGAGCACTACTAGCCGTTGGATATCATCTAGATTCCATCAGATTTTGCCACATGTACAATCTAGAAAACTCTATGGTTGAACTTAAGCATAATGCACAAACCTCAAAACACAAGAACTTCTTATTTGTTCTAGAATCTTCCGTATCAGAATTGCCCAAATGGTTTTCTACATGATTTGTTTTTACTTTATGCCTTACAACGCACAATTCCATGAATCTTAAAATAGATTAACTTTCTTATAAAAACTGGATGATTTTGAATGAAATGAACTATAAGAATTAAACGAACATCTACATCATGCATATATGACTCAAAGCTTACATGCTATAATGTGGTATTTATTCATAATTTGGTTGCCAAATCTCATGCGTGCAATGCACGTGTACCTTACTAGTCTAAATGGTGTCTGTGTGTGTGTTGTGCGTGTTAAACACATTGTACATAGTATATCATACTAGTCTAAATTGTCTTTTTTTGGTACACGTTAAGCTTGTTCTCCCGTAATTTCAAGCTGCTCCTTGTTATGCCGGAATTTCAAGCAAGCGTCTCTGTCTATCGTGCTGCGAAACTCCCGCCTCTTCAACCCGCGCCTTGTTAGCCTGAAATATTTAAGATATATCCTTGTCTCGTTGTGCTCCAACAACTCCCTCCATGTCAACCCGTGCCTTGCTATTCCAAAATTTCAATGTGCGCGAAAACTCCCACCTCCTGTGAAATCCCGACACGTGAAATGCCCGTGATACCCCCGAACCGAAAAAACTGCCTCAAATCGGTGGGGGTACTTTCGTAACTTACCCCACATTTCGGACAAGCACGTCCCTAAGCCATGGTTCCCCACTCCCATCCCATCCGCCCACCCATTTGTACACCGAGGCCTGCAAAACCCGTGAAGCCCCACACCCTCCTCCGTCTGCCACCCAGCCGGAGCCTCTTCCCCGACGACGTCGTCCACAGCAACACCTCGACGTCCCTCATCCACCGTACCGGATGAGGATCCATCGTCGATCTGGTCGTCCCGCCGGTTCAGCCACCACGTCCTCCACCTCCAAGGAGCTGCCCTGATGTTCCCCTCGTCTTTCGCGCCACCTCCATTCCCACACCGTTGTCTTCACCTGCACCACCAGAAGAGCATCATCATCACCGTTTCCTCGGATGAAGCTGCGGCCTAATCGGCGCCACCAAAGAGGTTGTACATTAATCGCCGCATTTTCGTCTTGATTCGATCTCACGGTGCTGCCGGCGCTCGGTCCCGAGCCGACACGGCGCGGCTCCATCCATGGCGGCGTCGCCGGCCACTTCCTCCACGACGTCACTCCCTCTGCGGCAACATCCACATGAGTAGGAGCTCCTGCTGCTTTAGCTCTCGCTCGCGCTGCTGCTCTGCTCTTGCTCTCGGTCCCCTGCCTGGTCTGCTCTTGCTCTTGCTCTTGCTCGCGCAGCTGCTCTCGCTCTTGCTCTTGCTTGCGATGCTGCTCCGATTTAGCTGCACATTAGTCAACTGAATCGACTTTTGGGTCAGTCGAT